>JBAMBS010000337.1:0-159693 GCA_037044455.1 Zygothrica quintamaculata | reverse complement strand
TAGCCATTGCGCGCACCTTTTAGCCCCCCCACGCTCTATATCGCGGTACTTAATGTTGTATAACTTCCGTGTTTATTGTTCAATTTTAACGAAATTCACAACTTAGATGAAGAATGGTCTATTTAATATGTGTGCGAAAAAGAAATTTGATCGGTTAAAAATTGTATCTGAAAATCGATTTTTTCAAATTCCGGGGGTCATGGGAGGAAATTGAAAATTCTAAAACAAACTTGTATAGCGTACAAACATAAAAAATATACGTTCCAAATTTCGTTGCTCTAGCTCTTATTTTGCGCGCGCTACATTACCCCCCCGGGGCCCATAATGCCACTTTTGCTGATCTATAACTTCCGAGATTTTTGATCAATCTTACCCAGATTCACAACATCGATCAAGAATGGTCTAATTATGATGTGTGCCAAAAATAAATTTGTTCGGTTGAAAATTGTGCTTAATAATCGTTTTTTTCGATTTGCGGGGGTCAGGGGAGGAAATTGAAAAATCAAAAACAAACTTGTACAGCGTACGAACATAACAAATCTAGATTTCAAGTTTGGTTGCTCTAGCTCTTATAGTCTCCGAGAAACAGGCGTTCATACGGACGGACGGACGGACGGTCGGACGGACGGACGGACGGACGGACAGACAGACGGACAGGGCTAGATGAACTCGTCTTGTCGTCCTGATTCAGAATATATATACTTTATGGGGTCTCCGATGATTATTTCTATGTGTTACATACTTTTGGATTTTGCATATTTCCAATAGCTCCGCTTTGCTCTTTTTTTACAAAAAAGGCAAAGGGGCTAAAAAAAAAGGTCCCCGCATCGAAACAACACTAGTTTTTTCAGCCACTTTACTCAAGAAAAATGGCATTTACAAATTTCAAAATAGCTAGAATTGTGGCTAATAGTAATTCTCAAATTTGAATACCAAATCCATTTACAAAATAGCTAGAAATGCCACTAAATGGCTAAAATGGCAGCCCTGATCTATTGCCAAAAACACACACGCACACACAGAGTCAGAGAAGACAACAAACTCAGCCGACAGACAATCACACAGGCATTCAAAAGCAAATGGCAAAACCAACTTTTAATTGCCTCCGTCATGACATTAGCAAAAGGTGCGTCAACTTCGTCGTTGTCGTTTTCGTTGTCGTTGCCGTTCTCGTTGTTAGTGATACGCTCAACTCGAATTAAATAAACACGAGCATGACGTAAATTTGTTAACAGTAACGTTTTTAGCCCCTTTGCCTTTTTTGTAAAAAAAGAGCAAAGCGGAGCTATTGGAAAGTTGCAAAATCCAAAAGTATGTAACAAATAGAAATAATCATCGGAGACCCCATAAAGTATATATATTCTGAATCAGGACGACAAGACGAGTTCATCTAGCCCTTACCGTCTGTCTGTCCGTCCGTCCGTATGAACGCCTGTTTCTCAGAGACTATAAGAGCTAGAGCAACCAAATTTTAAACCTAGATTTAAGATTTTCGTACGCTGTACAAGTTTGTTTTTGATATTTCAATTTCCTCCCCTGACCCCCGCAAATCGAAAAAAACGATTATTAAGCACAATTTTCAACCGATCAAATTTATTTTTGGCACACATCTTAATTAGACCATTCTTGATCGATGTTGTGAATCTGGGTAAGATTGATCACAAATCTCGGAAGTTATAGATCAGCAAAAGTGGTGTTATTGGCCACGGGGGGGTAATGTAGTGCGCGCAAAATAAGAACTAGAGCAACGAAATTTGGAACGTATATTTGTTATGTTCGTACGCTATACGAGTTTGTTTTAGATTTTTAAATTTCCTTCCCTGACCCCCGCAATTTGAAAAAATCGATTTTCAGATACAATTTTTAGCCGATAAGATTTCTTTAACGCACACATATTAAGTAGACCATTTTTCATCTACGTTGTGAATTTCGTTAAAATTAAACAATAAACTCGGAAGTTATACAACATTAAGTACCGCGCTATAGAGTGTGGGGGGCTAAAAGGTGCGCGCAATGGCTAAGTACGTGCAGAACTGTGTGTATGTATGAGTATGTGTGTTTATGGCTGTATATGTAGGCAAAGGGGCTCTCGTAGTCGGGTACACTCGACTACAGACTTCTTACTTGTTTTTAGCCCCTTTGCCTTTTTTGTAAAAAAAGAGCAAAGCGGAGCTATTGGAAATATGCAAAATCCAAAAGTATGTAACACATAGAAATAATCATCGGAGACCCCATAAAGTATATATATTCTGAATCAGGACGACAAGACGAGTTCATTTATCCCTGTCCGTCTGTCTGTCCGTCCGTCCGTCCGTCCGTCCGTCCGTCCGTCCGTCCGTCCGTCCGTCCGTCCGTATGAACGCCTGTTTCTCAGAGACTATTAGAGCTAGAGTAACCAAACTTGAAATCTAGATTCGTTATGTTCGTACGCTGTACAAGTTTGTTTTTGATTTTTCAATTTCCTCCCCTGACCCCCGCAATTCGAAAAAATCGATTATTGAGCACAATTTTCCACCGATCAAATTTATTTTTGGCACACATCATAATTAGACCGCTCTTGATCGATGTTGTGAATCTGGGTAAGATTGATCAAAAATCTCGGAAGTTATAGATCAGCAAAAGTGGCGTTATGGGCCCCGGGGGGGTATTGTAGTGCGCGCAAAATAAGAGCTAGAGCAACTAAATTTGGAACGTAGATTTGCTATGTTCGTACGCTACACGAGTTTGTTTTGGATTTTTGAATTTCCTCCCCTGACCCTCGCAATTCAAAAAAAACGATTGTTAAGCACAATTTTCAACCGATCAAATTTATTTTTGGTACACATCATAATTAGACCATTCTTGATCGATGTTGTGAATCTGGGTAAGATTGATCACAAATCTCGGAAGTTATAGATCATCAAAAGTGGTGTTATGGGCCCAGGGGGGGTAATGTAGTTCGCGCAAAATAAGAGCTAGAGCAACGAAATTTGGAACGTAGATTTGTTATGTTCGTACGCTATACGAGTTTGTTTTTGATTTTTCAATTTCCTCCCCTGACCCCCGCAAATCGAAAAAAACGATTATAAGGTACAATTTTTAACCGATAAGATTTCTTTTTCGCGCACATATTAAGTAGACCATTCTTCATATACGTTGTGAGTTTCGTTAAAATTGAACGAAAAACACGGAAGTTATACAACAATAAGTACCGCGCTATAGAGCGTGGGGGCTAAAAGGCGCGCGCAATGGCCAAGTACGTGCAGAACTGTGTGTATGTATGAGTATGTGTGTGTATGGCTGTATATGTAGGCAAAGGGGCTCTCGTAGTCGGGTACACTCGACTACAGACTTCTTACTTGTTTTTATTTAATGTATAAATATGAGTAAGCCGCAAAGAAAACCAAAGCTTGCAATGGTTTTCTATATTTAAAGCTCGGTCAGATTCTACTAGCTGCAAATGATTCTGCTCTAAAAATATTGGACTAAGTTTCGGAAATGATACAAAGCACATCTGATGGAATTTTTGCCAAATAGATTTGCAAGTGTTGCGTGACATTCGTGTCACGGTTTAATAGGCAGGCAAGTGGCACGACCAGCTCTAGCCGCTGACTTCTAATTTTTCTGTTTGTAGCGCTTTACTGTACCGCCTCCTTCTTATACTTACTTGCTATGCCCTGTCGTCGATATATTTTTCATTTAGTTCTGTTTTGATTTGCCGCTTTAATCATTGCGACAGCATTGTAGTAGTCGTCGTCCTGGTGGCCCCTGCTGCTGCTTACGTAATTTCCAGGATAAGCTGCAAAGTTACATTTTCAGCCTGCAGCAGCAGAAACAGCAACAGCAGCACATGCAATATACATACATATGCTCCGTCCGGAAGATAAAAATGTGCAGCGACGCTGACTGCGACTTTGCCTGCGACTTCGGTCGCGACTGCGACTGAGACTGCGACTACGGTTGCGACTTCGACAGCATCCAGCAGCTCCTGTAGAGTAATGCAAAATCAACCGGGAATCACTGCAACAATACCGACAGCAGTAGCTTTCTGCTTTCAGAGCATAGAGAGAAGAAAACTATACTAAAAAAGAGAGCCCCAAATGCAAACTCTCTCGAACTCTTTTTTGGCTGCAATGCACTCGCACGCGCTGCCAAAATGCAGTGCAGACTTCTGTTCTCTGTCTCTGCTGCTGACTCTGCTAATCTGTTACTGTTAACTTACATTAGCCGGCAGTGTTATATTACAGTAAGCAGGCATTCGGGTGTTTCGATTGGCCTGTTAACTTCATATTTATGCTATTTTAATTAGATATTACGTTTGCTTCTTACTTTTCTTTTCCTTTGACAAACAATTGAAATTTAATTTAATTTTTGATTTATTATTTAAAAATTTTGTAAAATTAAAAAAAAACTTTTTAACTAATATTTTCATTAGATAGATATAACAAGTAAGAAGTCTGTAGTCGAGTGTACCCGACTACGAGAGCCCCTTTGCCTACATATACAGCCATACACACACATACTCATACATACACACAGTTCTGCACGTTTTAGCCATTGCACGCAACTTTTAACCCCCCACGCTCTATATCTCGGTACTTGATGTTGTATAACTTCCGTGTTTATTGTTCAATTTTAACGAAATTCACAACTTAGATGAAGAATGGTCTACTTAATATGTGTGTGAAAAAGAAATCTTATCGGTTGAAAATTGTACCTTATAATGGTTTTTTTCGATTTGCGGGGGTCAGGGGAGGAAATTCAAAAATCAAAAATAAACTCGTATAGCGTACGAACATGACGAATCTAGATGCCAAATTTCGTTGCTCTAGCTCTTATTTTGCGCGCGCTACTATACCCCCCCCCGGGGCCCATAGCACCATTTTTGATAATGTATAACTTCCGAGATTTTTGATCAATCTTACCCAGATTTACAACATCGATCAAGAATGGTCTAATTATGATGTGTGCCAAAAATAAATTTTATCGGTTGAAAATTGTGCTTAATAATCGTTTTTTTCGATTTGCGGGGGTCAGGGGAGGAAATTGAAAAATCAAAAACAAACTCGTATAGCGTACGAACATAACGAATCTAGATGCCAAATTTCGTTGCTGTAGCTCTTATTTTGCGCGCGCTACTATACCCCCCCGGGGCCCAAAACGCCACTTTTGATGATCTATAACTTCCGAGATTTTTGATCAATCTTACCCAGATTCACAACATCGATCAAGAGCGATCTAATTATGATGTGTGCCAAAAATAAATTTGATCGGCTGAAAATTGTGCTTAATAATCGTTTTTTTCGATTTGCGGGGGTCAGGGGAGGAAATTCAAAAATCAAAAACAAACTTGTACAGCGTACGAACATAACAAATCTAGATTTCAAGTTTGGTTGCTCTAGCTCTTATAGTCTCTGAGAAACAGGCGTTCATACGGACGGACGGACGGACGGACGGACGGACGGACGGACGGACGGACGGACAGACAGACGGACAGGGCTAGATGAACTCGTCTTGTCGTCCTGATTCAGAATATATATACTTTATGGGGTCTCCGATGATTATTTCTATGTGTTACATACTTTTGGATTTTGCATATTTCCAATAGCTCCGCTTTGCTCTTTTTTTACAAAAAAGGCAAAGGGGCTAAAAATCTTATTAAAATAAATCTGATGATAAATTTTTGGATATAGTCAAGGTTTATAAGATAGCAATTAGTGAAGAACTAAAAAATGACAATAAAATAATTATTTAATTACGTTTTTTAATTAAGTCATCAATTAGCAAGTAAGAAGTCTGTAGTCGAGTGTACCCGACTACGAGAGCCCCTTTGCCTACATATACAGCCATACACACACATACTCATACATACACACAGTTCTGCACGTACTTAGCCATTGCGCGCACGTTTTAGCCCCCCACGCTCAATACCACGGTACTTAATGTTGTATAACTTCCGTGTTCATAGTTCAATTCTAACGAAATTCACAACTTAGATAAAAAATGGTCTACTTAATATGTGAGCGTAAAAGAAATTTTATCGGTTAAAAGTTGTATCTGAAAATCGATTTTTTCAAATTGCGGGGGTCAGGGAAGGAAATTGAAAAATCTAAAACAAACTCGTATAGCGTACAAACATAACAAATATACGTTCCAAATTTCGTTGCTCTAGCTCTTATTTTGCGCGCACTACATTACCCCCCCGTGGCCCATAACGCCACTTTTGCTGATCTATAACTTCCGAGATTTTTGATCAATCTTACCCAGATTCACAACATCGATCAAGAATGGTCTAATTATGATGTGTACCAAAAAATAATTTGATCGGTTGAAAATTGTGCTTAATAATTGTTTTTTTCGATTTGCGGGGGTCAGGGGAGGAAATTGAAAAATCAAAAACAAACTTGTACAGCGTACGAACATAACGAATCTAGATTTCAAGTTTGGTTGCTCTAGCTCTTATAGTCTCTGAGAAACAGGCGTTCATACGGACGGACGGACGGACGGACGGACGGACGGACAGACAGACGGACAGGGCTAGATGAACTCGTCTTGTCGTCCTGATTCAGAATATATATACTTTATGGGGTCTCCGATGATTATTTCTATGTGTCCGTCCGTCTGTCCGACCGTCCGTCCGTCCGTATGAACGCCTGTTTCTCAGAGACTATAAGAGCTAGATTTTAAACCTAGATTTATAATTTTCGTACGCTATACAAGTTTGTTTTGGATTTTTGAGTTTCCTCCCCTGACCCCCGCAATTCGAAAAAATCGATTATTAAGCACAATTTTCAACCGATCAAATTTATTTTTGGTACACATCATAATTCGACCATTCTTGATCGATGCTGTGAATCTGGGTAAGATTGATTAAAAATCTCGGAAGTTATACATCATCAAAAGTGGTATTATTGGCCCCGGGGGGGTATTGTAGTGCGCGCAAAATAAGAGCTAGAGCAACGAAATTTGGAACGTATATTTGTTATGTTCGTACGCTATACGAGTTTGTTTTAGATTTTTCAATTTCCTTCCCTGACCCCCGCAATTTGAAAAAATCGATTTTCAGATACAACTTTTAACCGATAAAATTTCTTTTACGCACACATATTAAGTAGACCATTCTTCATCTACGTTGTGAATTTCGTTAAAATTTAACAATAAACACGGAAATTATTTAACATTAAGTACCGCGCTATACTGCTTGGGGGGGCTAAAAGGTGCGCGCAATGGCTAAGTACGTGCAGAACTGAGTGTATGTATGAGTATGTGTGTTTATGGCTGTATATGTAGGCACAGGGGCTCTCGTAGTCGGGTCCACTCTACTAGAGACTTCTTACTTGTTGTTTTTTTGCAGATATGATCCACTAGATAAATAAAACTGTGGATATCTTGCTTCTAATTGCAGGGTGTCATTCCCTAAGATAGCATCCAAATAAATTGTTATAAGCAGTGAATGTGTGCACAGACAAGCCTTATATTGGTAGTATTAGATTTGGGCAGGCATCAGAACAACGAAAATAAAATTGAAGAAAGCAAACAACAATGAATGTACACTTGCATTGGGTTTGAACCCAACGGGTAGACGGTAAAAACTCTAACTCTAACTCTAACTCCAACTCAAAATCAAACCGAAAACTATGCATAGAAGTGATTTATTTGATGTCACAGAAAAGTAGTCATGCATAAATATTTAGTATAACCCTCAGTTCGCCAAGGATATTTAAATCAGCGCAGTACACACGCACATAAGGACAAGCAAATATGTAAAGATGAGAATAGGAAGCACTACAAATATATCGATGGCAGGGCAAAAGTATAAAGATATGCTTTATACTCATATGAACGTAACTATGTAAGCTGTGCGAAGTATGAAGGTGAATGCCTCCATCAGAATGGTTATCTAAATGTAGATGGCTCTCTCAATGTTCAAGCTTCTATATATATATATAAATATTTGTGTGTGTGTGTTTGTGTGTGTGTATGGTTTTTATTGGTAGAAACAGTAAACAGACATGGGGCAGGGAGTGGGTTGAGAAGGACAACAGATGTAGGAAAGTTTGTAGCTCCAGAGTCCGTCGGCGTCCACATTGTGCCGCCTACTTCAATATGCTTCATGAGCAAAACATGGCATATAAAAAGCCATAAGCTTCGTGGACCAACGGCTCATGGAGCATCAACCGATCTCGTCCCACTGGAAGCAAATCAAATATGCGCAAATAAATAAAAATGAAATTTCAAAGCGAAGTGCAAGGAACAGAAAGGAAAACGGTGCAAAAAATATCTTTAACTGTTGATACATTACAAGGCACAACGGTAAGGGTATTTAAGCACACAAACATAAACACAAACAAACACACAGGCACAGAGCACGCAAGCACAGGAGCTGGTGTGCTGCTTAAGGTGAGCATTGGCCATGTTTGAAAAACACTTTACGGTATTTTTATAGTTTTGATATATTCATTGAAAGTGGTTCGGCTCCTTTTTTTCTCTCTTATATTTTTTACCTTATGCTTTATGTGTTAGAAATGCTTTGAAATATTTATGAATCAATGAGAAGGACAACAACTATAGCCCGTTCCACGTTCCTCGTTCCCCGTGTGTCTCCATATTAAGATTAGCCAAAGGATTACCAGACTATGTTATTCTAAGGAGAAAAAGAAAAACACAAAAATATATTTACAATTGTTTATGTATATATATATATATATATATATATATATATATATATGTATACTTTAATATGGCAGCTGTCTAGTTATATACTTTAAATTTATGTCAAGTTGAATAAGTGAAGTGTTCGGTTGAGCAATTGTTTATATAAAGTTGGGCGATTGGATACCTGAAAGCTGGATTACTGTACTTTAACCACCCTGAAGAAAATTTTTAACAGACAATATACTTTACACACATGCAAATTCGTCAATACTTCAACCACCATTGCATAAATCTAAATGTCCCGTTAAAGTCCTTCCATTTCTCTTTATTGTTCATTATATTTAGAATTTATATCAATGAATACAATACTGAAGTTAAATTAAAATTATTAAATTAATCAATTTTACTGTATTTACTTTAAATTATATATATAAATTTTATTTGCAAGTTTTCGGGAAAGCCCAATCATTTTATTCTTATTTTAGTAAATGCTTTTTCATGAGTTTTTAAGAAACAACAAGTAAAGAAACAGTTTTTAAATTTTAATACCATTTACAGGCTTTTACATATTATAAATAAATATTATTGCATTCATTACATAAAGTAATAAAACAGTAAGAAGTCTGTAGTCGCGTGTACCCGACTACGAGAGCCCCTACATATACAGCCCACAGATACTCATACATACACAAAGTTCTGCACGTACTTAGCCATTGCGCGCACCTTTTAGCCCCCCACGCTCTATAGCGCGGTATAACTTCCGTGTTTATTGTACAATTTTAACGAAATTCACAACGTACATGAAAAATGGTCTACTTAATATGTGTGCGTATAAGAAATTTGATCGGTTAAAAATTGTATCTGAAAATCGATTTTTTCAAATTGCGTGGGTCAGGGGAGGAAATTTAAAAATCCAAAACAAACTCGTATAGCGTACGAACATAACAAATCTACGTTCCAAATTTAGTTGCTCTAGCTCTTATTTTGCGGGCACTACTATACCCCCCCCCCCCCCCACCCACAGGGACCATAACACCACTTTTGCTGATCTCTAACTTCCGAGATTTTTGATCAATCTTACCCAGATTCACAACATGGATCAAGAGCGGTCTAGTTATGATGTGTGCAAAAAATAAATTTTATCGGTTGAAAATCTAAAACAAACTTGTACAGCGTACGAAAATGATAAATCTAGGTTTAAAATTTGGTTGCTCTAACGTTTATAGTCTCTGAGAAACAGGCGTTCATACGGACGGACGGACGGACGGACGGACGGACAGACAGACGGACAGGGCTAGATCAACTCGTCTTGTCGTCGTGATTCAGAATATATATACTTTATGGGGTCTCCGATGATTATTTCTATGTGTTACATACTTTTGGATTTTGCAACTTTCCAATAGCTCCGCTTTGCTCTTTTTTTACAAAAAAGGCAAAGGGGCTAAAAAATACTATAAATTTGTTTACTTGTAAATAAAATAAATAAATAAAAATAAATAAAATTTCAAAAATTTCAAAAATAAATAAAATAAATAAATAAAATAAATAAAATAAATAAAATAAATAAAATAAATAAAATAAATAAAATAAATAAATAAAATAAATAAAATAAATAAAATAAATAAAATAAATAAAATAAATAAAATAAATAAAATAAATAAAATAAATAAAATAAATAAAATAAATAAAATAAATAAAATAAATAAAATAAATAAAATAAATAAAATAAATAAAATAAATAAAATAAATAAAATAAATAAAATAAATAAAATAAATAAAATAAATAAAATAAATAAAATAAATAAAATAAATAAAATAAATAAAATAAATAAAATAAATAAAATAAATAAAATAAATAAAATAAATAAAATAAATAAAATAAATAAAATAAATAAAATAAATAAAATAAATAAAATAAATAAAATAAATAAATTAAAAAAAATAAATAAAATAAATTAAATTTCAAAAATAAATAAAATAAATAAAATAAATAAAATAATAAAATAAATAAAATTTCAAAAATAAATAAAATTTCAAAAATAAATAAAATAAATAAAATTTCAAATATAAATAAAATTTCAAAAATAAATAAAATTTCAATAATAAATAATATTTCAAAAATAAATAAAATTTCAAAAATAAATAAAATTTCAAAAATTTCAAAAATAAATAAAATTTCAAAAATAAATAAAATAAATAAAATTTCAAAAATAAATAAAATAAATAAAATAAATAAAATAAATAAAATAAATAAAATAAATAAAATAAATAAAATAAATAAAATAAATAAAATAAATAAAATAAATAAAATAAATAAAATAAATAAAATAAATAAAATAAATAAAATAAATAAAATAAATAAAATAAATAAAATAAATAAAATAAATAAAATAAATAAAATAAATAAAATAAATAAAATAAATAAAATAAATAAAATAAATAAAATAAATAAAATAAATAAAATAAATAAAATAAATAAAATAAATAAAATAAATAAAATAAATAAAATAAATAAAATAAATAAAATAAATAAAATAAATAAAATAAATAAAATAAATAAAATAAATAAAATAAATAAAATAAATAAAATAAATAAAATAAATAAAATAAATAAAATAAATAAAATAAATAAAATAAATAAATTAAATAAAATAAATAAAAAAAATAAAATAAAAAAAAAAATGTTTAATTAAATTAATTCTATTGATAAAATATAAACACATAAATATGTAAAATCTTTTTACATTAAAATTTACAAAGTCCTGTTGTAATAAAAACAAATAAACATTTTGGTGCGTCAAATTTGGACACTTTACGGATTGGGTAATCAAATTTCTTTTGAATTAATCTTAAAGTTATCTTATTTACTTTTTGGCCTATACCAGCAACCAATGTGTATTGTAGAATAACAATGTCCCCGCTTCTTTCGCCTGGTTTTCGTCTATATAAGACTATAAGAAGCCTTAGTTCTAACCTCTACTGACTGAAACAGCTGTATGAAGTGCATCCAACGAGTTTATAATGGACTAGTTAATGGAGCATTGCTCTTCATAGTCAAACATTTTAAAAAGCAATTATTGTTTTAAATGGAATTTAGTAATAATATTTTATAATTCTCTACGATAAATAAATCTTAATAGAAAATTTTTCTTCCTCGAAAAGGTGTCCCAGCCCTGCTGTTACCAAAATAAATTATATCGGAAACAAATAATAACGCTGTAATCGGGTGTTTGCCGTAGTTTCCACATACGAAACGCAAAGTACACACACATACAAACCATTCTGTACACACTATAAAATTTTGTGTACCTCTCCGCGCTGTAGAATGTGAAAGATTTCTTAAATAACTGTTTATTATCCCATCTTTATAATTTATAATATACATTAAAAAGAGTAAATTTATTAAGTTTGCGTAATAAAAGTTTGATTGGTTTTGCGAGTAAATCTAAATTTAAAATAAAACTTTATAGTATAATTTGTATGGCTGAGACTCTGGAAAATATGTACATGCAGAGCGACATGGTTAACTTGGATTGATTAAGAATATATGTATTTTATAAGGTCAAAAATGCATTTATCCAACCGCTGTTTAGCCTATTCAAATTAGTAAAGAAACTGAGTCAGGTGACTTTATTAAATACATTGAGGAAACACAATTATTGATAGTAAATTAATTTAAGGAGTTTGTATACATTGTGTACCATTTTTTGTGGAGTTGAAAGAAGTCACAAATGTAACATCTGGCTAGAGGAAATATAAAAGAAAGTAAGAGGCCAAAAGACCACGACATCTAGGGACAAAAAATACAGAAAACGAGACAAAAGGCATCGTGTTTATGTGTGTTCTTATTTGAAACCTGTACTCTGCCCGACTGTGACTGTCATGTACCACAAACCCACTAAACTAATGAAAAATGTGAAGCGACGCCACAAAAGGAAGCGGAATTTTTGCACACACCAACACAGTGGAACACACAAAGATATATACACGCAGGCATGCAGAGAGCCTAGTTAGAAACGGGCAGCAAAGAGTGGAAATAAGAAGTGGGTAAATGCAGTAGCTGAGTTCGTCGCCCATATGCAAAAAGCGGCACAACGAAATGTTAATTCCGTAATACTTTAAATGCGGCAGGCATCGAATGACATTTGCACTTTTGCTGCCATACGATGCGCACAGTGGGACCAAACCAAACGAATACTAGTTACAATAATCACATATACATATATATATATATATATATATATATATATATATATAATAATTACATATATATAAATACAAAAGAGAATGTGTATGTGTTTTTTATATGTCAGGCAATGGAAAGCGAAGTTCTGGTAGAAGTTTGGGTATGTGTGAGTGTGTAAGAGTTGTCTAATTGTATGTGTATTTGTGTGTGTATTGTGCTAATATATATTTGCTAGCTGAAATAAACAGTAGGTGCAAAAACAGGCACAGGGATTGCACGTGTATGTAGGGTTGCCAACTTTATTTTACAAGAAAAAAAGGAAATTTTTATATAGAACGCATTTTGAACAGTATTTAAGAAAACTAAACAGTATCTTACTAATTTAAATTTTTTAAATATATATTTTTTAGTACTTTTAACAGAATTTAATAATTTATAATTCTTTTTAAAAATATCATATACCTCGCTACAATTATAATTTAAATTAACATAAATAAGGAGCTATTTTTTTTATCAAATTGATGGATGCTTTATTTCTTTCCTCACGCATTCATTATTAAAAGAGCTCACTTGGTAAATACAGAGGTGGCGCAAACAGAAAATTTAAATGATATAATTTTGGTAATGTTTTTGAACTTTTGTGAGGTGTTAACTAATTCATAGCTAATTCATAGCTTTTGACCAGTATTCATTTCAAGAAACTTTTTATCTTTTGATAAATTTTAAAATTTTATAAATCATCGATTATAATATTCAGTTTATATAAATTTCAATTTTCAATATTTTTTTCAAATTGATTAAATGTAACTAAAGTGTTGAATGATAAAAAAAAACTTATTAACGAAAGCCAATTAGTCTTTTAGAATCGAACCATTTCTCTAAATAGGAATTGGCGCTATCAATAAAAAGATTGAAAATTTAACATTCGACATTCAAACTTACATAGTAGTTACATATTGGTGTCCTATTAAGTGAAGGTGTATCTATTGCTAGTAAAATGGGTAGCCATCGAGTTCCAATATGAACTTGAATGCTGAAAACAGAAAAAAATATTTCTGTATACTTTTTTTCATTCAACAGTAAAAGATATAATTTACGCGAAAACAGTATAATACTGTTTTAAGCAATATTGTTGGCAACCCTACGTGTATGCAAAGCAAAAGAAGGAAAGTTAGACATGGATAGAGTATAGCTAGGGGGATAACTGGTTGAGTAAGCTGACCGCAACACAACACAAAAGGACTTGAACATTCAAACACACACATACACACAAACAGACATACACACACTAATACATAGGCAAACACACAGAAAGATAGAAGAGCACGCAGTATTACGAGTATTTTTAACAAAAGAACTGAGCTCAGTATTTGGCTGGGTCAGTTCACACCTTCATTTGTTTAGTTCGCATTGCCGTTAACAAATGTGGGTGCTGATTTTCATTAAAAATGACAGAAAATGTTACAATATGCGATAAAATTATGCCCAGTTAAAGGTGCACAGAAAAGAGAACTTCCCATATTGAGTTTTGTTTTTGAATGTGAATCGTTTAGTATGTTTATACTTATTTTTATTAAAACAGACCTAAAATCTTAGCTTAAATTTATATGAAAAATAATATATATTAAATTCTGTTTATTTTATTCACAAACATCAAATAAAACCTAAATATTACCTTTTAGGTTTTGTAACCTTCAAAATTATTCATGGCATAAACGAAATATCTTTAGTTAACATCTAGCTGAAAGGTGAGCAATTGGTATTTTGTCACACACCTATACATATATATATATATATATATATATATATATATATATATATATATATATATATATATATATATATAAATATACATCTTGATGCAAAGACTAAGAGCCACAAATACCGTTGCGGCAGTTGTGCTAATTTGTTTGTTTGCCGTTATCATTGCTTGTGCCGTGGACCTGAAGCTAAAGCTAGGTCACCATTGTCACAATGGTACAAAAGACAAAGAGAGAGAAAGATATACATATATATATATATATATTTATATATAAAAAAGAAAGAGAAATATATATACACATAGAAGAAGGAAAAAGGGAATTTGAGATAAAAAGGGAAAGAGAAAGCGCACTGGATACACCAGAGAACATAGCAGAATTTGGCTGGGAATGATGGCTGACACAGAAATTGCTTTACGCCTTGCCCTATACAGTGGGTTAAATACTTTCACATATCTTGATTCTAAGCAATTATTTAATTAGGAAATATATCACAGACACTGTAGAAAACAAAGAAATAACATTTTTTCTTGCAATTAATCCCTTATTAAAAAGATATTGAAATAATAAACTTTGATCAGTTGGCTGCAATAATTAACAAGGTATAAGTTATATACCTGTACATGTATATATATATACATATATATATATATAAAATATATATTTATATATACTTATATGAAAGATTTATGTCAAAAATAAGTAAATAAATGCTAATATATTGAAACCGAAGAAGATCCACAATTTCTAAATAAAGTTATTTTAAAATAGTTTTTAAATTGAAATTATGTCGGGTTAAGTTTATATTGTTTCCATAGTGCACTGTTGACACAATAATCTACACGAAAAGCATTGCCTACTTATGTGCGCGAAACTGGCCATCAACTAGAAGCGGCTGTGCCTTGTTTCCATCTTTCTTCTGGCAGTCCAGCAACTGCGCGTCAGTTCTTTAGCTGCTACTCATACTATAGATTTTGCTTATTTATCGTGTATTTTGTGTTGTAGCGCATATTAATCATAAAGCGGACACGCGTCGCTTTACGCACGTTTGGCAGTTGGCGGATGCGGACGCGACCGCGCCAAGAAGACAAACCAACGCTGCCGATACCATGACCAGTATACAAGGCAACAGAGGAGAGGAGACCTTGAAAGAGTATGTAACCCAACTCTCGCTATAACAACGGACTTCTCGCATGAGCACTGAGCGTATTAGATTTAAGCGCGTTATAAATGAGCAGCATATACTTTGGTTTTGCTACTGAAACTCATAAATCAAAATTCTCCTTTTTGGCATTTTTAAAGACAACGAAAGAACTTACTTACATGTATACATATACATATTCTTATACTTAGATATATACATATACATACTAAACTCAGTCCCGACAATCGGCCACACAGTGGCAAAAAATAGCCCTTTGGCACGCCCATTCTGGTCATGATGCTCCTCTGACCCGCATTCTTCCACAAACGGTGCTTAACGTCTGTTGGCTGGTTTCCATGACGAATGATTGGATTTTACGTTGATTACAAAAATGTGCAAGTCGAATTTGGTTTTGAATATATATATATATATATATATATATATATATATATATATACATTTTAGCGTCTCTTATTACTAAGCATAACATAATAATAATAATCAGCATCATCATTATCTTAATCATCATCGTCATCATCATCATCATCATCATCATCATCATCATCATCATCATCATCATCGTCGTCGTCATCATCATAGCATGGATTTTTGGTTTTTATTGGCCATATTTTAATGTGCTGGCCAACCGAGATTTGTCGTAGTACATGTTTGATTTATTTATGTGTTTATTTGGCTTGTTGTTGTTTCTATTTTTATACCCTTGGAGAGAATGCCAATGGGATTTTATAACAAAATGTGTAACACTTTGCCAGCAGCTTTTAACCCTATACAGTACATACGCACAAACATCATTTATTGCTACAAACAACAAAAAAAGGAGAAAAAGTTTTGGAAAAAAATAGATTAAATCAAATGAATGAAATAACCTGAAGGTATTTATCATACACTTAACATACACTCAAGGTTTAGTTAACAAGTAAATTTTATGCAATAGGAAATATATTTTGCCTCAATTTTATATTTAATTTCAATGCTTTACTTATAATTCACATTTGGATAAATTTTTTATACATATCAACCAAACGTGATGCTTTTTTAGTTCGAATTCTTATGGATTTATATGCTGGACTATAGATACTATTATAAGCTTAAAAGCGATCACTTCGGCTTATTTAAAGGGTATTTAATTTTTGTCATTCTTAAGTCGCCAGCTGCCTCTGATTTTCATTTTATTGTTATTGTTATTATGGTATGCTATGCGTCTGTGATTACTCATAACGTTTTATAGCTCTCCATGCCTCTATTATTGTGCCCATATTCGTCTCTTTTTGAATGGAAATGTAGTCTGTAGTCTGTAGCCTATAGCCGATATGTTGTTTCATTTGCATGCTAAGTAAAACAGTTTTATTTACACTCTACATAATAATTTAACTTTATTAGTTTTGCTGCATTTACATCCCAAGAGCCAACTTCTATAAGTATCATTGTTTATTTTATCATATAACACCTTATTAGGGTCGATTGATTGTACTATTTAAGGCATCACATTGCCAACTGGGCCAAATACATTGCATGCGTATTTTATATATTTGTTTCCTTAAATATTCAAATAGCTTAGTTTTACTTCAAATAGCTTTAGTTGTATATCTTATAAACAATATGAACAAAGAGCTGCAGTGACTGTAAGTAAGAGAGTTGGCACCCCAGCAGTTGTATAAGATATTAAAGATAAGAACCAAAAATCTTATCGTTAAGTAGTATATATAACGCTATTTATAAACTTATACATACATACACAGAGGCATAACAACAACACCAGCCACATATACAACTAAACTAAGCAAAAGAGTATAAAATGATTGAAGTAAATAATTTGAAATCTTATAGATAAATAAAATTATAATCGTAGCAGATGAAATCGTTATGGAAAATATATTTTTATAGGCCAATAATATTAAACCTTTAATTTAATTTAATTTAAACTTAACGTAAACAAACGTTTATAACATATATTTCTCTGTAGAGTTTTTAGCACAGTCCTAGAATGTGATCATTAAGCCATATAACTTATAACCTATAACTAACTAAAGAATCTGCAGTTTGAATAGACAATTCACGTTTTCACGTTTTGCCATGAAATTTACGCATTTTACAAAAAACTTTTAACCAAGAAAATGAGAAAAGGATATACAATAATTTATTTATTTCTTTACTTTTAAGGCCTATAATTTACAAGTTGTTGTTGTTGTTATTGATGTTGTTGCTGCTTTTGATGTTTTTGTTGTAGCTCGTTTACCCTGGCAACTGCCTTAGGGTGTTGCAGTCGTAAGTTGCACACAAATGGACGTTCAATGCAATTTGGTTCTTGGTTGCCGTGGCCAATTATTTGTGCTGTTATCATGGCCGTCACCGTCGGCGTCACTGTCACCGGTACTGTTACTGTTACCGTTACAAACGCTGAATCGACTTCGAGCGAGTCAAGTCTGCCTTCTTGTGTTGACCTCAATTTTGGCCAATAAGGTTGACGCTTTGTGCATATAACTGGCAGGTGGCATGACCTGTTGTTGTTTTCCTACTTTTTGGCAACAGATTGAAGTGCAAGGCACGAAACGGAGCCACATTGACTGGCCCAACTGGTGTGGACTATCCTAGGCTACCGTAGGATTCGGTACGTAGTGACAAATTTGCTCAGTGTTTTTGAATATATTTTTTATTTTTCTCTTTGTTTTCCTTTCGGCTGTCGCTTTTCATTTTTTATGGCAGTCAGGCATAATGAGCTCGTATACATACTACTATATATGCATTTAATTACAGAACCCTAAATCTCTCAATGCAGGTATCCTTTTAAACCATTTCGATTTTATAATCATATTAACTCAAACCATCACAATGAGTTTTCCTTAATTAGTTGTATTCATAATACGCCATCCATGCACGCAATTTTGACCTCATTGACAATTAAATGGTTTTAGAGAACAAGTATGGCATAAATGCTTGCATTTGTTTTGGCCCATTGGGAGTTGCCAACTTACCACAATCGTTTTCTCTTTCGCTCTTTTGGCTTCTATCATAAAATCCATATAGCTCGCTTTTGTGTATCTCTGCCAGCATTGACACAATAAAACTTTTTCAGCACATTTTTCATTCCTGTTGCTAATGTTATTGCTGTTATTGGTGTTGTTGGTGTTGATGGTCTTGTTAGTGTTACAAGTATAGCATTCTTACATTGACGCATTTTTCTCTTTTGCATATTTGCGGCCGCTAGCATGCGACAAATGAAGCGTTCGTCAGTCGGTTGTCGTTTTAGCCATTTTGGGTCGTTTGGACCAGCAAACATGCGACAATTTATCGATGAAAAACAAGTCCCCATTTGGCTGCCACAGTACTGGTATAATTCTTGCAACAAGGGGAGCCTACACCAAATTGAATGAACTCAAGTGCATTGCAATTGGCATACTAATAAATATTAAAAACAAGTAAGAATTCTGTAGTCGAGTGTACCCGACTACGAGAGCCCCTTTGCCTACATATACAGCCATACACACACATACTCATACATACACACAGTTCTGCACGTACTTGGCCATTGCGCGCGCCTTTTAGCCCCCACGCTCTATAGCGCGGTACTTATTGTTGTATAACTTCCGTGGTTTTCGTTAAATTTTAACGAAACTCACAACGTAGATGAAGAATGGTCTACTTAATATGTGTGTGAAAAATAAATCTTATCGGTTGAAAATTGTATCTTATAATCGTTTTTTTCGATTTGCGGGGGTCAGGGGGAGGAAATTCAAAAATCAAAAACAAACTCGTATAGCGTACAAACATAACAAATCTACGTTCCAAATTTCGTTGCTCTAGCTCTTAGTTTGCGCGCACTACATTACCCCCCCGGGGCCCATAACGCCAATTTTGATGATCTATAACTTCCGAGATTTTTGATCAATCTTACCCAGACTTACAACATCGATCAAGAATGGTCTAATTATGATGTGTACTAAAAATAAATTTGATCGGTTGAAAATTATGCTTAATAATCGATTTTTTCGAATTGCGGGGGTCAGGGAAGGAAATTGAAAAATCAAAAACAAACTTGTACAGCGTACGAACATAACGAGTCTAGATTTCAAGTTTGGTTGCTCTAGCTCTTATAGTCTCTGAGAAACAGGCGTTCATACGGATGGACGGACGGACGGACGGACGGACGGACGGACAGACAGACGGACAGGGCTAGATCAACTCGTCTTGTCGTCCTGATTCAGAATATATATACTTTATGGGGTCTCCGATGATTGTTTCTATGTGTTACATACTTTTGGATTTTGCATATTTCCAATAGCTCCGCTTTGTTTTTTTTTTACAAAAAGGCAAAGGGGCTAAAAATATATAAATAGTATAAAATTTATATTTTTTTTTATAATTACATTAAAATTTTCTTACAATATATAATACTCTTTTATTTTACAAAGAAATGGATTAAAATTTTTTTTTTTTAATTTACATTAAATCTAATTAAAATTTATCGTTTTATATTTTATAATTTTTTTTTTTTAATCAAATGAATTGCATATGAACTTGTGAAGCAAGTGCAGCACTCTACATTAATGCGGGCACGTCCTGCAATATTACAGTACAGCACTTGCTTCACAAGATCATCGCATTTCCAATTTTAATTTTTTATTTTTTTTCACCTGAAGGGGAACGCAATGCCGGGCTTACGAAGCTTGTACGAAATGCTTTATTTAGCAACCGTTTGGCAGCCGTCAGCTGTGCCATTTTACGAAGGGTCATGTAATCCCGGTTAAGCATGCGACATAGCTCGATGAAGGTACAAAGCCTTGGTGATTTGAGTTCCTTGGCCAGATGATAAGCATAACTAAGCACTTCCGCCTGCCGCTCATATTTGTAGAGTATAGCGTTCGACTTAGCCTGTAACATAGTAGCCAAAAACTCCCAGATTTTGCTGTTACACTTTTTGGCCTCTTCAATGGATTTTTTTGCATTTACTAAGCATAGCATAAGATGATTCTGGTTTAACTGACGGTCGGCTAACTCATAATATAAATAGCTGCGTTCGATGGGTAACTTGGCAAAATGCAATCGTTTTTCCAATATCATTCTATCTCGCCTAATGATAAAGGAATCAATTAAAGCCAATTGTTGCAAATTCCCTGATTAGTAAAAAATGTACTTATATTTTTTTATCTGCTCTACCGCAATACCAGTGTCCTCATAACTGTATGTGGAACGATCACCAAATACAACTTTCGATTTATCTGTGTGTTTTATTGGACTTACGCCCAGTAAATAGCACATGGAATCATGTGCGTACGGAGACAGTCTCTGAGTTGGTAACACAAAGCTCTCAGATAAGCTTAAAGCTACATGATTATAAACTTCATTCATGAACTCAGTTTTCCATGGCATTACTCGAGTAGTCTTCAATACATTATATTTCCCCATTACTGTGGCAACGAATTTACGCAGTCGCTACGGAAACAATATAAATTTTAAATTTATTTAATAAAAAATCTATTCACAACTTAAAACCTTATTATCTATGATTAATCAAGTATTCATAAACTAAAAAAGTAAGAAGTCTGTAGTCGAGTGTACCCGACTACGAGAGCCCCTTTGCCAACATATACAGCCATAAACACACATACTCATACATACACACAGTTATGCACAAACTTAGCCATTGCGTGCACCTTTTAGCCCCCACGCTCCATAGCACGGTACTTAATGTTGTATAACTTCCGTGTTTATTGTTCAATTTTAACAAAATTCACAACGTAGATGAAAAATGGTCTACTTAATATGTGTGCGAAAAAAAAATTTGATCGGTTGAAAATTGTACCTTATAATCGATTCTTTCAAATTGCGGTGGTCAGGGGAGGAAATTGATAAATCTAAAACAAACTCATATAGCGTACGAATATAGCAAATCTACATTCCAAATTTCGTTGCTGTAGCTCTTATTTTGCGCGCACTACTATACCCCCCGCCCCCCCCCCGCGGGGCCCAAAATGCCACTTTTGATGATCTATAACTTCCGAGACTTTTGATCGATCTTACCCAGATTCACAACATAGATCAAGAATGGTCTAATAATGATGTGTATCAAAAATAAATTTGATCGGTTGTAAATTTTGCTTAATAATCTTTTTTCGATTTGCGGTGGTCAGGGGAGGAAATTCAAAAATCAAAACAACGAAATTTGGAACGTAGATTTGCTTTGTTCGTACGCTATACGAGTTTGTTTTAGACTTTTCGATTTCCTCCCCTGACCCTCGCAATTTGAAAGAATCGATTATAAGGTACAATTTTTAACCGATCAAATTTCTTTTACGCACACATATTAAGTAGACTTTTCTTCATCTACGTTGTGAATTTCGTTAAAATTAAACAATAAACACGGAAGTTATACAACATTAAGTACCGCTCTATAGAGCGTTGGTGGCTAAAAGGTGCGCGCAGTGGCTAAGTACGTGCAGAACTGTGTGTATGTATGAGTATGTGTCTTTATGGCTGTATATGTAGGCAAAGGGGCTCTCGTAGTCGGGTACACTCGACTACAGACTTCTTACTTGTTTTATCTACATTGCGAATTTTATTTAAATAATTAATATTTTACAAAAAGTACAGCACCGTGATTAAGCACGCGTGCAAAACTCAACAGTGTCTACAAACGTGTAAGTTTTTGTACAGGGCCGCATGTGGCTAAGCAAGGGCAAAGAAATTCTCGTAGTTGGGTACACTAGAATATAACTCTTTCACTAGCTAAATATAATAGATATGATTATAATTTTTGTCGGTAAAAGCTTAAGGATTATAGAGTAAGTTTGTAAATAAAAGAAGATCGCAGTCAAAATTGTCAATTCATTAAACTAAAATAAAATTATAAATGACTTAAGACCAAAAAAAATATCATTTAAATTTAAAATAGGCACTTAAAATTCTGAGCAGAGCAAAAATTGGGTAACTCATCTCTAAACCAATTTAGCAAGTGTAATACATTTTTACTTAGTTTTACTCACTGTGGTATCCTTTTGTTCGCGTAGAGATCGAATTGTGCGAAGAATCGAGAGCATGTTCCGACGTGTCTGATACTGTATCCGATACATATTCTCTTTGTGAAATCTTTCAGATAACACAGGATCAGCCATTCGTTGATACGTTTCGTTGTATATTGGGCTACGGGCATGGAGCATTCGAGTGAACACTTTGACGCTGTTGTAGGAATTGTCAAGATATAATTGACGTTCCTCCGCAGACATATAATACTTATTAAGTAGCACGTTGGGATTCTGACGAAGAGTTTTTAAAAAGGCAATATCCGCCCATGTACGGTTTAAATAATTTTGATAAAAAATTTTATTTTTTCGTTTTTGCCGAGCCAGTTTCAATCGGGATATATTTACTTCTTTTTTATCTGCTATACTTTGAACATCACACTCGTCGTTCTTCTTAAGATACTTCCAATGCATTTCTTTAGTCGCAGGCTGTTGATTTTTAAGTATCTCTTCATATATAGCACCTAGTTTCGCAGAGTTTTTGAGAAAAAATGGACCCATGCTATCACCCACAGAGCTTTCAAAATTGCTTTCAACTATCCTAAGTCGCTGTATAAATGGAAATTTTGTAGTGCCCACATGAACTCGGATATTGTTATGCAATGTCATTTTATTTTCCTCAAATTTATTTAGATCATACAATGCATCAGCTATCTGCACATTAACCGAAGCGTTCCAAGGACCTGCTAGCTCAGCAGCTTTTAAGCTATCATCAAGTGCAACATCCGCACGTGCAATTTTTCGACTGAATTCACTCCTTAAGCACAAAGACCAAACATCACCAGGACCTTCGTATTCGATGCATTTGTTAAAATATTTTAACGCCGCAGTGTTCTTTCCCGCCATGGAAAAAACTTGGGCCCAACTTCGAGAAATGGACCGACTTTGATGTTTTGGCCATTCCATTACCTCCCATGGTTTTCGAGCACGGCTTAGGACCCCTACGGCCGAAATCAGGGATTGCTCTGACTTTATAACGCTACCCATTAGATTTAAGATAAAAATTTTAAAGGGTACAAAGACAAAAACAGCCTAAAACCAAAGAAAATTAGTAAAACCAAAAATGCTTTAAATGATACTAAAAATCTAGTTTCTAACAAATGTAAACATAAATACTGACAATCATCTTTCAGAGTACTTTATCAATTCAAAAATTAAGGTTACTTAATTAATATAATCTATGCCATGCAGAGATTTTATAACAAAAAATTTTAAGATTTTTGTAATTATTCTATTCTATTTAATATTTACATAACAGAATATCTCTATTTATAAAGAACCTTTTACCCATATTTAATTAGTAACTAATTCAATACATACATATTCAAAAATAAACATTTTTGTGACACGCTATTGTTACTTTTTTGCTTAAATACAAATAAATAAATTTCGATTAATAAAGACTTTTCAATCTTACAATATTTAACAGGAATTGTTTTAGAAAAAATTACGTCTGCTTGTTTTCTTGGAATGGATCTTTCAGTATATACTTGTCTAGTTTTTCCTTGCCATCCGGCTCAATCTCAGACAATTTGGAGAATCCTTCCTCATCTACAAAGCATATTTCGTGCCCATCAGGATCTCCCAAAATGATAACCGAAACGGTTGCTTTGCCGGGCGTGTCCAATGTTATCAGCGGTTTTAGTATAGTGCCCCCAACCGCTATGATAGCATCATATAATGGTGCTTGGGAAGCACCAGGAATAGCGAAAGCAATACGGCCATATGCCTTAGCACGATTTAAAGGTTCCGTTAAAAGCGTAAGACGTAATACAACCTGTTGCTCACCGTATGTAAGGAGCAAAGAATCGTTGGTCTCTTGAATCAATCGCATTTTAAGATCCTCAAGCCAAAATTTATCTGACAAAGCTAAATTGCTGACATATAGTTCCACCTGTTTTACTGGATCTGATCCAGTAACAGGCTCCGTATCCAACACGTAGAAGTTATACCCATCTGGTGATGTCAGTACGTTGCGACCTTTTTGCTGCAGTATAGGATACGAGTGTTGGGCAGCACGCGCGAGTATATCCTTAGAGTATATGGTTATGCCGCCAAATTCGTTACCTGAAAATGCTAGCTTAATTACTATGTAAACAGGGAAGATCTAGAATATTACCCATCTCGTAGCTTTTAACCCCATAGTTGTAGGTTAGCTCGATGACAAAGTGAGAACTCTCCGGTCCATATCCAACCATTGTTTTACTCCAACGATTGTCATAAGGACTTAAAAATAGAAAGTATAAAGATATTTTGATTTAACTTTAGCTTTACTATTACTAACCCATTACACTCTGCATCACATCCTTCCTTGAATTCCTCATGTCGCAAAACCTATTTTCGAAAAACAAATTAAAAAAGCTATAGAAGTCAAACTAAATGACTGCTTATCTTGAGTTACTTAAAAAGGGGTTTGCTCAAAGACTCGTCAATGTCAGTTAAATACGCCACGGTACAGACGTATGCTACAATCTATACTATGTGGACATAACTCGATTGCTTATTAACTTACCTTCATACCCAAAATACTTTGAAAAAAAAAGGCATTCCTAGCGCGGTCCCCAATCTTGAATACGTAGTGCAGAGCGCGTCCTGTTATAGCCGTCATGATTTTAAATTAAAAGAAAACTTAATTAAAATTTGTATAGAGATATATTATTGTATTGTTTCTGCACTTTTTAAGTGAGGAGCCAGAATAATTTAGTGAGGAGTGAGTTTTGTTAATAAACAGCACACGGCACCACTTAAACTTATCGTTTGCTTGTAAGCTATCGAAATTTATTTTTTTTGTCTACCTAAAAACTATGAATATGAAAAACGTATTAATTTAATATTTCTAGCATTGATGATAGCTTTACAGCAATTATTATTAACACATAAATATTTTTAGTTACCCGCCTAACTCATTTCTTTAATATAAGTCTGCATTTCGATAGTTATGTGCAATGCAAATACATTTTAAAACTTTTGCAAATTTTACTTGGTCAACGGTTAGCTCCACATATATAAAACATAAAAAGATAAATTCATATGAAGTTTGTTGTAAAAATTTGTGTTAAAGCAATTGTAGCAAAAGTTTTCTATGTCAATATTCATATCCATATATTTTTATACGTTTTTTTAAGTACGTGCTAAAAAATAATTTGTTGATAAAATTAAAATAAAATTTTATAAAGACTGCCAACGTCATCGAAATTCGACTGATATTTGATTTGCTTGTGTACTGGCACACTAGCTATCGATATTAATCTTATATACGACTTCGTATCACCGCATCACTAAACTTGTTTGATATTGTTGTGTAACTAAATTGCATATTTTTAACAGGTATATTACATTAAACAACATAAATTTTTTAGAATTATTTATTGTTTACAATAATTGCAGACGGCTACAATGTCAGCATCCGCCACCCGTGGTACAACATCGCTGCTGAAGCGTGCCTGGAACGAGATTCCTGATATTGTTGGTGGTTCTGCAATGGCACTTACAGGCATTGTTATGGCTGTAATTGGTGTAACAAACTATTATGCTAAAGACGGTGACAACCGTCGCTATAAAATGGGCTACGTAGTGTTCCGTCATGATGACCCTCGTGCCGAGAAAGTGCGCGACGACGAAGATGATTAAAATAACTCTTATAAATTCTCATTGGTTTTTCACACCCTTTGTTTCATTCTTTCGCGCTGCCGCAATGATAAATAGCTAAGTAAAACAAACATTTAAGTGTATATAATGAATATATGTATTTGAAAATACACTTAGTTCTAGTGAAAAAAAACTATTGTCCTGGAGTATAGTATATAGATTGACAGTTTCGATGACTAACTTTATGATGTCTTTGATAGGCAGCCAAAGTATGGTAACGTTCCTGGCATAAGGCACACTGATAATTTACAGTTTTTCGCGAAAGTGCAGAACTACTTTTAGACTCAAAATCTTGGTTTAAATCCGTTTCATTAATCAGTGTATCGATTTCGGCGCCTAAAACGATGTAAATATTTAAATAAACTATGAAGAACTTTTTTGCATCGAAAACAAACCTTCGTTGGGTTCATGTTTAAACACAATGCTGTTCGTCTTAATTTCATCTGTATCGTCAGCTCTAATCGTTTCCAGATCTGTTGGTAATGGCTTCGACTGAAGTCGAGGCCGATTGCGTCGTTGTTCAAACTTAAGCGCCACGTTGAACTCGTTGTTTGCTGTCAGCCATTTGTTATTAAACTCGTATATCATAATCAGTTTTTTAATACAAACTCGGCAAATCTGTTTAGGATAATAATCATCCTTGCACAAAGCTGGAAACGCTGCAGATGCAGGCAAACATGAAGACAATATTTCTGATATTGGTACAGTCTTTTCCAGCATTGTAGCACTATCCACAAATATATTCATTGCATCCAAGCAATCATTGCCGCAAGTGCGACAAATATTTTCAAATATATCCATCACATACGTGATTTTTTAATAATTATTGTATCAAATTGATATAAAAGGCAACATATTTTGCATTTACAATATTTCGCGTCTTTCGTTTTATAAAACCCAAACATGTAATCTTAGGGACGCTGTTTGGCTTATGCACACGGTTGCCACTTCAAAAATTTTTAATGAGCCAAAAAAATATTAAAAATAAGCCAATTTGAATAAAAAAGAGCCAAATTTTAATATATTATTTATTTTGATTTTTTTAACTTTTATCATATGAAAGTAATATAAAAACATAAAGGAGCCAAATTCGATAAAAGTGGGCCAAAGAGCCAACGAGAATAAAAAGATCCAGTTTTGGCTTAAAAGAGCCAAGTCTGGCAACCGTGCTTATGCATCTCCATATCAACATTATCGATAATACACTAGTTGATTGTAATTCGATTAATTGGGCTCCGTTATTTCATGAACATAAAACTCATCTCTAGTGGTTAAGCATAGTATAAAATAACAAATAACAATAATGCAGCAAAAATTAATTTTGTATGGCATTGTCATTTCATTTTTTATTATAAATCCCGTAACATTTGCTATTCAAGCGCGTAGTGAAAAGGAACAATCCCAGACAGTTGTATCGGGCACCGCTGTACAGTCAGTTGTACCAGTACAGGTGCAACCGCAAGGGGGCACTACTTCATCAGCAGCATCGGGCTCTAATTCGGCGTTCAATCCTTTAGGGCCGAATGTAATGTGCTCATTTTTACCACGAGACTTTTTAGAGTGTAAAGAGCCAATTGATCATCGCAACAACGGAACAGCCCAAAAAGAAAAAGGATTTGGATGTTTACGTTTTGGTGGCTCTGCCTATGAGGATGTGGAACACACTAAAGTTCAATGCACAGTTTACACAGATATTGACTGCTATGGTGCTCGGACATTCTTTCGGGAAGGCGTGCCTTGTGTACGCTACACGGATCATTATTTTGTGACAACGTTAATATACAGCATGTTGCTAGGATTTTTGGGCATGGATCGTTTTTGTCTTGGCCAAACGGGAACTGCTGTGGGCAAACTATTGACAATGGGTGGTGTGGGCGTCTGGTGGATCATTGATGTGATATTGCTAATAACGAATAATTTGTTACCAGAAGATGGTAGCAATTGGAATCCATATGTTTAAGTTTAAGATAAATTTGTGATATTAAAAAAAAAAAGCAGAAGCTTGTAAATAAATTAAGTGTTAATCAAAGTGGTTTTAAAAAGCGTTAATTTTAAATTTATTATTTTCGCTAACAAATTGCATAAATTGATATTTACAGAACAATATCTCAGTTTAGTTATATACTATCGATATATTGATATTCCATCCCTGTCTTTATCATTAGAACGGCTGCTTATCAAAAATTTTGAAAAGAACAAACCATATAAATCGTAGTTTGCTCGAATACTGAACAGTTTTCATCAGTTACTGGTGTCTGTTTTGTCGGACACGTCGACTACTAAACAGCTAAAAATAATAAATAAAGGCATACGAGAGTGCTGCACCAAATATTTATATATTTTTCAATTGCTTTGTCAGCGTCATTCTGTTAAGTGTGCAGCTGCAAACATGAAATACTTTATTGCTTTTGTATGTCTGCTGTTTCTTGTGACTACAGTTACCGCAGACAATGACACGCACTTTCTAAGCGACGAATTTATTGATCTGGTTCGTAAGAAGGCCAAGACATGGACGGTAAATTATGATGCGAATAGGTGTAACGCTTACATGACGAATATTTAATATAAAGTTTGTTCATAAAGGTCGGTCGAAATTTTGACAAAACCTATTCTGAGGTTCATATACGCAGTTTGATGGGTGTTCATGCAGATGCGCACAAGTTTACACTTCCAGACAAAAGCGAAGTGCTGAGCAATATAGTTGGAGATAGTGGGAATGATATCCCCGAAGAATTTGATGCCCGCTCGGCTTGGCCTAATTGTCCTACAATTGGAGAAATACGTGATCAAGGCTCCTGCGGATCTTGCTGGGCTTTTGGTGCTGTTGAAGCCATGTCCGATCGCGTAAGTAACGGCTCAATTTTATTTTTAACCTTAACCATTATTTGAAAAAAAAGCCAAACCAAAACAATGACTTAACAAAGTGGGGCTTATCACATTATTGCATATCGATTTCTATACAACTGCGTTGTATAGCTAGTATCTGTTTGTGTATGCATCTGTATATGTATACATATATATATATTTGTTTTTTCTTTATTTGATAATGTATATGTCCGAGCTAATCTGTTCTTTGTTTAAACATAAAATTATTTGCCTGTTTGTAGGTGTGTATACATTCAAATGGGTCTGTTAATTTCCATTTCTCGGCTGATGATCTGGTTTCCTGTTGCGCCACCTGTGGCTTTGGGTGCAACGGTGGATTTCCTGGCGCCGCTTGGAGCTACTGGACGCGCAAGGGTATTGTAAGTGGCGGCTCTTATGGCTCCAATGAGGTACGTAAAACATATATATGTATACCTATATATATAGTTTGCTTAACTTATTACAATACATTATTTTGCTTTAGGGATGCAGACCATATGAAATTGAACCCTGTGAGCATCACGTTAATGGTACACGGCCACCTTGCAGCAACGGAAAAACTCCAAAATGCAAGCGCCAATGCCAATCAAACTATTCTGTAGACTATAACAAGGATAAGCATTTTGGCGCTAAGGCTTATTCAATCAATCGCAGTCCGCGTCAGATTCAGGAGGAGATCATGACGAATGGACCAGTTGAGGGTGCATTCACAGTTTATGAAGATTTAATATTATACAAGACTGGCGTTTACCAGCATGTCCATGGTAAAATGTTGGGCGGTCACGCCATTCGTATCCTTGGCTGGGGTGTATGGGGTGAAAGTAAAATACCGTATTGGCTGATTGGCAACTCATGGAATACCGATTGGGGAGACAATGGCTTTTTCCGTATTTTGCGCGGCGAAGACCATTGCGGAATCGAGAGCTCCATCTCTGCGGGTCTGCCGAAAGTGTAATCCATGAATTAAATACAACGACACCACTTGACTCATAATATACTATATTCTATATACGCAAGCAGTAGCGGCAATTCAAGTTAATAAATCAGTTAAACAATTATGAATAAATAAACATTTTGATTAAATTTGATTAGATGTTTACTATAAAAATGGTATGAAAAAAAATTCTCTAAATAAGAGAAATTAAAAGTAAGTTTATACTATGTTTATTAGAGAACCGCCCTTTTAACTCTTCACCCTCTAAAGCTTGGTAAAAATGTAAATATTTTTTCAGCTAGACTAGATTGAGCTTATCTCATAGTCACTTGACTGATGCGAATAAAATCCACATATCAATATATTAATATATATGTTATATTATTAATCTGTTTTTTGCTCAGTTGTTACATAGCGTGCCTGCATTAGTTTGATACTCCCTCATGTGATTTACAGGGGTTATCATAACATTCGGAGTCCACTTAGTTGCCCCAGACAACAGCACTCAATTAAACGATTGGTTGGGTCTGTAAAAAATCCATCTCGGAACAGCCACCCGCTATTTAACATGGTTAATTTAAGATGCTTTATTGTTGTTTCTTTCATAAATTTATTTATTTTTCTCATTTGTAACATCAAGTAGAACATTTTGATTTTTTTTTTTCTTTTTTTTGCTTTTATTTTACATTCAACGTCTTTTTGTTTTATTTTAATCACTTTATAAACTAACTGCCTATCGCCTTTTCTGTTACTCTTCAGTTTTTTCTATATTTGTATCTTTTTCTTTTTTGCGCACGCTTGGCGCATGTAATATACAGCTAACACAGATCGAAAAATATTTGGACTACAATTTAGAAAATTCCAGTTGGAAAGTTTTCAAGCTGATTTTAAGTGATAATTAAGTTTATCTTCTTAACACTGATTTTGAATATTGTTTTATTGCACTTCTTAAAATGGTATTAGTTATTTGGAAAATATATTAATCTCTGTTAATGTTGCACAATTATTTGCGTATTTTTAGGTATTGTAAATATATTGCAACTGGATTGCTCCGTTTACATCCTTTGGTTTTTTGTTCTGTTATTTTTTCATGTATTTCTTTTTCATTTTTCATCCATAAATACATATTTAGATTAGTGTCAGTACATATATATATATATATATATATATATATATATATATATATATATATATATATATATGTATCTGTGGCTTTATTGTGTAAATGCTTAATACATTTATTCAACTTTTTAATCTCTAACACATGGACTCTTTTAGCTTAAATTTTATACATATATATGTATCTATTGCTAGCAAGGGCGTAGCCAGCTTATGGGAACTAACACACATTACAACAATCACAACTTAACTAAGAGAGGAACCAAGGACCACTCGATGAATAATTATTCTGTTGTGGAACTATGGGATACGACCCTTTACTATCCCTTAATATTTTAAATAGGTTGATCATCAGCTTTATGCAATTGTATAAAGATAAGAAATAAGGAATCCTAAATCATAGCTTGGGATTTATTGAGGATGTGATTTATAAATGCATTTCATAAATAAAAACTAATATTTTTTTTATTAAAAATATTTCAAAGTTTTTACGCTTGTTCAGGGCAAGCCATAAAGTCTCCCGTTTTCTATCTGGCTACGTCCTTCTACACATACATTATGCAAGTGAGTTGGTACGAATTACTTTGTACCAATTTTGCTCTCACTTTGAATTCATATATATATTGACTGTGCTAAAAAGTTCATGGCATTTTTTAGCAAAAGTTATTTGTTGTTTTTTTCAAAACAATAAAAATTAATTAAATAAATTTGAAAACATAGTGCAATTTTAAAAGAAATTCCATTTTCAAACGCAATGTTTTCATTTTAAACAAAAAAAAAAAAAAACAATCTGTATGGCTTTTTAGTTCGATAAGTATTCAAACTGAAATTTGTTTTGTTTTTTTAATTTTTCGCAAAATACGCCTCGAACCACACCCAATATATATATATATATATATATACATATTTATTTGTTTATTATTTTTGGGGGCTTATTAACTAAATGGTGGGTTTAAATATCAATACAATTTAATTCTCAATAACTTTATAAATATTGTTTCTTTCTTGATCCACATCTTTATAATGCACACTTGGAATTACTATTAAGCGTCGTTTCAAGAAACTGAGGAAGGGAATTAAATTGAAACATATGTTTTATTGTGGTTCTTCCCCTAAAAAAAATATAATTTGAATTTCAATTACGATTAGCTGCACAGCTTTTCTTATTTCTTTCTTTTGGTTACACTTTAGTTTTTATATATCCGATGTTTCGTATCGAAGGTTCATCTTTTAAATATATTTTCTTTATATAGTCAAAGTAATTTATGGAATTTGTTTGCACTTCAACGCTTGAAGCATTTTAAATTACCTGGATTTCTTTTTTGTTTTCATTAATTTGGCTTAAATTGTATTTTTTTTTCTTTTCCTGTTTCTGTTTTATATTTAAATATAAATACATTTGTAAGTGTATAATTATATATGATACATATATCAGTTAATTTTTTTTTTAATTTGTTGGGAAGTACATACATTGTTTTATCCCAGTTGAATATTTATTTAAAGTTAAACACTAAAAAAAAAAAAAAAAAAATACTACGAAGGGTTGGATATTATATATATATATATATATATATATATATATATATATATATATATATATATATATACTTTATATATTTATATATATATAGCTTCTTTGATCCATTTTGTACCTTTTGTTTTCATATTTCATGAATTTTAGTTTCGATTCATACATATTAGTTTGGTTAACGTGTTTATGCATCATATAATGTTATATAGATATGAACGCATATATCATAACTAGGCGTGCGTGAGAGTAATATCAAATACTAGACATACACATAAATCAATGTATGCACAAGTATATATACACATACAGTTTGCCTATTTGCATCATCAGGTCGCATTGAATTTAGGATTACTTGGAGATTCACTTGTCCCTCGTAAATCTATCTATGTACTCAAATATTTTGTATCACAAATAAGCGCAGGTTATTTTTCTTTTATTTTATATATTTATATATATACACATATATATATATATTTTATTTGTTTAATGTTGTTGCATTGGGCTGAAAGATATTTAGTTCACATATAACGCTAATCTAAGTATTGAAAATACTTAAATATGTATTTTCATACTTTTATTATTATATAATCGCTTAATGCTATTGAACTTCAACAAAATTAATGAATCTTTCACATCCAAAAACGTACTTTTAAACATTTCGCGAATGTTCTTTTTTTTTTTTTTTTACATTTCTGATATATTTTTTTTCTTTTTATGCTGCATTAAAAACTATATTTTTAACATTCCAATTTAAATGATCCATTAAGGAGTATTTCTGCCTCAACGTACAACAATTTTAATAGATTTTATTTTTAACATTTTTTTTCTCTTTTAGTAGCGAAAAACTATCACAATTATAGAGATTTTATATGGGTGTCAATCGGGTTGGCAATTCGTATTGGAATCAGATTGTTTATATTTGTTTTTAGTACTCACAATTAAATAGATAATTTTAAAAAATTTTTTTCTCTTAATTTTTATTCATTAAGGGTCACCGTGTATAGAAGTTATATTATTATTTTATAAATTTTGTTTTTTGTTTTGGTTTGATTACAGAAATATAATTATTTATTTTGGTTTGTTAAAGAAATGCATTGAATTTGTCATTTGATTTTGCAACGCTTTTACCTTGATGCCCGATAATCAATTGGCCATATATTACATAAATAGATTATACAGAGCTCAATAATAATGATACTAATAATATTTTCTTATCTTTCTTCATATCTGTGCATTCTGTAGTTCTTTATCAATCATTTTTAACCTTTTTATTGAACTATGTTCGCTTGCATATGTTAAACGGTTTCAGTTTCTTTTTATACAATATAGCACACACATACAATACAAATTGATTTATGTATAGGTACATAGACTTAGACTTATATGCATGTGTTTAATCGGCTTTTAAATGTTGTAATTATTATTTTTTTTTATAAACTATATTGTTTGTGATTTGTATTTTTCATTAAGTGGTTTGGAATACCATCAAACAACAGGAGGAAACAGTCTTTCTTTCCAGGTACCTAAGAAATAAAGGAAATAAAATAGATTTTAGTTTAATTACTAACTTATAAGCAAAAATCGTATTATTTTTTTAATTCATTAATTAATTTGTTAAGATTTCTGCCTATTTTAAATAAATAGCTTTGTTCGTATTCCCTTAAAAATTCAAGACTCAATGTATGCTTAGCTTATTTAAGAAAACTTTCCGGATAAAAATTAAGACGTTTTATCAGTAGTATTTTATTAGAAGAAATAGTATTTGTATGCTCCACTGTCAATCTTATGTTTGTCTGTCCGTTGGTCTGCCTGTTTGTCCATCTTCGTTTGTCTTGGGATATTAACAAGTTGCAACCCTATACTAAAAAAGGTTAACACAATAAAATTATCATTAACCATATTAATTTCAATTCTAAACAGTCAAATTTTTTTGATTTTATAAGTCCTTTTTTATTTTCTGTGTATAAGTTTTGAATAAGGCATAACTTTTAAAGGATATTGCATTTTATACAATAGTTGTTATTTACTTACCGCGTGACACATTTGAGATTGATTATATGTTGTACAATTAAATAATTCTTTGGTTTAATATTTTCCTTTTTTTTTTCTTTTTTTCATAGAATTTTTGTATATAAACCATATAATATACTATATATCGCGCATAATGTAGATATAGGCTATGTATATACACAGATGTGGTGTAGGGGACATCGGTGCAGAGATGTTTGCAATTGTTCTTGCTGTGGTTAAACTGCAACTAATGCTAATCCAATTTTGGGATTAAATGTTTTCTTGATTGGGTATTATTGCATGTCATTTATACAAATTCCAGTTAGTACACCCATTTTAATGTACAATATGTATACTAGTAGACCAATAAATAATATTTATTGGTAATTGTATGATGAGTTGCTGATTGCGATTTAAATTACCAGATTGCCGGTTAGCCATAGATCATATTAGCAGCATGCTTTAGTTTATATTGTAACCTTATTTCTCTATATCTCGCTCTAACGCGTGCATTTCGCACAAGATAACTGGTCTTTCACGCACAAACTCTCTCTCTTTCTCTTCTATTTGCATGTCTAGTGATGACTCAGGTAGGTTTTTCGCTTCAGATAACCGCTGCGTATTGGCGATGACAGACCCGCCTCATTGCTGCGATGTTAATTTAATGGATTTATTGCATATGTAGATGTGTGTGTTTTGTGTAAATTAAATGTTTAAATTTTGTATGTTTTATTTTGTGTAGGAAGAAGAAAGTATTGTTTTGGTTATGGTTTCATTTTTTGTTGAAAAAAAAAAAAAAAAAAAAAAAAACGGAGAAGTTAAGACATGTTTCAGTTAATCAAGATTTCTGCACCAAACATTATTTATTTCATTTAATAAATTTTTTGGTTATGTCTGTATTGTTTTTTTTTTCTACTTATTCTTTTTTGGAGAATGCACAAACCGAATCAATAAGTGCACAGCTATAATGCGTAATATACATAAAAACAACTTAATACAAAAACAAAAGTTTTGATAATTTCTATTCACTAAACAATTTTATGTACAATATATTTTTCTCCCTTTTTCTATCTTTTTGGATAGTTTCTTGTGTTCTTTTCTAATCTATAATGCATATCAACTACTGTGTTGGTTTATTTGTGTAAAACTTCATTCGTTGCTTGTTCATGCAGCCTGTCGATGATTGATAGTATGTGTGTTTGTTATTGAGTGGATCACATCAACACGATTTGGGGTAGGCGTGACGTGTGGCAGAAAGCGATTTAAGCGTAGGTATCAATAACAAAAAAAAAAAAAGAAAGAAAAGATACAATTCGAAAAGACGAAACTTTATAATAACTATAATATTTATATGTAATTGCTATATATATATATAAACAAATAATATATATATATATATATATATATATATATATATATATATATATATATATATATATGTATATATATATATATATATGTATGTATTTAAATTTAATATGTATACTACACACTATACATACATACATTCGTATATTTGTGCGCTCTTTGCTTTTGGCTACACTTTGTCACTTCTTTTTGGCATCTTATTTTCGCAATCGTTTACAATGCATAAATAATAATAATAATAATAATAATAATAATAATAATAATAATAATAATATCAATCGAACAAATTCATAATACAAATTATAATTATCAACATAATAATAATAATCAAACTTAGCATCAAATAATACGGCATGTCAATTGTTCTGAAATCTTAAAGGATATTCAACAAAAAAAATAATACTATTATTATTCATTATATACATATATATATATATATATATATATATATATATATATATATATATATATGGACTAATGAAAAAGTTGTTGTGTGTGCAGCTTATGAACAGTAAAGGTAGGTGATGTCGGCCCCAGTTGTTTATTTGTCAATCAAATCCTGGCATATCCTTTCCGTACATTGAAATGAATGTCTCATGATCAATCTCTTTGTTCTCGTTCGTTTGGCCAAGGATATCATTATTAAGCGTGGTATAGGTTGGTCGTTGCGGTTCGAAAGCATTGCTAATTATATGAAAGGGTATTGGTATTTGGAAGGAAATACGATGACTGATTAGGTGTTGGCGCAAAATAGAGGAGCAGCTTATTAGATAAGCAACAGATTAGAGATATGTTATATTGGGGCTTAGTTTGGAACAGAAAGAAGTTGTTAGGGGATGGATGTAACGGTGAGAGTTAGGAAAGGAATGTTAAGGCTTACACACGGTAGGTTATAGGTAAATGCATTGCATTGGTCATATATCGTATAAATTATATAAAACCTATACCGTCACCACATGGCGGCATACCATGCGACGTCAGTAAAACAAAACCAACAGCACAATTGAATCAACAACACAATAATCAAGCATAGTTAACAAACTAAAAATAACAATTATATACACAAAATAATATACACACACCAAATTTAAATACAATGAACATTTAACAAACATTTACCTATAAGCAATAACACATACAAATATATATGTACAATATATAATACGCATACAATATGGATGCTTTAAATAGGACTTGTAAGCCTTAAGCAATTGTAGATTAACTTCGCACATAACAAATCAATTTGCATATTCATTCATTACTATAATAATTATTTTATTCCGACCTACCTTCGACGCCGTGGGTTGGTCGACTGTCCAGGCAGATTAAAGCAACCACGTGGAATGACCATGCGCGCGTTACCCTTAGCCGGACGCGACCCTCCGACTGCCTGAAGACCAGCCAAATGTGCTGCATACCCCTCACTGAGCACCGTTGCATTTGACTGTAGCTTCTTGCTGACCTGTAGACCATAGGTTCAAGGTACATTTTGATTTAATTGAAGCTTTATTAATACTCACCTTTCCAACAATAAAAATTTTATCGCTACGCATTCCGACATTGGTATAGACGCTAATATCCTTGCTGCTACCATAAGCGGCGGTAATTGAGATTCCATGATTTTGCACCATGTTATTGAGATATGCGGTCTTGTGGCCTAATGGGTCAGTGGAAAGTCCATCGGCGAATGAGATAAGACCATGTGGAAAGTTGTGTTGGCTTAGCCAGGAAACAACGCGCTGTTGTTGCATATCTGGCCGTCCGGTGATGTAAATCAACAAATAACCTAGTTCTTGCCAATGGCGGCAGACGTCAACGGCCCCAGCACGCACTTTTGGGTCCCGCCCAGTTACCGACATTGAAGCCGTAAAGGATCCATCAATGCTAAATACAACACATTCAGTAAGTGGCGGCACAACAGCCATATAACAATCAACGGAGGTGTGGTCACCGCGCACTACCATTTTAACCGGATAGATACCATATCCGAGAGATAGCTGATCAGGTATAGTATATGAGATGCGACCATTCTTGTCAGTCATCTCGGTGGTAAGAAATGTCCATTCACCTGCCGGCGGATCCTTCATAATATGAACATCAACCTTCTCGCCATGCAACGTAATCATATCCAACGGCCCATACATAAAACGTGCATTTAAACGTTGTTCGTGTCCTTCCTGCACGATAATATCGTTGGCCCGATGATTGGCTGCCACGTTCTTTAGTTTGACGGATGTGCGCTTTTTAATCCACTTCTCACGTGGCTGTCCTGGATGGAATGAGGCGTTGTCTTTGTCATCGCCAGACCCAACAAACGGTATACCCTCAAATTTTCCAATTTGTCGCAAAATAAAAGCAATTACATCCGGACTTTCCCAATAACTTGCGTGAAACAAATGTGGCAGTGCATGAGCTGGAAAATTGCTTAAGCCCTCTGGACAGTAGAGTGCATAATCCAATCGTTTTGTACCCCACCATTTGTTTTGAACTGTATATGAAAAAACAAATAAATAAAAAATCGGTTATATCAATAGAAAACGTTATAGCTTTCTCTTTTCTGTATCCCTCTTTACACTTACGGGAGTTTATGGTACTTAGAGACACATTCTCAATAAGACCCGAGACAGTGCTCTGCATGGAAGCATCGGAGAGGCGACGTCCAGCAAGTAAATTATGACCATCATTAAAATGCTGTGGATGCGATTGAATAACTTCCACTACACAAAAGAAAATAAAAATAGAATATAAAACAAAATATATTCTAACCTGATCCTCATTAAACTTACATAAATGCAATGGCTGTCCATTGCCCAAAGGATATTTGGCATAGCGTGGTACATTAACTGGTGCTAGTATTGAAAAACGTGCACTAAGCAGTGGTTCCAAACGGGAAGCAATTGGATCAGTTGGATGAAACATATTGTATACCTGATGGCAGTTAGGACGCGCCAGTGCTGCTTTTGCATCATGCAGTTTACGTGCAGCTAGAACCACTGACAACGGTGAACCAAACATAAAGAAATCACTGACTTCAAAGTCTAATTTGATCGCCCTTGAATCACTTGAAGAGCTAGAGCGGCGGCGACGAGGCGAAGGAGCGACCAGTAAACGTTTTGCATCTAGATCCGAATCAATAAAACGCTCGTCATCCTCCAAACGAGACGTACGGTTACAGTCGCCTCCAGCATTAACTTGTCCATGGCCAGGTGCCTGGGACTGACAGCCAGCATTGGGCTGACTGCCGTTAGAGCGACATAATGCCTCATAAGCCAGCAGTGAACCTATTGAGTCACCCAGCATAACAATTTGACCAGAGAAGCCGTGACCCTCCTCCGATTTAAGGAACTCATGATAGACAATATTGGCAGCAGCCACCGTCTTGTTAATTGTCTCGTGAAATTCGGGCGAAGCCACCGCTAATAGGGGTATAGCCCCGATTGGAACATCTGCAATATTAGGAATATCTGCCGCTGAGGGCGACGCATCAAAAGAGTATGGACTAAGACTGGAAAGAATGCCGAGTGCATCAGTACAAATTGAAGGACACGGCACCAATTTGATAGTCATATGCGTTAAAAGGCTGGGATAATGCTGACGCATAACTGCCTCAAACGAACCACGAAATGTAGTAACATCCGATTTCTTGGCAGTGAGCTCGCTGGCCGCATCCAATACACTGCCGGCGTGCACCACTAACATCAGTATAGTTGTAGGGCAAGATGGAGTGCTTGGCGAGCCTGGTGGCGATGAGTCGTGACTGCGGTCAATACTGGCTGATGAGCGTAACTGACGTTTGTTGCCACGCTCTGAGGCGACACGCATTAAAAAGTCCTGATTAAATATGCTATCCTCCTGCTTATGACGTCCTGTAATGCCACCACTACCGCTACCACTTGAGCTGCCTCCATGTGGCGGTGGACTGTCCTCACCTTCGCCTAGGTACTCCAATGAACTCCATTTGGCCAGCGAGTTTGACTCATTTGTATCTAAAATTGGCAGTAGTAATATATAAAAATATAAAGCAATCACTAAAAGCAGTCCACTTACCCAAACAATCAAAAAACTCTTCATCAGAGTTAGATTTGGAGTCCATCTCAAGGCGTTCCATGCGCCAGTTGGCCACCTACGAAACCATAAGCAAAATTAAATAATTTCGTGACAATGTCAGCTGCTATCTCTTATTTTTTTTTTTTAACTAATATCAATTATCAGCTCTCTTCGATTTTATGCCTTTATTGGGAATCTTACATTGGAGCTAGGATATGGAATTTTCCAAATTAAATCGCAACTTACATGCCCTTGTGGCGCCGTCTTTTCATGCGGCTGCTCGTAATCGGATCAGTTTAGTTTCGGATAACAATTTCAGTATCAGTATCGGTATTGGTATCGATATGGGTATCGGTATTGGTATTGATATAGGTAACGGTATTGGTATCGATATGGGTATTTGTATAGATGTTGAATGTGTTTTGTGTTTGTATTACAAAGCAAATTAAAGATTAATTTTTAATAAGAATACAACTCAAAGGACACGACACGTTTAACGCTTACACGTACAAATTTGAAAGACAAAATAGATTTGAAATAAGTTAATAAATTTAAAATTAATTTTTAAATTTAAATTTTAGATTTACTTCCACATTAACAATTAATTTTATACATATATATTGATATATTTAGACACATGATTCAATGCTTCAAAATCTTTTCTTTTTAAAAAGTTGTGTACATATGATAATAAGAAATGCAGAAAACAATTAAATTTAGAAAACGCTTTTTTAACGAAGCCAGCTTCGAAAGCTTTTTGTTTGTTTCCTTCCTTCATTTTCAGAGCATCTTCAAATATTATATATGTAAAATATAAATATTCAGATAAGTCCTAAACTTTTTAAAATGTGTGTCAAAGGAAGTAGGACTTTAAAAAAGGCAAAGAGGGTGCTAATGGATTTGTGTAATATCGAAAAGTATGTAACAGGTAGAAATAATTATCTAGGACTCCATAAAATATATATATTCTTGTCCGTCCGTCCGTTTGTCCGTATGAATGTCTGTTTCTCAGAAACTATAGGAATTAGACCAATTTTGTAATCTAGATTCCTTATCTTTTTACGCTATACGAGGTTATGTTTGATTTTTGAATCTTCTCTCCTGACCGCCGTAGTAAGAAAAATAGGATTATTAAGCACAATTTTTAACCGATCGAATATTTTTCTTAGCACACATAATTATTAGAAAATTCTTGATCGACATTGTGAATTTATTCAAAATTAATTAATTTTATTAAAATTAAATAAAACACGGAAGTTATTCAATGTTAAGTATCGCGGTATGAAGCACGAATGGCTAAAAGAGACGCCCGGCACAGCTTAAAGTGCGTGTGGAACTGTGTGTGTATGTAAGCATAGTACACTCGACTAGAGTTTTCTTACTTATTTTATATTACAATAATATTTTTAAGTTTTGTTGCAAGAAAACAGATGCAAACATAAAAATCAAAAGTTTTCTCTTTGTAAAAACAATATGTTGGCAAACTGTAATTACATATTTGCAAGTATTACTAAAAAAAACTGGCCTATGTGTAACTTATTGTGTGATTTTCAAAATATCAGAATAAAATGAAATGCAAATACAAATGTTAAAAGTTAAAAGCAGACAGTAGAGTTAACTGAGTATAGACAATAAGCTATTAGATAGACACAACACATTAAAAATAAAGAGAGACACACCCAAGGACAGCAGTAATGTTATTTTTAGGATGTGGTTTACATACCTGAAGGTCAAAACTATGCGCTGAACCGACTGGGGAGTGTAGGGCACCTTTAGATCCAAATTTGGCTTTATTTGTCAATTGTATGCTCTGTGATCGTGAACGTTGTTTAACAGTTTGGGCGCTCAGTTCGACACGGGTGCCGACACCATCGTTTTCATCTTCATCGTCATCGTCATCTTCTCCCTCATCAGAGCTAGCCTCAGCGCTGGGTGGCTGCTGAGTAACAATAGGCGGCACAGCCGGTGCAGATTTTTTTCGCTCGTTCAACGGTGCCGCTGTTGCGCTACTCACATACTGCTCCGAGGTGCTATCAGCTAAAATTTGAATAGTAATAAAATAGGTTATAAGGCTGCATATGAGTAGTCGATAATATTGATTATACCATCACTACATTCTTCAACACCACCCATTTTCTTAGCTAATGCCAGTTGCGTTTGTCGCTCCAATTCACGTATATCCCCAATAGTCAAGCCATGCCATTCGTCCTGCCATGCCCAGGCCTGGCGATGTGCACGTAACATTGTTTTACGCAGTGCCACATCGTGTATAAACTTTTCCAACTTGGTTTGCATGCCCCAATAGCGAAACTCGACACGGCAGATCTTATACGCGGTCATCAGAGACATATTGCGGGATGTTGGTTGCTTCTTTCCTTTAACTTCGCGCCAGTATTCCTCCAACCAATCATCAGACAATGGGCCACGTCCCGTTTTCTCCGACACAAAATGCTTGGGATCCTCCTCTTTGACATAATCACCGCCCCATAATTGATCCTTAACAATATCAACAACATCTGTTGCAAAAAATAAGAAAGCTAAAAGATTATTATTACGACAATATTAATTTTTTTACTTACCAACAACACGATTACGAAGATCGCTTCCAGACAACTGAAAAACATTATCCTGATAGCCATTATCAGGATAATAGTAAGTCTCAATGTCTAAAGAAAATTTTTCTACAAATGGGCAAGTGTAACGTGTTCGTGTATATGGATAGGCATTCCAGGCCTCCTCCTCAACGGTTAGCGCACTTTTTGGCAGTAAACCTATAAATGTGCATTATAAGTAAAATCTATTAAGGACCCAATATACCGATTATGAATATATAAAATTGTATTCCGATCTAAGCAAAAATACCGTGTAATCAGTGAAGATCAAAAATATCGTTAGTATAGAAGAATGTAGATAAAATTTGGTATATTTTTTCCTTAAAGCGGTTTGGTTTTAAATCAACTGAGTTTCAATATAGTAACTATTCATATAAGTTTCGTTTTTCTTATGAATATGCGGAAAATAATATGAAAGTCGAAAATTAATTAAGGGATTAACATTGCATCGTTTCAACACCTTCATTTGCTTCTTTCCTGAGTGTATTTAATGCCGAAATATACACTATGCTTCTGATGTTTCTAGTATTTCCATAACTGGAAAAGTAGTGTATATTACCATTCTACTTTTAATTGGAGCTTAAATATACAAAGCATTCGTGTTGCATCAGGTTAACAGTTAAAAATATTCTTAAATTTGTATATTGCAAAGTAAAATAAAGTAAAGTAATACTATTATCATTCTTAACATTTCTTAGAATTCTGTAAATTAAAGAGTTAAAACGCTATGAGAGGTAGCGTGACAAAAAACATAAATAAACAAGTAAGAAATCTGTAGTCGAGTGTACCCGACTACGAGAGCCCCTTTGCCTACATATACAGCCATAAACACACATACTCATACATACACACAGTTCTGCACGTACTTAACCACTGCGCGCACCTATTAGCCCACCACGCTCTATAGCGCGGTACTTAATGTTGTATAACTTCCGTGTTTATTATTCAATTCTAAAGAAATTTACAACGTAGATGAAGAATGGTCTACATTATATGTGTGCTTTAAAGAAATTTGATCGGTTGAAAATTGTATCTGAAAATCGATTTTTTCAAATTGCGGGGTCAGGGGAGGAAATTCGAAAATCTAAAACAAAATCGTATACCGTACGATTCGTTCGATTACGTTCCAAATTTCATTGCTCTAGCTCTTATTTTGCGCCCACTACTATACCTCCCCGGAGCCCATAACGCCACTTTTGATGATCTATAACTTCCGAGATTTTTGATCAATCTTACCCAGATTCACAAAATCAAGATCAAGAATAGTATAATTATGATGTGTACCAAAAATAAATTTGATAGGTTGAAAATTGTGCTTAATAATCGTTTTTTTTCGATTTGCGGGGGACGGGGAGGAAATTCAAAAATCAAAAACAAACTCGTATAACCTACGAACATAACGAATCTAGATTTCAAGTTTGGTTGCTCTAGCTCTTATAGTCTCTAAGAAACAGGCGTTCATACAGACGGACAGACAGACAGACGGACAGGGCTAGATGAACTCGTCTTGTCGTCCTGATTCAGAATATATATACTTTATGGGGTCTCCGATGATTATTTCTATGTGTTACATACTTTTGGATTTTGCACATCTCCAATAACTCCGCTTTGCTTCTTTTTTACAAAAAGGCAAAGGGGCTAACTATTGGAAATCCATAAAACACGTGTAATGTAAGTAAATATGGCTTTTTTATTATTAAAAGTTCTTGCAAATTCGATGCAATTTGATGATGACCAATGACAATGCTTTCACAGCATGTGCATATTAAAATTTACCCAATCATTAAGAATAATGACCTCACTAGGGAGCAGCTCAAAGAGGAAGATTGTCATCTAAATCATATACATCTTGCTCTAGCTGCTATTAAAACCCTCATTAACGGATGTGCAAGCATTCGTAATTAGAATAGTTGCATGACGCAATGACGTGTTAACTATTAAATTGAAAGTGTTATACAATCAATTAAGCTAATTAGCAAAGTTAGTTAATTGAATTTTACAATCAAAATATAGCTTTACATTTGTGCAACTAGTTGGCGAAAATATGACGCATATAGCTAAAAATATTGCAATAGCTGTTTAAATGAGATGTAAGTATATCAATCCAAAAGAGCTTAAAATTCTTAGGCCAATCATTAAATAACATTTATATTATGCATCAGTTTTGTAATATTATTTAATGCTCTCTTAAGGTTTTACTACATACTGAAAGAGAAATCCTCTATTTACCAATCTTATATTATTTTTTTTTTAGCAAATATACTGTGACATCCTTATGCATATTTGTTTGTGTGTATCTATGTGAAGGTATATTTGTATGTCTCTTAGAGAATAAAAAACTTTGAAGGTCCTTAATTTAATGAGATACTTGCTTTTAATCCACCCTGGCAAATGACTGCCTACATGATAAATCTTTTTCGTGTATTGGCCATTGCCACCGGGTCCATCCTTATATGGGTCATTGATAATGATCTCAACACCGCTTCCTTCGCCGTGGCTCTCCTCGCGGCTCTTTTTCTGTATAAAAAATAATACAAATAATTAATATTTAATATATTTTAAGGCAAAACAACAAATGCTTTTCTATATATTACATTGTTTGCTTATATATAATTCATTCTCTTTTCAATATGGTAATACAAATTGTAAATTTTAATTCTTTTTTTGCATCGTAAATCAAATTTTTAGCCCCTTTGCCTTTTTGTAAAAAAGAAGCGAAGCGGAGCTATTGGAAATATGCAAAATCCAAAAGTATGTAACACACAGAAATAATCATCGGAGACCCCATAAAGTATATATATTCTGAATCAGGACGACAAGACGAGTTCATCTGGCCCTGTCCGTCTGTATGAACGCCTGTTTCTCAGAGACTATAAGAGCTAGAGCAACCAAACTTGAAATCTAGATTCGTTATGTTCGTAAGTTATACGAGTTTGTTTTTGATTTTTCAATTTCCTCCCCTGTCCCCCGCAAATCGAAAAAAACGATTATTAAGCACAATTTTCAACCGATCAAATTTATTTTTGGTACACATCATAACTAAACCATTCTTGATCGATGTTGTGAATCTGGGTAAGATTGATCAAAAATGTCGGAAGTTATACATCATCAAAAGTGGCGTTATGGGCCCCGGGGGGTAGTGCACGCAAAATAAGAGCTAGAGCAACAAAATTTGGAATGTAGATTTGTTATGTTTGTACGCTATACAAGTTTGTTTTAGATTTTCGAATTTCCTCCACTGACCCTCGCAATTCGAAAAAATCGATTATAAGGTACAATTTTTAATTTTTCCGCACACATATTAAGTAGACCATTGTTCATCTACGTTGTGAATTTTGTTAAAATTGAACAATAAACACGGAAGTTATACAACATTAAGTACCGCGCTATGGAGCGTTGGGGGCTAAAAGGTGCGCGCAATGGCTAAGTACGTGCAGAACTGTGTGTATGTATGAGTATGTGTGTGTATTGGCTGTATATATACGCAAAGGGGCTCTCGTAGTCGGGTACACTCGACTACAGACTTCTTACTTGTTATTGATATATGATTTAATGGTTATACTATAATTTAAGTTGTATTTATCTATTTATTCTTTACTGACTATAGAAAGAATTTGCTTAGGATATTTCGATAACTATTATTATATAACATAATTGCCCGATCTGTAATATTAACATATACAGATACTTATTAGTGTCGAAGTTGACATATGGTTATGTTCATACTTTGGGCTCTACCCATCAGAAAATCATATGAATAATTAACCAGAATTATTTTATGGGGTTGAAAATCAACAGTTTAATCCGCTTTAAACGTAACCGTTTTGTTATTTGTTTCTACACTTATTGCCAAAACTTACCGCTATCATATAAAGCTGGGCAATGCGATACTCCTCAACGGTGAGGGGTAATGGTATTCGATACTCCTTGGTTAACATTTTGACCGTCTACTTGTTGGTCTGCGTCTTTGGTAATATATGGCGGGCTTGAAATCTTTTTATTATTATTATCCTTTCTGTCTATAAGTTTCTCTCTCTCTTTTTTCTTTCTCTCTCTTTCTCTCCCTCTTTTTCTCTCTCTCTCTTTCTCGTTCTCTCTATTTTCTGTTCTTCCCCTTTCGCTTTCTTTCCAACTCTATTTTACTCATCGATTGTTTTTACTACTTTTGCAGTTGTTTTTGCAGTTGTTGTTTTGATGGCTGATGATGTTGTTGCCGCTGCTGCTTCTGATGCGCATGGCTGAGGCGTCGCTGGCGTCTATGACCTGCAAATGTGGCAAGGTTGGATTAAATTTCGTATTGTTACGGAAGGAAGAAGAGGAGCTTAAGGGTAAGTGTCACTGTGTTGGTATGGGTAAGGCCGAGAGGTTTTTTCATTAGTTAGATTATATGGCTTCCGTGTAATGTGCCAACTGTAATGTATGTTTTATGAAGCATGCTCTAAAATGTAAATTACCATTTAATTTATTGATTGGCTATAGCAAAAACAACATGGATAGACACTTTGACTAACTGTCCCATAGTCACTCAAGTTGTCAATTGAATAATTATAAAAACAAAATACAAAACACAAATCTACAATAACCACGGCGATAATGAGACCAAGTATGAAAATGTCCGATAAGGTCAACGCGACTGGCATTTTTTAAAAAGCCAACAACAAGAACAACAACAAAAGCTTAGCAGCAAGAACAACAACAATTACAGTCAAAGCAAATTTGGTTTATCGTGCATAATTTTTGCTGTTACCTTGAACCGCGTCGCTAATTCGATTTATTGTTGACTGCTGAGAATAGAAACTGTAAACAACAATAACCTAACAAGTAGATAGCTAATAGAAGAAGGAAAAAAAACAATCAGAGTCCAATTTTAGGAAATATCTTAAATATCCAGAAGAATACTTTCGTAGACACTTACATTTAGACCTTTAGCCCTTTAAAAAAGCCCTTTAAAAAAGGAATAAGATAACTAATTGATTTCTGGAACAAGCAATAAGCATCTCTGATCTTACAAGTATATATATATATTCTTGATGTGCATTCCTCGCCGAGCCAATCGAACCCTGGTTGTCTGTCCGTTAGTATGAATTCTTGGCGATTTTAATACCCAACACTTAAAGATTTTGAATTTATTTTTAAAATATTTTTTTTAAAAGAAATCAGTTTATATGTTTTATGTGTGTTTTATGTTTTGAATATGTTTTATAAAAGTATTTGGAGAGACATATATATATTATGTATATATTGATTTCTATATTTTGTAATTTTTATTTTATTTGTTTTTATTTGGTACTACTTTTTTCTTACTATATTCCTTTGGAATTTTGAATTACACTCCTCTAGGTTTACAGCATCATAACATCAATATACTGTTCTAATATCAATTAACGGTGTTTAAGTAAATTTAATGGCCTATATAATTAAGGTGTTTAAGATATGTTCTATTATATACTTAATATGTGCTCAAAATCATAAAGATAAAGAAACATTTGACTTGGTTTTATTACGATATTCTAGTGATATATTCTCAGATATGAACTCTTAACTAAAATTTTGCTCAAATCTTAAAAGCAATAATAATATTATTATAAAGTGGCTGTTAAATATTATTATATTAGTTGTGAACTTTACTATATAATTATATTATTCTTATTTTAAAAACAAGTAAGAAGTCTGTAGTCGAGTGTACCCGACTACGAGAGCCCCTTTGCCTACATATACAGCCATACACACACATACTCATACATACACACAGTTCTGCACGTACTTGGCCATTGCACGCGCCTTTTAGCCCCCCACGCTCTATAGCGCGGTACTAATTGTTGTATAACTTCCGTGTTTTTCGTTAAATTTTAACGAAACTCACAACGTAGATGAAGAATGGTCTACTTAACATGTGTGTGAAAAAGAAATCTTATCGGTTGAAAATTGTACCTTATAATGGTTTTTTTCGATTTGCGGGGGTCAGGGGAGGAAATTCAAAAATCTAAAACAAACTCGTATAGCGTACGAACATGACGAATCTAGATGCCAAATTTCGTTGCTCTAGCTCTTATTTTGCGCGCGCTACTATACCCCCCCCGGGGCCCATAACGCCACTTTTGATAATGTATAACTTCCGAGATTTTTGATCAATCTTACCCAGATTCACAACATCGATCAAGAATGGTCTAATTATGATGTGTGCCAAAAATAAATTTTATCGGTTGAAAATTGTGCTTAATAATCGTTTTTTTCGATTTGCGGGGGTCAGGAGAGGAAATTGAAAAATCAAAAACAAACTCGTATAGCGTACGAACATAACGAATCTAGATGCCAAATTTCGTTGCTGTAGCTCTTATTTTGCGCGCGCTACTATACCCCCCGGGGCCAATAACGCCACTTTTGATGATCTATAACTTCCGAGATTTTTGATCAATCTTACCCAGATTCACAACATCGATCAAGAGCGGTCTAATTATGATGTGTGCCAAAAATAAATTTGATCGGCTGAAAATTGTGCTTAATAATCGTTTTTTTCGATTTGCGGGGGTCAGGGGAGGAAATTCAAAAATCAAAAACAAACTTGTACAGCGTACGAACATAACGAATCTAGATTTCAAGTTTGGTTGCTCTAGCTCTTATAGTCTCTGAGAAACAGGCGTTCATACGGACGGACGGACGGACGGACGGACGGACGGACGGACGGACGGACGGACGGACAGACAGACGGACAGGGCTAGATGAACTCGTCTTGTCGTCCTGATTCAGAATATATATACTTTATGGGGTCTCCGATGATTATTTCTATGTGTTACATACTTTTGGATTTTGCATATTTCCAATAGCACCGCTTTGCTCTTTTTTTACAAAAAAGGCAAAGGGGCTAAAAATGTTTCTCATAAATGTAAATTAAAGAAAATACATTTTAAATGTGTATTTCATTTACTTGCGTGTGTATACGTCACATACGTACGTTAAAGTATATGTATGTATATAGATTTTTAGCCCCTTTGCCTTTTTGTAAAAAAGAAGCAAAGCGGAGCTATTGGAAATGTGCAAAATCCAAAAGTATGTAACACATAGAAATAATCATCGGAGACCCCATAAAGTATATATATTCTGAATCAGGACGACAAGACGAGTTCATCTAGCCCTGTCCGTCTGTCTGTCTAATCCGTCTGTCCGTCTGTCCGTCTAACCGTCTGTCCGTCTGTCCGTCTGTCCGTCTGTATGAACGCCTGTTTCTCAGAGACTATAAGAGCTAGAGCAACCAAACTTGAAATCTAGATTCGTTATGTTCGTAGGTTATACGAGTTTGTTTTTGATTTTTCAATTTCCTCCCCTGACCCCCGCAAATCGAAAAAAACGATTATTAAGCATAATTTTCAACCGATCAAATTTATTTTTGGTACACATTATAATTAGACCATTCTTGATCGATTTTGTAAGTCTGGGTAAGATTGTTGAAAAATCTCGGAAGTTATAGATCATCAAAAGTGGCGTTTTGGGCCCCGGAGGGGTATAGTAGTGCGCGCAAAATAAGAGCTAAAGCAACGAAATTTGGAACGTAGATTTGTTATGTTCGTACGCTATACAAGTTTGTTTTTAATTTTTAAATTTCCTCCCCTGACCACCGCAAATCGAAAAAAACGATTATAAGGTACAATTTTTATTGGACAAGATTTATTTTTCGCACACATATTAAGTAGATCATTCTTCATCTACGTTGTGAATTTCGTTAAAATTGAACGAAAAACACGGAAGTTATACAACAATAAGTACCGCGCTATAGAGCGTGGGTGGCTAAAAGGCGCGCGCAATGGCCAAGTACGTGCAGAACTGTGTGTATGTATGAGTATGTGTGTGTATGGCTGTATATGTAGGCAAAGGGGCTTTCGTAGTCGGGTACACTCGACTACAGACTTCTTTCTTGTTATTTATATTTATGTATACATATGTAAAATTAACCTTTGGGGGTATAAAGTGATGATTACATGAGAATGTAATTAAATTCGTAGCTTCTATGGGTATTATTGATTTTGGGAGGGGTAGATCTATCACATATCCGCCTGTTTGTTGATTAAACACATATACATATACCTAGAGTGTACCGCAAAATTGTCCCTTAACTGATTATGTCATTTTAATCTTATCATTTTATCTATGATAAATTGTTTATATTGCTTGATAGAAATTTTTTTGTTGCTCTATTCGTTTTTAGCCTCTTTGCCTTTTGAAAAAAGAGCAAAAGGGAACTTACTGATTTGTACAAAATTGAATAGTATGTGACATATAGAAATAATCATCTGAGACTATAAGTATATATATTCTTGATCAGGACGACAAGCCGAGTCGATCTAGCCATGTCCGTCTATCCGTCCGTATGAACGTCTGTTTCTCAGAGACTATAAGAGTTAGAGCAACCAAACTTGAAATATAGATTCGTTATTTCTGTACGCTATAAGAGTTTGTTTTAAAACTTTTGAATTTTTTCCCTGACCTCCGCAATTCGAAAAACGATTATTAAGCACAATTTTCAACCTGACATTTTTTTTTTTTAACACTTAATAATTAGACCATTCTTGATCTACGTTGTTAATTTCGTTAAGATATAAAGAAAAAAATAAATAAATAATAAATAATAAAATAAATAAAAAACACTATTGACTATTAAGTAATGCATTATAGAGCCCGGAGGTGCTAAAATTCGCGCGAAATGGCTTAAAGTGCGTGTGCAACTGTGTGTATGTGTGCGTATGTTTGTGTATGGCTGTGTTTGTAGGGAAAGGGGCTCTCGTAGTCGGGTTCACTCGACTACAGATTTTTTACTTGTTTTTTATGCTTGGTGATTGTTGTCTTTTTGCAGCTGCGTATCTAAATTAAATATTTTAAAATGCCAAAATATTGTTTAGAACACATGTGATTGCATTATATAAAAGAGAATATTGATATTACTACTATTAGGGTTATATACCTAATTGACCTAACCTTGTTCAAAGTACTTTGCGGCTGCCCAGGCAATTGAGTCTTAATTAATGGCATTTTATGATTGACAATGCTGCTTTGCCTTTGAGCATCCACTCTAGTATATAAGACAGACCCCATGCTCTTACCACTCCAACAGTTGCTTTAGGGTGGACATGTAACCACTTAACAAAAGTAATAATCAATAATTATGGGTACAACGATAGCTCAATGCAAACCATTATAGTATATACACATAAGATATATAAGGGGACTATATGTACTATATGATTTTTATATACTAACTACCCATGATCTCATGAGTAACTATACAGCGGTAACATTTTCATAAAATATATAATAATTACCATAAAGTGATACATATACGATTTGTGGTGACGTTTGTTTTCAACTAGATAATTGGCTTATATAAAATTAATGTTATAACGAAATGTTGTCTGATGGCCAAAAACAACGTCGTTTTAGGGCTCTAAATGGAGCATACAGTGTATGCTACTTTAATTACTATAAAACTTTAGCTTTATTGAAGTTGAAAGCCAAAAAATTTATTTATTAATATTATTATTGCATACATTGACCCAGTTTATAAAATATTATTTGTCTGAGTTAATCACTGTTTACCTTAAAACATAACAAAAAATATAAACTTTGCATTGCATTTTAAACTCTTACAAGTAACATAATGGCTTGGCTTATAACAAATATAGTTAAGGTCTGTGTATGTATATCGATCATGTATGTATCAATCGATCACAGTTGATAATAAATTTCTATTCAAGGTACCATATTGATTCTAAAGTACCATTGCAAATTGAAATACAGTCTATATCGGTTATAAGGTGTACAGTTTATAAGCAAATATTGGTTAAAAGCAAAATTATGTTATTTTTAAACATCATACAACTATTTAACACAAAATTTAGCGTCATAAAAGCAAAAAATTTATTGTATATAAGAAAATATTGTGTATAAACAAATAAAAAATCGTTGATTTGGAATCAGTTCATATAAATTTTATCGGTTTTAAACAAATTATATTAAATATTAAAATTTTTGATCTCATTTTATATTTAATATTAATATTATTATAGCTGACGAACAGCATAAAATATAAATTTAAATAAACTTATAAACGTTTGGTTTATTTTATAATAAGCATTTAAGTTCCACGTATTGGCATATTACTCATGATTGCTTAAAAGGAAATATCGAATATAAGCAAAAAATTTTCTGCATTATAGGTTTTGCTTATAACCGGTATATACTGTATTAAGACTCGGCTTATGATACTGATCAAAAATATATAATTTTTGCATATTCACATAGATTTATTACTCAAAAACCTCACAGTAGAAACTTTCGCTAAAAAGTGACAATGGAAAGAACACACAAAATAACAAACAAATTTTAATATTTATAGTTAATTGTAATATATAAGTTATGCCAAGAAAACAAATATTATAGACCAGATTCTTAATAAAAAAATATTTTACCAAAAAATTTGAAATCATTTCTCTTTAAAAAAAATTTATGGGAAATAAGCAAGTCCTTTACATATGTGTATGTGAGTTAGTTTATACTAAAAAAGGGACAGAAAAAAATAATTTAGTATGCTCTGATTGGGTGTCTGCGACTAACAAAACTCCTTTACTCTAGTTCCTATGCATTTATATATGGTGTAATATGTTGTTCCTCAGCCTTACTCACAGTAAAATGGAAAACTTTTTGTTTAATGGCTGTGTTTACTCTCTGAAGTAAAAATAATATTTGTTATATATATATTCAAAGTGTATATTTATCAATAGTAAGCATTTTGTTATGCGCTTTACTGGCGTATGAGAAGAAAATTTTAAATTTGGTATTTTTAATAGTTTAATAAACATAGCTAGACCGTCCTCGCTTCTATTAATTGGTGATCAAGAATATATATATATATATATATATATATATATTTATTTATAGATTTTGTGGTATATTTTGTTATTTATTTACTTTTTGTTTTATTCATTGAATATGTATAAGTAAATATATTATTAGCATTAAAAAATGTATCTAAACTGAAGGAAATGTCTATTCTTTTTGCATCCAAAGTCAATTAACTATATATATATATATATATATATATATATATATAGGTTCAAACATGCTTCCTTGTGCATTACTTGTACCATTAAAGTACCTTTATGCCGAAGTGGTTAAGGGTAAAAGGAATAAATAGATATGTCTAAGTATGTATGCATAAAATATTTATCAGCTCAATCTGAACACTTAGCACGTAACATGAATGCGTGTTTATAGCCTGTTGTATGTCATTTTGCAGTTTGGCAGTGCTGGCCAAAGCGAGTAACCAGCGCTGCCAAAGCAGCACCAGCAGCAGAAAAATACTTAAACTTTTATAAATTATGTGACGAAAAAAGAAAAAGATTTGTATAGCAACGAGAAAATGGGTCAATATTTAGTCAACAGCAACAAGAATAATAACAATAAACAAATACACGTAATGCGCTTTTGTAGGTAAGGTAGACTAAAAACAAACTGGTAGTATTAATTTACACGAATAACACTAACAGATGCTGATTTTATTGCCTGCTCTTCTCTTAGTCTCAGTATGTTATTGTTTTGCACGTTTTCTTCTTGATGAACAAATTGTCCGAGTAATCAGACGCAAAGAAATGAAAAAATAAAAAAAAAAACAAACAAATTACAAAAAAGAAGAAAGCCCCAAAAGCAGAAACAACAATAAGTATTGCGCTGCTGCTGACTATTCATGCAAAAAATAATTGAACGTGAAAGCCCCGGAAACAACGACGCGACAATAGTGAGGAGACAACAAAAAATTTACTCTGAGTACAAATGTGAGTTAGGAGCGGTACTTCCACAATTGAGCAAAACTAAAAAGGTAATAATCCGAGTTACAGTCACTATAGTTTATTTATAATAATTTGTTTTTTAAACAGAGTCAATATTATATTCTATATGCTGGGATTTTTAAAGATATTTATTATTACTTTTAAAGATATTTATTATAACCAAAAAGAAAAAATAAATAAACTATAAATAATTTGAATTCATAAACATGTGAAAAAGAAAAGAATGCTCTGAATTTTAAAAAATATTTAAGAAATGGTACACATAGTATATTTTAATTTATACATATTCAAAAATTATGCAGAATCAAAGTGAATTGTGAATCTTCACATACTAGATTGTTGCTTCGAATATAAAAGTTTTTTGCATTGTTTAGTTGTAACTCAGTGTTACGTGTAAAAAAGCTATTGAACGAGTATAAAGTGTACGGTGTACGGTGTACGGTGTACGGTATACGGTTAACAAGCTGAGCAGCACCAGATAAAAGTGGGTAAAGTTTTGACACACACATACAGGTAACTAAGCCAGACAAAGATATACAACTACGTATACAAATACATATGCAAGTGTAGTTACTTAAAGGGGTCGAGAGTTTGTTCTCTGTGAACACCTGTGGCGCGCTTTATGTTTATTAAAAATTTATAAATATAGCATCAACAGCAGACAAAAACAAATTGCCAGATAAACGCAATGCGCGCGCATAATAAACATATTCTTTGTATTTATGCCGTAAGTTTCAATCCAATAACAACAAATCTCAAAACAAACTGCAATCTCAGTAAACTATATTAAAATGATAGAACTAGTAATTGAAAGCGAAATTAATCACTTAAATAAGTATTTTTAAACTAAAATTAACAATCAGAATTAAAATTAATTTACTTCAATACGTAAAGTGAGTCCCTAATCGCGCATTGACAATGTAATAAGATATATGTGAAAATCTGTAATAGCTATTATAGTTGTGATCACACACACACAGATTTTTTTAACAATTATTACCAAGTATTATACAAGTGTGTTAATCCAGCATGTTTTTTACTTGCTGTTGTTCTTGTGGGATAGAAACCTTGATAACTGAAAAGAGCAAAGCTCTTGCCCAGGCTCCGAGCTTACGCATTTACGTCTACGCAGACACACACATGCACAAGCACACGCACAGGCATGTGTACACGAAAAACACACAACATTATACCGTTATCCCTACTGTTTTGCGCATTTGTCAATTTTCTTGCAACATTTTTGTTACAATAACAAGGCAATAACAAGCATTATAGCTATGTAAATGTGTAGGATTGTATGAATAGAACTCACATATTTATACCCAGCAGCTGCACAAAATTAAAAACAATAACAAAAACAACAACAAAACTGAAAGAAAACAGAAATTTTTCCTGTCGTTTTATTAAAATTATTTATTATTTATTTTTGTTAATGCTCTGCTTAGCACACACGAGAAGAAAATTTTTTTGTTGAATTTTCTTGCCTTGTGCTGTTGCTGTTTTTTGCAATCACAAAACGGTAGCAGATACGCTGCGAGCGACGGCTATAGCAACCGACACACGTTCGCGTTCGCTTTTGAACTGAAAACGAAACAGAAGCAGCAGCAAAAGCGCCAACAAGCTGAGAGAACGAAAATAGAGAGCGAATGAAAACGAGTGATGGACTATGAGAAACAACACGCTTGGGGCATTCTAGAAAACAGCAGCGTTTCAAAATACACTAAAAGAAAACCAAAATATTTATATTATATATTTCATATATTTTTGAACATAGTTTTTACATAATATATAGTTGATACGACTTACTAATTGTCAATAGCTGCAAATTATATATATTATATATATAACATGTATTATATTTTTTATTATACACACACATGTGCACGTTAGGTGTTGACACTAACGTCCTTGTGCGCGGAGAGAGCAGAAATGTAAAGCGTGCGTTGTTTTACTCTTACTGTTTGTGTTATTTTTTGGGGGCTTGTTATGGCTGTATATGACTGACTGACGCAAAGGTCTCGCTGGGCTTTCTAGCATCTCAAGTATGCACATATGTGAGTAAATAAATACGTACAGATTTCCCACTATACATGTGTCGCTGTTAATACGGAAAGAAGAAAGCTAACAAAGAAACTAACAAACATCATTATTTTCTCTCGTCACTATGGCTTGCAATATATTAAGCCGTAACCTTCCACTAGTTTCTTTTTTACTTGTGTTGTAGAGTTCAACTTTGACTTTTACAAAAGGCAAACGCACATGGCGCATGCTCCTCTACTTCAGGAGTACAAACAGACAACACAAGATGTATAGGTAAATGTCAATGCATATGTATATGTATATGTATATGTATATGTATATGTATATGTATATGTATATGTATATGTATATGTATATGTATATGTATATGTATATGTATATGTATATGTATATGTATATGTATATGTATATGTATATGTATATGTATATGTATATGTATATGTATATGTATATGTATATGTATATGTATATGTATATGTATATGTATATGTATATGTATATGTATATGTATATGTATATGTATGTGTATATGTATGTGTATATGTATATGTATATGTATATGTATATGTATGTATATGGGTTTGTTATGGCTAATTGACAATGTCAAGATATTTATATTGTTTTTACTGGATATTATTGATGTTATTATTGTTGAGAAAGGGAAAAGGGGACTAATGGTAATGTTCAAAATCAAACAAGTAAGAAGTCTGTAGTCGAGTGTACCCGACTACGAGAGCCCCTTTGCCTACATATACAGCCATAAACACACATACTCATACATACACACAGTTCTGCACGTACTTAGCCATTGCGCGCACCTTTTAGCCCCCCACGCTCTATAGCGCGGTACTTAATGTTGTATAACTTCCGAGTTTATTGTTCAATTTTAACGAAAATCACAACGTAGATAAAAAATGGTCTACTTAATATGTGTGCGTAAAAGAAATTTGATCGGTTAAAAATTGTATTTGAAAATCGATTTTTTCAAATTGTGGGGGTCAGGGAAGGAAATTTAAAAATGTAAAACAAACTCGTATAGCGTACGAACATAACAAATCTACGTTCCAAATTTCGTTGCTCTAGCTCTTCTTTTGCGCGCACTACTATACCCCTCCGGGGCCCATAATACCACTTTTGATGATGTATAACTTCCGAGATTTTTGATCAATCTTAACCAGATTCACAACATGGATCAAGAATGGTCGAATTATGATGTGTGTAAATTTGATCGGTTGAAAATTGTGCTTAATAATCGTTTTTTTCGATTTGCAGGGGTCAGGGGAGGAAATTAAATCTGAGACCCCATAAAGTATACATATTCTTGATCAAATATATAGAAACATGATCTAGATAGCACTGATATATACCCATAATATAGGTAGACTTAAAATGAAAATGTTCTTTAAAAAAGTGTTTATAAGGAAGTTTGCATAAAAAATTCCGTAACAACAAAATTTATACAGGTAAACCTCCCTCAACACGGAGTTTTTCAGTAACCTATTCATCGCGTTGTAGGAGGTTTACCTGTATACTTAATTTAATGTTTTGTTATAAAATTTCATACCGAAGAATTGTTATAAGAGAGATCTGCGGGGAAATTAAGCCTAGTGAAAATATAAAACCGGTGAGGATTACACCATCATATCGGTCAGGGATGCTATATTTGCGACGTGCTTGCTCCTTGACACATTGAGGGAAGGTAATCAACATTTTGAACATACCGATATGGCCAGAAGCGTCTTCTAATAATCACCTGTTCACTCGTTGGAAATAGAAAGAAAGATCACCCTTGAGATGTGCAGTGAAATTTAACCAAGTAACAAGATTTATTATCTTTAGTATAGGATGAGAAACACGTACACTGCATTATTATGACCAGGATCGTTATTTTTCGATATGCTAAGTTTGGCACGTTTGGCTGTACTCTTACGTTAAGGCAGGACTCCTTATACACTTCGGTATAATAGTGCGACGTGGACGCCGCTTGCGTTTGCTTATAATTCAATTGTTGGTGGGTTGTGATTCCATTTGAAAATAAAGCTGCGGCAAGTCTGTAGACGTTACATTGGCTAAGGATTGTGATGTTGATGCAGATTACCCTCTTGAAATAACCAAATTAAGATAAAATCTAGATTACGAGTATTCTCAAATCAGATTTCTCCTTCTGAAACTTCATAACCATTTTCTCTAAAAAACAAGTAAGAAGTCTGTAGTCGAGTGTACCCGACTACGAGAGCCCCTTTGCCTACATATACAGCCATACACTTACATACTCATACATACACACAGTTCTGCACATACTTAGCCATTGCGCGCACCTTTTAACCCCCCACGCTCTATATCGCGGTACTTAATGTTGTATAACTTCCGTGTTTATTGTTCAATTTTAACGAAATTCACAACTTAGATGAAGAATGGTCTACTTAATATGTGTGCGTAAAAGAAATTTGATCGGTTAAAAATTGTATCTGAAAATCGATTTTTTCAAATTGCGGGGGTCAGGGAAGGAAATTGAAAATTCTAAAACAAGCTCGTATAGCGTACAAACATAACAAATATACGTTCCAAATTTCGTTGCTTTAGCTCTTATTTTGCGCGCGCTACTATACCCCCCCGGGGCCCATTACGCCACTTTTGATGATGTATAACTTCCGAGATTTTTGATCAATCTTACCCAGATTCACAACATCGATCAAAAATGGTCTAATTATGATGTGTGCCAAAAATAAATTTGATCGGTTGGAAATTGTGCTTAATAATCGATTTTTTCGATTTGCGGGGGTCAGGGGAGGAAATTGAAAAATCAAAAACAAACTTGTACAGCGTACGAACATAACAAATCTAGATTTCAAGTTTGGTTGCTCTAGCTCTTATAGTCTCCGAGAAACAGGCGTTCATACGGACGGACGGACGGACGGACGGACGGACGGACGGACGGACGGACGGACAGACAGACGGACAGGGCTAGATGAACTCGTCTTGTCGTCCTGATTCAGAATATATATACTTTATGGGGTCTCCGATGATTATTTCTATGTGTTACATACTTTTGGATTTTGCATATTTCCAATAGCTCCGCTTTGCTCTTTTTTTACAAAAAGGCAAAGGGGCTAAAAAGAGGAGCCAATGAATTTGTACAAAATCAAAAACTATGTTACAGTTAGAAATCATCGTCTGACTCCCTATAAAGTATAAAAATTCAGGACGAGAAGCTGAGTCGATTTAGCCCTGTCCGTCTGTCCGTTTGTGAATGCCTGTTTCTCATAGACTATTAGACCTAGAGCAAATAATTTCGGAATGTAGGTTTCTTAATTTCGTATGCTAAACGAGTTTTTCTGTTTAATTATTGAATTTCCTGTTTAATGAAGGAAATTCGTTTTTGTATACGTATTAGACCATTCTTAAACTACATTGTGAATATTACTCAGTATTGCATTAATATTGCAATAATGCTAGATGGAACTCCTGTCGAGCAAGCAAATCATGCAAGGTATTTAGGGATTATTTTTGACAGGAGGCTCTGTTTTGCAGCCCATATCAGGGTGCTAAAGACTAGGATCAGGGCCGCTGTGGGAAGATATTATTGGCTTCTGTGTCCGAAAAGCAAATTATCTCTCGGCAACAAACTCACCATTTACAGGCAAATAATTGCACCAATTTGGATTTATGGCTGTCAAATTTGAAGGCTTGCTTGCGATAGCCAAATAAAACTTATCCAAATAGCTCAAAATAAAGTGCTTAGGCTTATCACTGGATGTGAGTGGTATGTCAGAAACAAAACATTACACAGTGATCTGAAAGTTGCCACAGCATTCCAGCAAATTAATTTTCACTCAAGTCGGTACAATAGTCGCATTAATAACCACAGCAATAGGTTAGCCAAAAGGCTGACTAGAACTCGCCCAGGACGACGCCTAAAAAGACGTCGACCTCATAACCTCATAAGTCGAATGCCCAGAAGGAGGCAAATTTGATATTTAATTATATTTAATAAGCTACACCTTAGTGGTTAGCCGGTGCGCCCAATTGGGTTTAATTTATTGATAAAAAGGACACAAAGAGGTCTTAGGACCTCGGCTTCCTTAATAATAATAATAAAAAAAAAAAAAAAAAAAAGTATTGCATTATAGAGGCTGGGGGTTAGCCACACAGATTACATAACACGTTACACACTTTAAATATTGCGAAAAAATATATATTAATCGATCGAGATGATGATACTTCCAATCTTTCGTCCTAGATAACTATATCCGCATTATAACAAATTAAAAAGAATCCAGTTTACAAAATTTGCTTATTTATTTTTTATGGATTTTTTGATTTTTTTATGTTACATATTTGGTTCTGTTCCTGTTGGGGATTTACATCTGGTGCTTACCGTGGTAAGAGATCTGCTTCTGAGCGGGAGTGCGCTTACCGAAGGGGCTTTTCTCGTTGACCTCAAGAATGTAGTTGCCCTCCAGATCGAAGTCGGCGGCGATACCCATGTATGTGCGCTTGCCGTAGCCATCGTTCTTCTTGTAGTGTTCAACCGATTTGGCAACAACAGCGGGGAAGTTGCGCTCATTGCCTGGACGCACTGACTCGGCGAAATAGCGGGTAGCACGCATAGCGGCCTCAATCACGTTCTCAGCACCGGGCACACCCTGGTTGGGTCCGTTGGGGTAGAAGTCAACATCACCGCAGTTCATTGGAGTTCCCATGGCGAAGCTAGAGGTGTGGATGGCATCAACGAAATCGGCATCACCGCGAGTCAAACCAACAAGGTATTCACGACGTTTGGCAAGCATCTTGGCGGGGTCCAGACCGGTGATGCGGCGCAGTTTGTGGCCAGTTTGTGTGGTGAACTCCTGACCAGCGGCACCAGCAACATGAGCAGCAATACCCTGACCAATCACGTGAATAATCTCATGTGGTACACCATTCTTGGTAAGATCGACCAAAGTCTGTCCAACCATTGCGCCGGTGCTGGTCACATCGAGCATTGCATAGCGCTTGAAGCTTGTCAGGGTGTTGCCCAAGTCAATAATCTACAGACAGAATATAGTAAGCGCATTTGGCAATATATCTTCGAATTATTTAAAACTTACGATCAAATTGCCACTGGTGGTCTTGGCGGATTTCCACTCATCGGATGCTTCCTCGCTGGAGGTGCTTTCGTAGGACTTGTTCTTCTGCTGACGACCGTTCTGTCCATACCTTTGCTGTTCCTGAAGGTTATAACGCTGACGGTAGGCCTGTTCCAACTTGCGAATGGCTTTCCTTACGGTGGGCGATGTTTGTGGCATACCAGTGAGAACAATGGTAACCTCATCTTCACCGAAACCAGGCTGTGCCTTGGCCTTCTCGACATAGTTGTTCAATTTAGCCTCGACGCGTTCGCCATTGGACTTGACAATCCATACGGGAATGTTGCTAGCACTGGGCACAAAGTTGGGAGTCAGAGAGTTCTTGATTTGAGAGATGTGATCTATATAGAGAAATGAGTTATTAATTTTATAACAGCAATACACAATAAACACAAAACACAACAATAAACACAAAACGTACAGAGTTTCTCCATCAGCTGTGCTCCTGCTTGCAGTGGCATGTTCTCCAGGCGCTCAAAGGAAATGTCGTTCAAGGAAGGCACATTCTGGAGCTCATGGGAGCTAAGCCAGTCCGACGCCTTAAGGTTGTCCTGGGCGGCATAAGTCACCGCAACCAGGCAGGCCACCAAGCAAAATCTCAGGCTCATATTGTAAAAGGTTCAGTTGAAAGCTACAGATGAATGGTGTCCAAACGATGATCTTCGTTTGATGTTTTTAGCAAATGATAGTTCGCTTTTATAGTTTGAAAAACGCTTACGGCGAATGAAATAATTGCTTATGTCAGGCTATTTTTCTGCCATTATGCGTATATGGAAATACGTGTATGAGAATATATTTATATATAATACAGTTAAAATATGAGGATTCATTCACATCTAAAACTAATACTAGGTGGAGCTTATCAGTTATGATATTTATAATGTTGTGTCGATAGATTTCGATATGCTTTAATTTCTTTGAGATCAATTTGAAAAAATTAACAGGGTTTATAAGTAGCAGATTGCGAAGATACCCTTATGAAAGTTTATACTACTGGAACTACCTTTCCACATGTTCTTTCACGATCTAACGACGCAGTAATAGTGAATGAATATTTCCAATATCTTAAATGTTCATTATCTGAGCTATATAAAATAATAAAACATTTGTTTTGAAAAAAAATATAATTTAAGTTTAAGCTTTTCCAGTTGTTTGTATTGTGCGGTTGAGGTAAAGTGGTATTTATTAATTGGCACAAATCAAAGAGTCTTCTCCATGGGTAAAAAGAGTAAAACCATAATTTATAATATAATTAAGTTATTCTGCATCATCTATGATGTAAACTTGCCATGAGAATTTAAATGAATGGGTAAAATATTCTTAATATATAACATCTGGGAAGGTAATCGCACACAGGATTTTCTGCGTTTTCACTTACTCATATCGCTTGTTATGTGCCTTTTGTTTTTGATTATATCACAATTAAATTATATGTAAATGGTACTTATTAACTGAATTTAATTTAACTTATATTGAAAATCTTAGTGTATGAAAGTGGTAACTACGATAAAAATGTCGATTTTCACATAGTAATTTCCAAATATACTGACGACATCTGCGATACTTTGTTGCAGGATACTTTGTTTTCAGTTCTACGTCTGAACTATGTAATCAGATTAGATCAGATTCGATGCGATTGACCAGTTCAAAAAACCTAAATATTACAAGGGCATTGCGATAAGAGAACTGTTACTGATGCTTATTGCTTGCACACTTAAATAATTTAAATTTTGTTGAGTTTTGCTTTTATGTGTCTGAGAGAATGTTTTCTGCATAAAATAGCGGACCTGTAGCTCGTCTACATCTAACGCCTCGAGTCCAACTAATAATTCATTCCTTTCAAGATCCTTTAATTAGCCCCTTTGCCTTTTTTGTAAAAAAAGAGCAAAGCGGAGCTATTGGAAATATGCAAAATCCAAAAGTATGTAACACATAGAAATAATCATCGGAGACCCCATAAAGTATATATATTCTGAATCAGGACGACAAGACGAGTTGATCTAGCCCTGTCCGTCTGTCTGTCCGTCTGTCTGTCCGTCCGTCCGTCCGTCCGTCCGTCCGTCCGTCCGTCCGTATGAACGCCTGTTTCTCAGAGACTATAAGAGCTAGAGCAACCAAACTTGAAATCTAGATTCGTTATGTTCGTACGCTGTACAAGTTTGTTTTTGATTTTTCAATTTCCTCCCCTGACCCCCGAAAATCGAAAAAAACGATTATTAAGCACAATTTTCAACCGAGCAAATTTATTTTTGGCACACATTATTATTAGACCTTTCTTGATCGATGTTGTGAATCTGGGTAAGATTGATCAAAAATCTCGGAAGTTATAGATCATCAAAAGTGGCGTTTTGGGCCCCGGGGGGGTAATGTAGTGCGCGCAAAATAAGAGCTAGAGCAACGAAATTTGGAACGTATATTTGTTATGTTCGTACGCTATACAAGTTTGTTTTGGATTTTTCAATTTCCCCCCCTGACCCCCGCAATTTGAAAAAAACGATTATTAAGCACAATTTTCAACCGATCAAATTTATTTTTGGCACACATTATTATTAGACCATTCTTGATCGATGTTGTGAATCTTGGTAAGATTGATCTAAAATCTCGGAAGTTATAGATCAGCAAAAGTGGCGTTAAGGGCCCCGGGGGGGGCTATGTAGTGCGCGCAAAATAAGAGCTAGAGCAACGAAATTTGGAACGTAGATTTGTTATGTTCGTACGCTATACGAGTTTGTTTTGGATTTATCAATTTCCCCCCCTGACCCGCGCAATTCGTAAAAAACGATTATTAAGCACAATTTTCAACCGATCAAATTTATTTTTGGTACACATCATTATTAGACCATTCTTGATCGATGTTGTGAATCTGGGTAAGATTGATCAAAAATCTCGGAAGTTATAGATCAGCAAAAGTGGCGTTTTGGGCCCCGGGGGGGTATAGTAGTGCGCGCAAAATAAGAGCTAGAGCAACGAAATTTGGAACGTAGATTTGTTATGTTTGTACGCTATACGAGTTTGTTTTAGATTTTTCAATTTCCTTCCCTGACCCCCGCAATTTGAAAAAATCGATTTTCAGATACAATTTTTAACCGATCAAATTTCTTTTACGCACACATATTAAGTTGACCATTTTCCATCTACGTTGTGAATTTCGTTAGATTTGAACAATAAACACGGAAGTTATACAACATTAAGTACCGCGATATAGAGCGTGGGGGGTTAAAAGGTGCGCGCAATGGCTAAGTACGTGCAGAACTGTGTGTATGTATGAGTATGTGTGTGTATGGCTGTATATGTAGGCAAAGGGGCTCTCGTAGTCGGGTACACTCGACTACAGACTTCTTACTTGTTTGGATTGTAGTTGTGTTGACCAAACACTGCAACTTTGTTTAATGACACGGGTTTCATAGTATAAAACAAGTAAGAAGTCTGTAGTCGAGTGTACCCGACTACGAGAGCCCCTTTGCCTACATATACAGCCATACACACATACTCATACATACACACAGTTCTGCACGTACTTGGCCATTGCGCGCGCCTTTTAGCCCCCCACGCTCTACAGCGCGGTACTTATTGTTGTATAACTTCCGTGTTTTTCGTTCAATTTTAACGAAACTCACAACGTAGATGAAGAATGGTCTACTTAATATGTGTGCGAAAAAGAAATCTTATCGGCTAAAAATTGTACCTTATAATCGTTTTTTTCGATTTGCGGGGGTCAGGGGAGGAAATTCAAAAATCAAAAACAAACTCGTATAGCGTACGAACATAACGAATCTACGTTCCAAATTTCGTTGCTCTAGCTCTTATTTTCGCGCGCTACTATACCCCGGGGCCCGAAAACGCCACTTTTGATGATCTATAACTTCCGAGATTTTTGATCAATCTTACCCAGATTTACAACATCGATCAAGAATGGTCTAATTATGATGTGTGCCAAAAATAAATTTGATCGGTTGAAAATTGTGCTTAATAATCGTTTTTTTCGATTTTCGGGGGTCAGGGGAGGAAATTCAAAAATCAAAAACAAACTCGTATAACCTACGAACATAACGAATCTAGATTTCAAGTTTGGTTGCTCTAGCTCTTATAGTCTCTGAGAAACAGGCGTTCATACAGACGGACAGACGGACAGACAGACAGACGGACAGGGCTAGATGAACTCGTCTTGTCGTCCTGATTCAGAATATATATACTTTATGGGGTCTCCGATGATTATTTCTATGTGTTACATACTTTTGGATTTTGCACATTTCCAATAGCTCCGCTTTGCTCTTTTTTTACAAAAAGGCAAACGGGCTAATTATGTGAAATCGAATTACTAACTTACAATTGATTATATTAAACCGATTCACTTTTAAATAGTTACAAAACACATATTATACATTTTTAGCCCCTTTGCCTTTTTGTAAAAAAAGGGCAAAGCGGAGCTATTGGAAATATGCAAAATCCAAAAGTATGTAACACATAGAAATAATCATCGGAGACCCCATAAAGTATATATATTCTGAATCAGGACGACAAGACGAGTTCATCTAGCCCTGTCCGTCTATCTGTCCGTCCGTCCGTCCGTATGAACGCCTGTTTCTCAGAGACTATAAGAGCTAGAGCAACAAAACTTGAAATCTAGATTCGTTATGTTCGTACGCTGTACAAGTTTGTTTTTGATTTTTGAATTTCCTCCCCTGACCCCCGCAAATCGAAAAAAACGATTATTAAGCACAATTTTCAACCGAGCAAATTTTATTTGGCACACATCATATTTAGACCATTCTTGATCGATGTTGTAAATCTGGTGAAGATTGATCAAAAATCTCGGAAGTTATACATCATCAAAAGTGGCTTTTTGGGCCCCGGGGGGGTATAGTAGTGCGCGGAAAATAAGAGCTAGAGCAACGAAATTCGGAACGTAGATTTGTTATGTTCGTACGCTATACGAGATTGTTTTGGATTTTTCAATTTCCTCCCCTGACCCCCGCAATTTGAAAAAAACGATTATTAAGCACAATTTTCAACCGATCAAATTTATTTTTGGCACACATCATAAATAGACTATTCTTGATCGATGTTGTGAGTCTGGGTAAGATTGATCAAAAATCTCGGAAGTTATAGATCAGCAAAAGTGGCGTTATGGGCCCCGGGGAGGGTTATGTAGTGCGCGCAAAATAAGAGCTAGAGCAATGAAATTTGGAACGTAGATTTGTTATGTTTGTACGCTATACGAGTTTGTTTTTGATTTTTCAATTTCCTCCCCTGACCCCCGCAATTCGAAAAAAACGATTATTAAGCACAATTTTCAACCGATCAAATTTAGTTTTGGTACACATCATTATTAGACCATTCTTGATCGATGTTGTGAATCTGGGTAAGATTGATCAAAAATCTCGGAAGTTATAGATCAGCAAATGTGGCGTTTTGGGCCCCGGGGGGGTATAGTAGTGCGCGCAAAAGAAGAGCTAGAGCAACGAAATTTGGAATGTATATTTGTTATGTTTGTACGCTATACGAGTTTGTTTTAGATTTTTCAATTTCCTTCCCTGACCCCCGCAATTTGAAAAAATCGATTTTCAGATACAATTTCTAACCGATCAAATTTCTTTTACGCACACATATTAATTAGACCATTCTCCATCTACGTTGTGAATTTCGTTAGATTTGAACAATAAACACGAAAGTTATACAACATTATGTACCGTGATATAGAGCGTGGGGGGTTAAAAGGTGCGCGCAATGGCTAAGTACGTGCAGAACTGTGTGTATGTTTGAGTATGTGTGTGTATGGCTGTATATGTAGGCAAAGGGGCTCTCGTAGTCGGGTACACTCGACTACAGACTTCTTACTTGTTTTAAATAGTATTAGAAGTTCCCTTCAAACGTCGTAGGACAATAGGAATACGAGATTGCTTGCCAACGAGCTTTCATGTGTTCGAAGTTTGTTAGCGTATCGGCTGCTGTGGTGGTTGATTTGCTCCCCAATTAGTACCAGATGCAAGTCTCTTTTACTAACTACATTGGCTGAATAGCAGGAAAGGTCGGTTGCACGCCGTGCAGTACGCGATTAAGGAGCCCTTATCCTGTCGAGGGGATGCTTAGAGGTATGATGACCCATATTTGGATGACGTAGGATTTGAAAGACGGTTTAAAGGCTTTATATAAGCGTGTCGTGGAAATTACCTTGTAGAATTGAGTTGTCGATTGCCCTAAAATTTATAATATATTATCTGTACTGTCTCTAATTCAACTTGATGTATATAATGCAAAGTGTAAAGGTTATCAGTCCCTTTTGCATGAATAGACTGAGAATTTATACTTACAGGTTGGCGCGTAGACTTTCATTCAAGCGGCCTGTAAGACTGCTCCGAAGACTCTATTTGATTTAGATCATCTCAGGATATCTCTCTCTTTTTATTGAGACGGTGGTTTTGAATACTTTGTGATAAATATATTGTCACAGTTCATTGAGAACCGCTACAAATAAATAAATATAAATACAAATAAAACAAGTAAGAAGTCTGTAGTCGAGTGTACCCGACTACGAGAGCCCCTTTGCCTACATATACAGCCATACACACACATACTCATACATACACACAGTTCTGCACGTACTTGGCCATTGCGCGCGCCTTTTAGCCCCCCACGCTCTATAGCGCGGTACTTAATGTTGTATAACTTCCGTGTTTATTGTTCAATTTTAACGAAATTCACAACTTAGATGAAGAATGGTCTACTTAATATGTGTGCGTAAAAGAAATTTGATCGGTTAAAAATTGTATCTGAAAATCGATTTTTTCAAATTGCGGGGGTCAGGGAAGGAAATTGAAAAATCTAAAACAAACTCGTAAAGCGTACAAACATAACAAATCTACGTTCCAAATTTCGTTGCTCTAGCTCTTATTTTGCGCGCACTACTATACCCCCCCGGGGCCCATAACACCACATTTGCTGATCTATAACTTCCGAGAGTTTTGATCAATCTTACCCAGATTTACAACATCGATCAAGAATGGTCTAATAATGATGTGTACCAAAAATAAATTTGATCGGTTGAAAATTGTGCCTTATAATCGTTTTTTTCAAATTGCGGGGGTCAGGGGAGGAAATTGAAAAATCCAAAACAAACTCGTATAGCGTACGAACATAACAAATCTACGTTCCAAATTTCGTTGCTCTAGCTCTAGTTTTTTTTTTGCGCGCACTACTATACCCCCCCGGGGCCCAAAACGCCACTTTTGCTGATCTATAACTTCCGAGATTTTTGATCAATCTTACCCAGATTCACAACATCGATCAAGAATGGTCTAATTATGATGTGTGCCAAATATAAATTTGCTCGGTTGAAAATTGTGCTTAATAATCGTTTTTTTCGATTTGCGGGAGTCAGGGGAGGAAATTCAAAAATCTAAGACAAACTTGTACAGCGTACGAACATAACAAATCTAGATTTCAAGTTTGGTTGCTCTAGCTCTTATAGTCTCTGAGAAACAGGCGTTCATACGGACGGACGGACGGACGGACGGACGGACGGACGGACGGACGGACAGACGGGCAGGGCTAGATGAACTCGTCTTGTCGTCCTGATTCAGAATATATATACTTTATGGGGTCTCCGATGATTATTTCTATGTGTTACATACTTTTGGATTTTGCATATTTCCAATAGCTCCGCTTTGCTCTTTTTTTACAAAAAGGCAAAGGGGCTAAAAAGTCTCTTTTCTTCTTTTCTCCAAAAGTATGTAACACATAGAAATAATCATCGGAGACCCCATAAAGTATATATATTCTGAATCAGGACGACAAGACGAGTTCATCTAGCCCTATCCGTCTGTCTGTCTGTCCGTCTGTCCGTCTGTATGAACGCCTGTTTCTCAGAGACTATGAGAGCTAGAGCAACCAAACTTGAAATCTAGATTCATTATGTTCGTAGGTTATACGAGTTTGTTTTTAATTTTTCAATTTCCTCCCCTGTCCCCCGCAAATCGAAAAAAAACGATTATTAAGCATAATTTTCAACCGATCAAATTTAGTTTTGGTACACATCATAAATAGACCATTCTTGATCGATGTTGTAAGTTTGGGTAAGATTGATCAAAAATCTCGGAAGTTATAGATCATCAAAAGTGGCGTTATTGGCCCCGGGGGGGTATAGTAGTGCGCGCAAAATAAGACCTTGAGCAACGAAATTTGAAACGTAGATTTGTTATGTTCGTACGCTATACGAGTTTATTTTAGATTTTTAAATTTCCTCCCCTGACCGCCGCAAATCGAAAAAAACGATTATAAGGTACAATTTTTAACCGATAAAATTTCTTTTACGCACACATATTAAGTAGACCATTGTTCATCTACGTTGTGAGTTTCGTTAAAATTGAACGAAAAACACGGAAGTTATACATTAATAAGTACCGCGCTATAGAGCGTGGGGGGAAAATTGTAACAGAAAATATATTATATATGGCCCTATAGACGACTAATCGAGTTGATCTAACCATGTCCGTTTGTCTGTCCGGCCGTCTGCTTAAAAAGTTGTGTCTCAGAGACAATAAGAGCTAAAGCAATGAATTTTGAAATCCAATCAATACTTTCATAAACTATACGAGCTTGTATTTCATTTTGAAATTCCTCCCTTATCCCCGCAATATGAAAAACACGATTATTAAGCACAATTTTCAACCGATTGAATTTCTTTTCTGCACACATTTTATGTTGACCATTCTTTTTAGCCCCTTTGCCTTTTTGTAAAAAAGAGCAAAGCGGAGCTATTGGAAATATGCAAAATACAAAAGTATGTAACACATAGAAATAATCATCGGAGACCCCATAAAGTATATATATTCTGAATCAGGACGACAAGACGAGTTGATCTAGCTCTGTCCGTCTGTCTGTCCGTCCGTCCGTATGAACGCCTGTTTTTCAAAGACTATAGGAGCTAGAGCAACCAAATTTTAAACCTAGATTTATAATTTTCGTACGCTGTACAAATTTGTTTTAGATTTTTCAATTTCCTCCCCTGACCCCCGCAATTTGAAAAAATCGATTATAAGGCACAATTTTCAACCGATTGAATATTAAAAAGACCATTCCTGATATACGCTGTGAATTTTGTTAAGATTAAACAATAAACACGGAAGTTATACAATAATGGCTTAATACGTGCAGAACTGTGTGTATGTGGGAGTATGTGTGTGTATAGCTGTAGGCAAAGGGGCTCTCATAGTCGGGTATTTTCGACTACAGATTTCTTACTTGTTTCTTATAATTTCTAAACGAACAGGCGTTCATGCAGACGGACAGACACACAAACGGACAGACAGACGGACAGATAGACGGACAGTCAGACGGACAGGGCTGAATCAACCTGGCTAGTCGTTTTGCTCAAGAATATATATACTTTATACGGTCTCAGATGATTAATTCTTGCTATTACATACAATTCGATTTTGCACAATTCCATTAGCTCTCTTTTTATTTCTCTTAAACCAAAATTTTAAATTAATTTAAAGTATTTGTGAATAACTTACATAATGTATACGTGCTTTTTTATCTAAACGCATTAATTTCACAAAAGGCTAGCTACACACATTGTCCTACACGTCACACATTTCAAATATTGAGAAACATATTATATAATATATATATATATAATTGAAATACTGATATATCCAAGCTTTCGTCCTGGATAACTATATCCGCATTATAAGAAAATAAAAAGAATTCAGTTTACAAAATTTGCTTATTTATTTTTTATGGATTTTTTGATTTTTTTATGTTACAAATTTGGTTCTGTTCCTGTTGGGGATTTACATCTGGTGCTTACCGTGGTAAGAGATCTGCTTCTGAGCGGGAGTGCGCTTGCCGAAGGGGCTTTTCTCGTTGACCTCAAGAATGTAGTTGCCCTCCAGATCGAAGTCGGCGGCGATACCCATGTATGTGCGCTTGCCGTAGCCATCGTTCTTCTTGTAGTGTTCAACCGATTTGGCAACAACAGCGGGGAAGTTGCGCTCATTGCCTGGACGCACTGACTCGGCGAAATAGCGGGTAGCACGCATAGCGGCCTCAATCACGTTCTCAGCACCGGGCACACCCTGGTTGGGTCCGTTGGGGTAGAAGTCAACATCACCGCAGTTCATTGGAGTTCCCATGGCGAAGCTAGAGGTGTGGATGGCATCAACGAAATCGGCATCACCGCGGGTCAAACCAACAAGGTATTCACGACGTTTGGCAAGCATCTTGGCGGGGTCCAGACCGGTGATGCGGCGCAGTTTGTGGCCAGTTTGTGTGGTGAACTCCTGACCAGCGGCACCAGCAACATGAGCAGCAATACCCTGACCAATCACGTGAATAATCTCATGTGGTACACCATTCTTGGTAAGATCGACCAAAGTCTGTCCAACCATTGCGCCGGTGCTGGTCACATCGAGCATTGCATAGCGCTTGAAGCTTGTCAGGGTGTTGCCCAAGTCAATAATCTACAGACAGAATATAGTAAGCGCATTCGGCAATATATCTTCGAATTATTTAAAACTTACGATCAAATTGCCACTGGTGGTCTTGGCGGATTTCCACTCATCGGATGCTTCCTCGCTGGAGGTGCTTTCGTAGGACTTGTTCTTCTGCTGACGACCGTTCTGTCCATACCTTTGCTGTTCCTGAAGGTTATAACGCTGACGGTAGGCCTGTTCCAACTTGCGAATGGCTTTCCTTACGGTGGGCGATGTTTGTGGCATACCAGTGAGAACAATGGTAACCTCATCTTCACCGAAACCAGGCTGTGCCTTGGCCTTCTCGACATAGTTGTTCAATTTAGCCTCGACGCGTTCGCCATTGGACTTGACAATCCATACGGGAATGTTGCTAGCACTGGGCACAAAGTTGGGAGTCAGAGAGTTCTTGATTTGAGAGATGTGATCTATATAGAGAAATGAGTTATTAATTTTATAACAGCAATACACAATAAACACAAAACACAACAATAAACACAAAACGTACAGAGTTTCTCCATCAGCTGTGCTCCTGCTTGCAGTGGCATGTTCTCCAGGCGCTCAAAGGAAATGTCGTTCAAGGAAGGCACATTCTGGAGCTCATGGGAGCTAAGCCAGTCCGACGCCTTAAGGTTGTCCTGGGCGGCATAAGTCACCGCAACCAGGCAGGCCACCAAGCAAAATCTCAGGCTCATATTGTAAAAGGTTCAGTTGAAAGCTACAGATGAATGATGTCCAAACAATGATCTTCGTTTGATGTTTTTAGCAAATGATAGTTCGCTTTTATAGTTTGAAAAACGCTTACGGCGAATGAAATAATTGCTTATGTCAGGCTATTTTTCTGCCATTATGCGTATATGGAAATACGTGTATGAGAATATATTTATATATAATACAGTTAAAATATGAGGATTCATTCACATCTAAAACTAATACTAGGTGGAGCTTATCAGTTATGATATTTATAATGTTGTGTCGATAGATTTCGATATGCTTTAATTTCTTTGAGATCAATTTAAAAAAATTAACAGGGTTTATAAGTAGCAGATTGCGAAGATAACCTTATGAAAGTTTATACTACTGGAACTACCTTTCCACATGTTCTTTCACGATCTAACGACGCAGTAAAAGTAAATGAATATTTCCAATATCTTAAATGTTCATTATCTGAGCTATATAAAATAATAAAACATTTGTTTTGAAAAAAAATATAATTTAAGTTTAAGCTTTTCCAGTTGTTTGTATTGTGCGGTTGAGGTAAAGTGGTATTTATTAATTGGCACAAATCAAAGAGTCTTCTCCATGGGTAAAAAGAGTAAAACCATAATTTATAATATAATTAAGTTATTCTGCATCATCTATGATGTAAACTTGCCATGAGAATTTAAATGAATGGGTAAAATATTCTTAATATATAACATCTGGGAAGGTAATCGCACACAGGATTTTCTGCGTTTTCACTTACTCATATCGCTTGTTATGTGCCTTTTGTTTTTGATTATATCACTATTAAATTATATGTAAATGATACTTATTAACTGAATTTAATTTAACTTATATTGAAAATCTTAGTGTATGAAAGTGGTAACTACGATAAAAATGTCGATTTTCACATAGTAATTTCCAAATATACTGACGACATCTGCGATACTTTGTTGCAGGATACTTTGTTTTCAGTTCTACGTCTGAACTATGTAATCAGATTAGATCAGATTTGATGCGATTGACGAGTTCAAAAACCTAAATATTGCAAGGGCATTGCGATAAGAGAACTGTTACTATTGCTGATTGCTTGCAAATTAAAACAATTTTAGGTTTGGTTGAGCTGTGCGACACACGTTTGTTACGATCAGCAAAAATATATAATGATTGCAATAACCCGACACCGGCAATGATTTCCTACTCCGTAAGCATTGACCAAGCTATAAAAGGCAACTTCTGAGCTACCAAAAACATCAAACGAAGATCATCGTTTGGACACCATTCATCTGTAGCTTTCAGCTGAACCTTTTACAATATGAGCCTGAGATTATGCTTGGTGGCCTGCCTGGTTGCGGTGACTTATGCCTCCCAGGACAACCTTAAGGCGTCGGACTGGCTTAGCTCCCATGAGCTCCAGAATGTGCCTTCCTTGAACGACATTTCCTTTGAGCGCCTGGAGAACATGCCACTGCAAGCAGGAGCACAGCTGATGGAGAAACTCTGTACGTTTTGTGTTTATTGTTGTGTTTTGTGTTTATTGTGTATTGCTGTTATAAAATTAATAACTCATTTCTCTATATAGATCACATCTCTCAAATCAAGAACTCTCTGACTCCCAACTTTGTGCCCAGTGCTAGCAACATTCCCGTATGGATTGTCAAGTCCAATGGCGAACGCGTCGAGGCTAAATTGAACAACTATGTCGAGAAGGCCAAGGCACAGCCTGGTTTCGGTGAAGATGAGGTTACCATTGTTCTCACTGGTATGCCACAAACATCGCCCACCGTAAGGAAAGCCATTCGCAAGTTGGAACAGGCCTACCGTCAGCGTTATAACCTTCAGGAACAGCAAAGGTATGGACAGAACGGTCGTCAGCAGAAGAACAAGTCCTACGAAAGCACCTCCAGCGAGGAAGCATCCGATGAGTGGAAATCCGCCAAGACCACCAGTGGCAATTTGATCGTAAGTTTTAAATAATTCGAAGATATATTGCCGAATGCGCTTACTATATTCTGTCTGTAGATTATTGACTTGGGCAACACCCTGACAAGCTTCAAGCGCTATGCAATGCTCGATGTGACCAGCACCGGCGCAATGGTTGGACAGACTTTGGTCGATCTTACCAAGAATGGTGTACCACATGAGATTATTCACGTGATTGGTCAGGGTATTGCTGCTCATGTTGCTGGTGCCGCTGGTCAGGAGTTCACCACACAAACTGGCCACAAACTGCGCCGCATCACCGGTCTGGACCCCGCCAAGATGCTTGCCAAACGTCGTGAATACCTTGTTGGTTTGACCCGCGGTGATGCCGATTTCGTTGATGCCATCCACACCTCTAGCTTCGCCATGGGAACTCCAATGAACTGCGGTGATGTTGACTTCTACCCCAACGGACCCAACCAGGGTGTGCCCGGTGCTGAGAACGTGATTGAGGCCGCTATGCGTGCTACCCGCTATTTCGCCGAGTCAGTGCGTCCAGGCAATGAGCGCAACTTCCCCGCTGTTGTTGCCAAATCGGTTGAACACTACAAGAAGAACGATGGCTACGGCAAGCGCACATACATGGGTATCGCCGCCGACTTCGATCTGGATGGCAACTACATTCTTGAGGTCAACGAGAAAAGCCCTTTCGGCAAGCGCACTCCCGCCCAGAAGCAGATCTCTTACCACGACAAGCACCACCAGATGTAAATCCCTAACAGGAGAAGCCCCAAAAATGACCCAAACTTAAAAATATATAGAAAATTCTTAAAAAATAAATAAGCATATTTTGTAAACTAAATTCTTTTTCTTTTTTTATTATTATATCCATGTCTTTATCATCTATATTATTTATCTATTTATATATTATATTATATATTATATATATATATATATATATATTATATTTATATGTGTATATATATATATATATATATAGGCAAATACTTATATATATATATATATATATATATATATATATATATATATATATATATATATATATATATATAGTAAAGTATTTGCCTTGTTTCGGTCTTACAAATGTCCCGTCCTCGAAGCTAAGGACAATGCACAACACTTTAGAGTTTAACACAAGTCAATACTTTTAAATAAAAAAACACAAGTTCCAATTTTATAATATTTATTGTAAAGATTTAAGTTGCGTTTCTCTCGGTGGTTGGCTTAAGACTGATCTTGCGGATGCTTATCTGACTCTAAGTGCGCCCACTGAGATTATTGTGTACATTCTTATTCTTAGTGTGGGGTCCTAGTTCTTAGTATTTAATAGGTTACAGCTATTGGGTTTTTATGCTGAGTGTGAGGGTTTGGTTCTTAGTATTGCTGAGTGTTCAAATCTGGTTCTCGGTATTTTATTAGTTTATTGTTTGTGGGTTTTGATGCTGAGTGTCGAATTTCGGTTTATGATCCTTAGAGTGCGGCAGTAATAGTTGTCGCAGTTCTAAGTGGGTTTTGAGTAGACATATGGTGGACACATTATGTCACTATATATATAATGCGGCCTTATTCAAGGGAGTTAAAATACTACCAATTTACAGCACATTCATAATATTTAAATAATAGACCTGTAGAGATTATTATATTATTATAATAGTACAGAAAGTAGTATATCTTCAAATAAGTAATAGGTTTAATAATAATTATTTAATTTTAAATTAAAAAACAAGTTACTTAACTTCCTTGTTATTTATTCAGGACAAAAACTATTTTTTAGACACATAAATGTATCTAGCTTAAATCTATAAAGCACGTTTACTAAAATTCGTATAGCCAATACCCACACAAGTCATTAACACTTTTTGCGCACCACGTACACACTCATCTCCATCGTCTTCAGCCTCAGGATTTTCTAGCTTAAATGTGACGGAGAAGAAGTCTCTCAGATGCTGTAAAAAATGCACCGTGTATGAAGATAGCGCACCTACAATATATATATATTAATTTTTAAGAGTAGCTCTCTAAAATTGTTTAAAACTGTAATGATCGCACCTGTCAAAAGTTTTGAAACATGTTTTTGACCCAATGCCATGAAGAGGGCTGCTAACCATTGGTATGCGGAATCGCAACAGCCACCGCGATAAATTTCATCAAGAAGACGCATGGCGACGTCTCGTCCTAAATCTTCAGGTATTGAAGGATTATTCTAGTAGATAAATAAAATGTGTTAATAAAATACAATATTATGAGATTTATTACTTACCGACTCCTCTTTTGTATTCGAAATACAATCAGCCGCAAAGCAAACACCATCCGTAGTTTCAGCCATTAAGCAGATACCGAACCCTGGAGAATTTCCCGATAATTTGCCGCGATTTTGATCCGTGTATATGTAAACGTCAGGCAGAAAGTTAAGCATGCAACCTTTGGCTGACTCCACTGTACGATTGGCCATTGCCGGCGATACCTTGCAAGCGTATACATTTCCACGAATGCGCTTTACCATACCCTGTTGCTGCAACTGTATGGCACGCAAACTTTTGCGAACAGGACAGGTAAAACAAACCTCACCACCACCAAGAGGCGCAACACCACGACGTACGACACGCAATTCAAGTCCTTCATCAATCAAGAGGAACCGTTTAAGCAGCGAAAGAGCAGCACCTTTTATGTGATCCACCGATGGTGAATCTTTGCTGTTTGTGACACCACGCAAGGTACAGTGTAAAGGCGTCTTACAGAATGGTCCGACAGCAATAAGTGCATCTAAATAGTAGCCAATACCATGCTGTACACAGCAGTCGTGGTGCAACTGACCGCCATGTAGAAGACCGGGACTAAACATTACACTTGTACCAGCTGTATTAAGTTCTATTTTAGTACCATTGGTTAATTTATCCAGGAGACGTATCAGGCTTATTTCGTATTCCTGTAAACCAGGCGCAATCTCGTCATCGGCTCGAATGTGTGTTATTTTCACTGGCTTTCCGCTTAAACAAGACAACACAAGCCGCTGCTTTAGAAAATTGCTGCCACGATATATAAGGCAACTTCCTTCTTGTGCAACAGGTGGCATAGTCTCTAGTGCTATGAGTATTTAATAATATAAAATGTATGTTAATTGAAAACACAAAAAGAAACACGTGCAACCAAAACTGTAAACAAAAGAACTACATTATGTTCGATAAAAATTTTTATATCGACATCTAATAATATGCTCATCTCAATTAGTGCTGACACCTTAAAAATTACTATTTTAAATCAATTTTATATTCGCTATTTATACTCTGTCAAATTAACGGGTGTTCTTAACGTTAATTGTTATTAAATTTAAGTAATTTAGAACTTCTCTCTCTCTCTCTGTTTCTCTCATATAAAACAGTTTTTTAAACATATTTAATATAGGTAATGTTTTTAGTGTCATTTGTAGTTAGAATAATTTATATCTCACCATATTATTTGTGTACAAACGGTTTTGCTAATTCCTTATACAAAATTTATTTTATTTTTTTTGTTTTGACATATTGCAATCAAAGAAACCTTAAAAAAAATTTTAAATGTAAAATAATTTTATCAGATACATATTTATATGTTACTAGCCGTATTTATCTATTTAATTGAATAACGTTTTGCACTTTATATAAACACCAGCTCCTAAAACAGTGTGACCACTTTATATACAAATGTGCATGTGTATTTTGCAGTATATTAACGAATGACATTTCTGACAACTTTCAATTTAACTATCCAGCCACACTGGCAATCAGATGTTACTCTCAGTGAATTTTTCATCGAGTTCAATGTGTCACGGATGTAAAAGTCTTTTTTCTCAAATTAAATTTTTAGCAAGAATTTAAATTTTTCTAATCGTTTTACAAATTAAACTGCAACTAGTTGAAATATCACAGCGAATTCAATTTAGTATAAATTTTAAGCTTCATATAGCGTAATAGCCGAGCCAATACATACATACTGATGTATGTGTGTATAAGTGCATCGCAGATTTGAATTGTTTTACTGTGTGGGTGTTTCTTTGCTGTTTTATGCTACAAGCGCAGCCGCATAAAAAGTGGAAAACTTGTTAAAATTAAATTTTTTCCCAATTGCATTCTCTGTACGTTCACGTATACTACAAAGAATCCCACGCGCAGAATAGAACTTAAAGACACATAGCAAGTTGCCAAACAAAAACAACAAAATAGGCTTCAGCCATTGCAGCGCGCAAACATCGCTGTCGCTGCATTTACCCCAGCGTTGATGTCGTCTCTGAGAGTTTAGGCAGCAAACGGAGAAGAGCACAAAAGGCAATCAAATAGCACACTCTTCGGTAAGTAGTAATGAAAATATCTGTGTGATTATAAGAATATAAGATCATGTTTTAAAAATTTTTGAAGTAGAATGACAAAATTAAAAACCGGCATTTGCCGGCGAAAAGTTTGAAGCTAATACGGAAACAAGCTTTATAATATAAGCAAATTCCTGCACATTTTAATGGAAATACTTTATACAGCTGACTAATTGTATTGGACACCAGTGTGTCGATTTACAAATGCAACATTATACGCAGTTTCCAATCAGATTTCAATATGTACGGTAAGGGCTTTCGAGTTTTAAATTTATGGCGTACGTGATAAATTCGACCTGAATGCACGCACATCGACAAATAGATTTAGAGAGAAAAGCGACCAGAAAACAAAAACATGCGCGTCAACATGTTTTTCTTCAGTCATATTTCTGCTTGTTTTTATTTTTCGGAAACCTTCCAGCCCATTCTATTTCCATTGAATTTCCGTTTCTGTTTGGCGTTGCCACTGTCACTACAGCAGATTTGTTTTGATTTTTTCATTTCTCCGTATAGTTGGGTCTCTTACTCCACCAATTAAGCTTATGTTTTTGATAAAAAAAAAATACAGTTCTACTCAAAATATTGTAACCAGACCCTAATCTGTTTTTACACACAAAACAGTGATTTGGTAAAAATTTGGTATTAGACATAAAGTATACTTTAACATCTTATTTTTTTATAATTAATGTCTTGTTATTATGTGCATTACTAATCCAGTTTTCGAAAATACAGTTATTTAAAACTGAAATACTAATATTTTCAACCGACACTATTTTCAAGGATCATATAAATTTCTTGTACTGTTTCTGCAACCGAAGCTGTTGCCCAGTCTCTTCACAACAATTTTTGCGACGCAATTTCGACAATGCGCGCCAGTTTATGCTTTTATCGCTCACGGCCTGCAAAATATTTTAAAAACAAAAAAACAAGCACGCACTGAAACAAATATATATATATATATATACACTTGCCCGCAAAACTCTGCGTACACCGTATAAAATTTTTTTTTTTTGACTTTCGTATTGAATATTTCCTGAGATATTTATGTTATGAAAGTAATTTTTTTTTTAATTAAAAGTTCAACATTTTTCTTATATGCTATACATTTTTTTAATATTTAATAGCTAACGGGAATATTTTATATATTATTTTTAAAAAAATACCATGAAAAAAAACAGCCGCAAAAGTCTGCGTACAACGAGTAATACGTAACTAAAAATAAATAAAAACTTGGCTTTAATAGGTGGTTGGGTATCCTTTCCTTTTTAGCACCTCTGCCAAACGTCTAGGCATTGATTCAACCAGTTTTCTGGTGTCCTCGGCCGTTATTTTCTGCCATTCCTCGACTATAACGTCCTTGAGCATGGTTTTTGAGGTTATGCTGTGTGTACGTATCCTACGCTCAAGGAGGTCCCATAAATGTTCAATGGGATTAAGGTCTGGCGATTGGGGTGGTGTCCTAAGCTGATTCTTGATATTATAAAGAAGCCACAGCCTTACAGAGTGGGCTGTGTGCTTAGGATCATTGTCCTGCTGGAAGTAAAAATCGTTTTCCAACCCCAACTTCTGGGCGCTCTGCGTTAAATTTTTTTTTAAAATGCGTAGATAGCCACTCTGGTCCATAACCGACTCTATAAACTCCAAATTTCCGACTCCACCAGCAGCCATACACCCCCAAACCATTATTCTGCCACCACCGTGTTTGAAGGTTGGTACCAAATTCTCATTATCAAGAGCCGTACCACTCTTTCTCCATATTAATTTCTTTCCCTTTATTCCAAATATGCAGAATTTGCTCTCGTCCGAAAAAAGAACGTTGTTCCAAAATTCGGTTGGCCTTGTAATGTGGTCATTTGGAAAATCTAGGCGCTTTTTTTTATTAACATCGGGAATGTGGGGTTTCTTCCGGGCGACTCGGCTGTGATATGCGGCTTCATGCAAGATTCTGCCTACGGTATCTTCAAACACTGTTTGGGGGAATCGTTCATCGATTTCCAGACGCACCTGCTGAGCTGTCATCCTCGGGTTTGAGCGTATAAACGCGCGCCACGTTTTTTTTTCTCGGTTTGTCAATACAGTTGGAGGGCCAGATCGCGACCTGGAGAGGATAGAACCTGAATTTGTATAATTTTCACATATCCTTTGGCATGTAGAATGGGCTCTGCCCACATGCTGACCAATTTCTCGGAATGATTTTCCTTCCACACGCATTTTTATAATCAGTTTCCGTAATTCTACGTCAATTTCTTTACGACACAATTCCATGGTGTTGTTTGACTCAAAACATTACTAGAATGCATTGCAAAGATTAACGCAAATATCAAACGAAAACAAAAGTTAACTGTAACCAAAAGTTAACTGTAAGCAAAGTTAACGGTAATCGCCGTTTTGCTCATTCTATTCAGCCTGCTTGGTGTGTGTACGCAGACTTTTGCGGCTGGTATTTTTCGTGGTATTTTCTTTAAAATAATATATAAAATATTCCCGTTGACTTAAAAATATTAAAAAAATTTATAACATATAGGAAAAGTGTTGAACTTTTAATAAAAAAAAAAATTACTTTAATAACATATATATCTCAAGAAATATTCAATACGAAAGTCAGAAAAAAAAAATTTTATACGGTGTACGCAGAGTTTTTCGGGCAAGTGTATATATATATGTGCTTGTATTTATGCTATAAACACTGCCAAAATTATTTTTATCGAATCCACCCGCTGCCTACGTCATTCTAAGGTGTACAACAAGTGTGAAATAGAAGAAATAGGAATAACAACGCAATGCGGCAATTATAAAGAAAGTTTGTAAGGGGAACAATTTTCAAGGTTAAACCGGGCAAAACAAATATAAAACCGGTTTCAAACCACAAATACATGCATATGTATATACATATGTATAACAATGTACATAAAATAATGAAGGAGAAGCTAAGGCGGTTGCGATATTTATGTACATGTGCTTTATATAGGTTTATATGTATTCACGTGTACATATATATATATATATAAACATAAGCGATGTCCTTTTTAATTTCTTTAATATTTGTAAAGATGCAGCAGATGGGCAAATATAATATATTGTAGTGTGCATATGTATTTTTAAGTATGTGGCAACTCCATTTAAAGTTCTCTTATTGGTAGCAAGAGAGGTAGCAATATTGCTAGTCAATTTTGCTTTTAAAAGAGGGTTGAATCCTAACGGTAACAGATACATTTGTTGTGTGTGTGTGTGTGTGTTTGTCAATGTACATGTTGTAACCTTGAATTTACCTAATCGTGAGGAAGTTCTATGTATTTCATAAAACTACAACGCAAAAGCAAAATATTAAAAAGCTTAATATGCTACCTTACGTACTTGAAACCAAGCCATTGCCAAGCTTCCATTCTAATTTATTCAGAAAGAGTTAACCTAATGTTTTATTAGAATATTTTAAGTATTTAATCATGATAAGATTTTTTTTTATTAGAATTAAATTAAATATATACAAAATATACAAATTTAATTAGTTTAACGAGCACTAGCTGGATCTGCCTTCGGCTCAAAAAAATTTTTTTTTTTATATTTGTATTTCTTTTTTTTTTCTGAGTTTTATATATATATATATATATTTTATATTTATATATATATATATATATATATTTTTTTTTTTTTTATATTTATTTTATATAATTTCTGAGTAGGGAGGACGGTTTTAAGGCTCCAAAGACAGAGTGCCTGACTCTGTCTAAGCGTCCACAGGTGTCGAGTAGGTGGTCGGCGTCTAAATTATCCCTACAGAAAGGACAGGTAGGTTTTGGGCCGCCAGAAAGTAGATGTTCGTGGGTTTGCTGGGTGTGTCCAATGCGTAGGCGGATGAAGTAGGTGCAGGCACGTTTATCCACTAATGAAGGGAGTAGCAGCTTAGAGCAGTTGGCGTTTATTTTGCCGTAGCGGTTTGGAGTGGATATCTAAAGAGCCATTTTCTCCTCCCAAATGTGGTGCCTGATAAGCCTGTGCATGTCTTTGCTGTTAAGGGCGGTAAAGAGTAGTGTTGGAGATTTCCCCATGTCACTGGCAGCTTTGTCAGCGGATTCGTTTCCTGGGATCCCTTGGTGACTTGGCACCCAGAGAATAGTGATTTTTAGCCCCTTTGCCTTTTTTGTAAAAAAAGAGCAAAGCGGAGCTATTGGAAATATGCAAAATCCAAAAGTATGTAACACATAGAAATAATCATCGGAGACCCCATAAAGTATATATATTCTGAATCAGGACGACAAGACGAGTTGATCTAGCCCTGTCCGTCTGTCTGTCCGTCCGTCCGTCCGTCCGTCCGTCCGTCCGTCCGTCCGTCCGTCCGTCCGTCCGTCCGTCCGTCCGTCCGTATGAACGCCTGTTTCTCAGAGACTATAAGAGCTAGAGCAACCAAACTTGAAATCTAGATTCGTTATGTTCGTACGCTGTACAAGTTTGTTTTTGATTTTTGAATTTCCTCCCCTGACCCCCGCAAATCGAAAAAAACGATTATTAAGCACAATTTTCAACCGATCAAATTTATTTTTGGCACACATCATTATTAGACCATTCTTGATCGATGTTGTGAATCTGGGTAAGATTGATCAAAAATCTCGGAAGTTATAGATCATCAAAAGTGGCGTTTTGGGCCCCGGGGGGGTATAGTAGTGCGCGCAAAATAAGAGCTAGAGCAACGAAATTTGGAACGTAGATTTGTTATGTTCGTACGCTATACAAGTTTGTTTTGGATTTTTCAATTTCCCCCCCTGACCCCCGCAATTTGAAAAAAACGATTATTAAGCACAATTTTCAACCGATCAAATTTATTTTTGGCACACATTTTTATTAGACCATTCTTGATCGATGTTGTGAATCTTGGTAAGATTGATCAAAAATCTCGGAAGTTATAGATCAGCAAAAGTGGCGTTATGGGCCCCGGGGGGGGCTATGTAGTGCGCGCAAAATAAGAGCTAGAGCAACGAAATTTGGAACGTAGATTTGTTATGTTCGTACGCTATACGAGTTTGTTTTGGATTTTTGAATTTCCTCCCCTGACCCCCGCAAATCGAAAAAAACGATTATTAAGCACAATTTTCAACCGATCAAATTTATTTTTGGTACACATCATTATTGGACCATTCTTGATCGATGTTGTGAATCTGGGTAAGATTGATCAAAAATCTCGGAAGTTATAGATCAGCAAATGTGGCGTTTTGGGCCCCGGGGGGGTATAGTAGTGCGCGCAAAATAAGAGCTAGAGCAACGAAATTTGGAACGTAGATTTGTTATGTTCGTACGCTATACGAGTTTGTTTTGGATTTTTCAATTTCCCCCCCTGACCCCCGCAATTTGAAAAAAAACGATTATTAAGCACAATTTTCAACCGATCAAATTTATTTTTGGTACACATCATTATTAGACCATTCTTGATCGATGTTGTGAATCTGGGTAAGATTGATCAAAAATCTCGGAAGTTATAGATCAGCAAAAGTGGCGTTTTGGGCTCCGGGGGGGTATAGTAGTGCGCGCAAAATAAGAGCTAGAGCAACGAAATTTGGAATGTATATTTGTTATGTTTGTACGCTATACGAGTTTGTTTTAGATTTTTCAATTTCCTTCCCTGACCCCCGCAATTTGAAAAAATCGATTTTCAGATACAATTTTTAACCGATCAAATTTCTTTTACGCGCACATATTAAGTTGACCATTCTCCATCTACGTTGTGAATTTCGTTAGGTTTGAACAATAAACACGGAAGTTATACAACATTAAGTACCGCGCTATGGAGCGTGGGGGCTAAAAGGTGCGCGCAATGGCTAAGTACGTGCACAACTGTGTGTATGTATGAGTATGTGTGTGTATGGCTGTATATGTAGGCAAAGGGGCTCTCGTAGTCGGGTACACTCGACTACAGACTTCTTACTTGTTTTATGATGGTGAGTTGCCAGTCTTCAGATGTCTGCTATTGTGGAGTCCAAATGATCTGGGCTTTGGATAGCCGAGATGACCGATAAGCTGTCGGTGCAGATAACATGAGGACCAGTTTTTTTGGCCGCAATCTGGCAGGCTTTTAGGATTGCAAACGCTTCCGCCGTAAATGTCGAGCAGTAGTTTGGGAGGTATCCCCCGATGAGCAGATTGTCACTACCGTCGACAACCGCGAAAGTGGTTGAGGTAGTAGTTTTTGATCCGTCTGAAAACATCCAATGGCTTGTTTCGAGGCAATCCTTTTCACTTCGGTATGATAAGATTAAAAGTAGTACTTTACTCCAGTCATGTAAAACATTCACAAAAAAAGAAAGTAAAATAAGAATTCGATGCTATAAATTATTATTTGGTTGTTATGTAAATATATAATTCAAAAGCAAAGAAAGATTTATGTATATGTAAAGTTTTGTTTATTTATAGTTAGCCATTGTTGCGTTTTTCTAGTCTATTCTGTCGCATGTTTACTAAATTGTTGTAAATTCATGAACGTATATGTGTGTATAATCTCAATATTCAAATAACAACACTTTACATAAGATTTGGTCAATATACCAAGTTTTGATTTTATTCATTTATTCATTGTATATTACTACAACATATGGAAAAGCATAGAACAAAGCTGTTCACAATTTTTTTTTTTTTTTTTTTTTTTTTTAACATATTCTATAACATTTTTGACATATTTTTAATGCTAGAAAAATTTGAGTTATATTCATTATTGGAAATATAATCACAGGTATCCATGAAAAAACTGTCTTGATTAATTCTTTTTTATACTTTTGATTTTTTTTTTTTTTTTTTTGACAGCTGATCGATTTTGTATCACAAATCACAAGAAACACAAGGAGGAGACAAAAGCACCTGGTAACACAGTACAATCAACATATGTAAAAGGATAAGCGCAGTGAGAGAAAAGAAGATTAAAAGTTATAAGTTTGTTTCTTGTTTTGTGCACTTCAAGAAACATCGACATTAGAAGTGTTAACCAGCGGAATATCTAAAAATACAATACGCAGTAAAAACACAGGTCTATAGGAATCAAAGAGTGTAAAGAGTTAAGAAATTAAAGAGTGAGAGCAGCAAAATGGAGCTGGAATCGAACAGCAATAAGCAGGCAAATGGCGATGTATCCGTCGACGGTGGTTCCGATTCAAAAGAGAGCTCCGTTGAACGTGAGTTGAATGGTGACATAGAAGCAGTGGAATTAAATGGTGGCTCATCCAATGGTCATCATCATGGCGGACACATGAAAAAACCGATGCCCGTTGGCGATGGTCATGATAACCGCATCAAACGTAAGGCTAAACGCCTTATCCATAGACAGAACAGCGGTAGTGGAAGTGGAAGTGGCAGCTCAGCAACAGCAATATCCAATGGAATTGGCAGCGTTGGTAGTGGCGGTGCCACTATTACGGGCTCTGTTAGCTCTACACTATGTATGGCTAACGGTATGCTACCAGCTGGTACAGGCTATGTGGTGCCACATAGACGCTGGAAAAATAGCCGAAGGTCGCGTAACTTGACGCGGGGCCGTGGACTACCCAAGAAGGGTGGAGCAGGTGGTAAAGGTGTATGGGGTCTACCAGGGTCCGAGGCTCTTGCCGAAGTCTATGAAGATGAGAATGATCCCAATTATGACAGTGAGTGTAATGATCGAAATGTGGAGCTTCGCGAAGTAATTACCGAAATAACACCCGAGGAGTTCTTTAAGCTAGCTGAGCCCATTGTTCTTGAGTATTATGAGCATGGGGATACACATGAGGTGGCTGTCAGCTTTGATGAGATACTGCAAAGTCCATTGCGTGAGCATATTACTAGTATTTTGGTTGAGATTGCCATGGATCATAAGGATTCGCAGCGAGAAATGACATCAGTGCTCATATCCGATCTATATGGTCGCGTTATTACCGGCAAGGATATTGAGAAGGGCTTTAATATGTTGTTGGCTAATTTACCCGACCTCATACTGGATACTCCTGAGGCGCCAATTATGTTGGGAAACTTTATGGCTCGTGCCATTGCAGATGATTGCATGCCGCCAAAGTTTGTAAGCCGGCCCGAGGAACACCAGAAGTTGAATGAGCATGCCGAACAGGCGCTTCGTCGTGCAGATGCACTGCTTCACAAACAAGTGTGGGCCCATCTTGATAATGTTTGGGGAATGGGGGGTCCTCTGCGACCAGTAAAGACCATTACAAAACAGATGACACTTCTCCTTAAAGAGTATTTATCATCCCGAGATGTCGCCGAGGCACAACGATGCCTTCGCGCTCTTGAGGTTCCCCATTATCATCACGAGCTTGTCTATGAGGCCATAGTAATGACACTTGAGTCACTTAGCCAGACTACCGAGGAGGCCATGTGCGAGCTACTCAAATCGCTGGATCTAACGTGCTTGGTACTTCCTGCGGGTATGGAGCAGGTTAGTATTTCGATTTAAACTTATTAGTTAAAATACATGTCGGGTGTACCCGACAACCACAGCCCTTTAGCCACATATACACAGCTTAATACACACTGTAAGTTATTGCGGCCGACGAACGAGGAGTCATCATAATCAAGAATATAAATACTTTATAGGGTCCTAGATAATAATTTCTACGTACACTTTTCGTTTATGCCCTTCTTCCTTTTGCAAATTCTAATAAGATGCAAATTCTAAAAAATCTATTTATATTTTAAAATTATTTAAAATTTATCTTGTATATTGTCTAATTTAACTAGATTTTACTTTCATTTAAATTTAAATAATATAAAATATTTTTTAATAATGATTTTACAGGGCTTCATAAGAGTTTTCGATGATATGGCGGACATTGTGCTGGATGTGCCATTGGCGTATATAATACTCGATCGTTTTGTGGAACGCTGTAATCGTGCCGGCTTTTTAACTGACAAGATTATCAATACGGTGCCATCGCGGTAAGTAGAATAAGTAGAATCGTACGTTAACAGAAAAATGTGCAATTTGAGAGTATGTCCAATCTGTGTGTATGTGTGTAAGTGAGAGTACGCCTTCTATGCGTGTGAGTTGGTAAACTGCCCGGCCCACCACCTGTTAGCAAAAATAACAAAAAATAATAATAGTAAACAACAGTCTTAAAAGCGAAAACAAAACAAAACATTCGCTTTTACGTAATCTTGTTTGTAGACAGCACAAATCTAGCTAACGTTCGCAATATAATATATATATATATATATAATGATTTTTTCTACCGGTTCGTCTGTTTGGTTTATTCTCTTCTTTTAATATATGTATGTAGCTTTCTCCTTATTCTTACTTGTTATTCTCTCTGCCTTTTGTTAATTTTGGTTTTTTTTTACGGTGCGTATGTGTGCACAGTGTGTTCTTAAGTATAGGTTTTTGTTTGTTTATGAAATTTCTATTGCGCAGTTTGGTTTTTGCTTTGACGCGTCATTGGTCGTCGTCGTGGACGTCGACATCGACATCGACATCGCTATCGCTGCTGTTGCTGTCGTTGTCGGCTTCTTCGTATCGTTGGGGCAGTCGCAGACGTCGATTGTGGGTTTATCAGGCGCCGGTTTGTTTTTATTTTGGTGTATATGAACGCATACATAAACATATAAATCTATCCACATATTTATATACATAGTAGTATATAATGTATGTGTACATTTTATTAACATAAGTAGATATTGTGTACATACGTAAAAATACCCTACTAAAAATAAAGTTTTCTGAGTATAAATTGTTTGTTCAAACTATATATGCATTTAACTGATAAATATATTTATAATTTAATTTATTTTTAAATATATATATGTGTATAAATGTATATAAAGTTGATACAAGTGTTCACTTGCCAATGTGTTTAATAATGTTTATTTATTATTAAATTAGTTTTAATTGTATATATTTATTTATCAGATCACCTTAACTATAAACAGAAACGTTACTTCTGGTGTGTCCAATTTAACAGACCATATGAGAAGTTACTCATTAGCCCCTTTGCCATTAAAAAGATCAAAGCGGAGCTAATGGAAATGTGCAAAATCCAAAAGTATGTAACACATAGAAATAATCATCGGAGACGAGTTGATCTAGCCCTGTCCGTATGTCTGTCCGTCCGTCCGTCCATCCGTCCGTATGTCTGTCCGTCCGTCCATCCGTCCGTATGTCTGTCCGTCCGTATGAACGCCTGTTTCTCAGAGCTAGAGCAGCTAGTTATTTTCGTACGCTATACGAGTTTCTTTTAGATTTTTGTATATCCTCCCCTGACCCCTGCAATTCGAAAAAAAAAACCAATATTAAGCTCAATTTTCAATCGTCTGTATTTCTTTTTTGCACACATCATAATTAGACAATTCTTGATCTACGTTGTCAATCTTGTTAAGATTGATCAAAAACTCTGAAGTCATGTATAAAACAAAATAAGAGCTAGAGCAACCAAATTTGGAATCTAGATTCGTTATGTTTGTACGCTATACGAGTTTATTTTAGATTTTTGAATTCCCTGCCCTCACCCCCGCAATACGAAAAAAACGATTAGTAAGCACAATTTTCAACCGCTCAAATTTTTTTTTGGCACATATAAGAATTACACTATTATTGATCTACGTTGTGAATTTCGTTAAAAATAAACAATTAACACGGAAGTTATACAACATTAAGTATTGCGCTATAGAGCACGGTGACTAAAAGGCGCGTGCAATGGCTAAGTACTTGTACAACTGAGTGTGTGTGTTTTTTTTTTTTTTTTTTTTTTGTATAGGGGGGAAAGCATTTAAAGCCGAATAGTGTGGGACTTGCGCCCACTAAAACCTGACCCTACTCTCCGCTTTCCCTCTCACGGAACTAAGCCGCTAGGTATTACTACGCGAGGGGGAGATGGCATGAAGGCCTCTTCTAGATACTCATCTAGAGTTTGAATTCTACAGTGAATTCTGGTTGCGCTGTGTGTGTGTGTGTGTGTGTGTGCGCGTATGGCTGTTTATATAGGCAAAGGGACTCTGTTAGTCGGGTACACTCGACTACAGATTTCTTACTTGTTTTGTTTTTACAATTTTGAAAATAGACTAGGAGAATAATAAATAAATATGATGAATAGATTAATAACTGCAAAGAGTGTGCTGTGGTCAATAAATTAAATATTGGTAACAAACAATATTTTAGGACGTTTTGTGCTTTGTACATGTATTATGTATTTATAAATATATGTATATCTTTGTTGATAATGCTTATCGATTTCTTATCGCTAGTCACACCTTATAGCATAGAAAAGTTAAAGTTAGTTGGCATAGATAGTACAAATTGTTGTTAGTTGGGAAAGTACCATTGGTGGTGGTGGTGGTGGCGTCAGAGGTGACGAAGGCGGTGGAGCAACAACTTGCATGTGTCTCAAAATCGTGAGCCCCATGGAGAAGGTAAAAATGGCTGCCAAGCAATTGCAGTTGCTGCTGTTATCGACCTGCTCTGCCACACCCACAATCCTTGTTTGCCATTGCTACTGCTCTGACTTGTTGTTGCTATTTTTGTTGTTTTTGCTCATTTTGTTGTAGCTGCAATTTTGCATTCGCCTTGGCAGCGACTATTGCTCTTTAGCACTTACACAAATCGCAACAACAACAACAACAACAGCAGCAACAGAAACATTTACTTTAATGAAAACAACCATACACGCATACACAATAGTGGTCGTCGTCACTTCATGTGTCGATTGGCAATGCTACCGTTATAACGCAACTGTGAATACCCTGTAATTGGATAGATGAACAGAGTTCTATTTTTATTTAAACCAGTTAAATGTAACTTTTATTGATAATTATATTGCAATTATGACCACGATAGCAATACTTTGTTCTAAATATACTTATATATACTTAAATATATAAAAACCATTGTGTATATGAAAGTACACAGTGTAGATTTGTAATCCAATAATTATTTAATGTTTCGATACATAATAAATAAATGGTATATCAATGGCAATAATACTAATAATCATACAGGGTGTTTATTAACCTAATACTATAAAAAAAATATTTTGTTTTTATTCTTATTCCTCCTATCTTATTCTTACTATCGCCGACACTAATACTCTTTTTTGCGCTCTTAACGCCTAAGCCTTAAAATTTATTTGTAGTTTATATACACTTGCCCGCAAAAGTCTGCGTACACAGTAAAAAAATTTTTTTTCTGACTTTCGTATTGAATATTTGCTAAGATATTTATGTTTTTTGACTAATTTTTTTTTTTAATTGAAAGTTCAACATTTATGTTATATGTTATACATTTTTTTATAATTTTTAAGTCAACGGGAATATTTTTAATATTATTTTAAAGAAAATACCACGAAAAAAACCAGCCGCAAAAGTCTGCGTACACACCAAGCAGGCAACACGTCAAAACAATTAGTAAAAAAATTGTTTAAATTCATAAAATATATAATATTTTATCAATTGAAACTTTATACGATTTTCTTCAGAGTCAAAACAATTAGTTGACATACTGTATATATATTTAGTATTCTACATACAACATACGTACATATATACCATAGATATACTCAAATTTAGCTTTGATGTTGATGTAGGTTAAAATTCGATACAAGTTAGCTTGACTTGCACCTAAGATTTACCAATGACTTGTGCACGCGGCAAAACTAGTTTTGCATTGCAATTGCAAACGGAGGTCCCGTCTACAACCTCTCTTCTCTTGTCTCCCGCACCCAATAATACTGCTCGTTGTTGTTGTTGCTGTTGTTTCACAGCTGTTTTGTCGCATACTGTCCATAAGGGGCGCAAAGTAAAAGGGTCAACGGTTGAATGAACTGTGGTCAGATTTCGTGTAGTTTTTTTTAGTCAGATTTATAATTTTTTTTATTTTGTATGATGCATTCGTTATAATCCTCAAATTTTTTCATTTTTTTGTGTTTATGTTATTGGCCTTAAAGTTGCATAATGCATGTTGTTTATTTTTATGCACCTATTATTGTATATACAAGTATATATATATATCTACATAAACACACAATTTTGCAATCCGAGCAAAATACTATTTTCAGAGTGTACTTTAGAAAATAAAATAGACCCTAATCAAATTGTATCCAGGTTATGTCATAACATAAATTTTATATTTGTATTTTCTTTACATTGTTTAATTAATTATTTTCTTTATTTTTGGTTTATCTTACAGTGGACGGAAGCGTTTTGTCTCTGAGGGCGATGGCGGTCACATTAAACCAGTCACCTTGCCAATACGCGATTAAGGCTCCAGAATTGATATCTCTTCTTAAATTGCATACATCATCAACAAGAATATCATTATTATCATTAGCAACAACAAAAGCAACTTCAACAACAGTAGCATCAACAAGCAAATGTTACGTCAACGTCGATGCAACACCAATCACGACAATGACAGCATAACCTTTCACAAAGTAACGACACAAACACAGACCATTAGGATCAGTCGCAACATACAAATATCATTGAAAAGTGCGAATTTGAAACAGAAATCAACAAAACAAAACCAAAAAAATGTTGAAATTGTTAATGTGTTGTTACCGTTGGATGTCTAGAAGACAGAAAATATTACAAATATTGATAACATAATTAAAATTATGAACTAATTAAAATCGGAAATTGATCTCCGCTTAAACTATATGAATAATATATACATACATACGTGCGAAATTGCATACATATATCTACATATATAAAATCTTTTTTTTTTAAATAATAATTTCTAAAAAAAAAGCAGATGACAAAAAGGTTTGCATAAAAGCAGCAAAGCATCAAAAACTACAAAAAAAGCTATAATAAAAAAATAACACAGAGACAAACACAAATACATTGCAGATATATATACATCTATATATATATATATAGATGCAGCAGACTAACCACACTTACTTAAAGGAAGATGAAAAGAAGTTTCTGCTAAGTAAATTTCGTGATGACAGCGTGGAGCACCCACAACGGCACCAGCATATACAGCGCTGCAGTGCAAACGCAAACATATTTAGTTTTACGAAACTGTTACACACATACATACATACACAGCTACACACACAATTACACATACACATCCGCACACATAATCAGACACCGTTTTTATTACTAGACGTATAACATCATGCGACTACAATTTATTATGATATACAAACAACTGTGTTTAAGAGAAGAGAGGTCTATGCAAAAGGAAAAATTAACGCATATACCATTGCAATTATTGCGTTCTTGCAACAAAAATAAATAAATCTAATTAAATAAAAATAACTATATGTAGAGCACCATGTATTGCACCTTAAAAATACATATATAAAAATATAAATTAAAATTCATATTGATTTATATTTTATTTTTATGTATTACAAAATTTTGCGTTTGCTTTTAGTTTGGTCTACAAAATTATTATTATTTTCTTTTTATTTATATTATTTTACAAATGATTCTTTTGAATCGTAGCATAAATAAAATTTGCAAAACAGTTTTTACTCTTACATAAAATTCATGATTTTTTCTTATTGTGAGAAGACTTATCCCTACACATAATTAAGTTTAATATTATACGCACTACAAAAATACATTTTTTTGTCTCGCTCGCATACTTTGAATAAATATACATTTTATGCGCATTTATATTACCCCTTTTGGTTTTTATTACTTAAATTAAGGATTTTATTTTTTTAAATAAAAATTTGAAAATTAACCAATTGTTGATTTGTAAATATTTTGGCATGTTTGTGCTTTTATATAAAACTGTTTGAAAGTTTTAATAGCGCAACTATACTTTGCAAAAGAAAAATATTTGCCGTAAGAGAGCAGCATATACATATACTATATGTTTGTGTATTATATATATACAACTATTGTGTTATTAAACATTTTAAATGAATATTATAATATAACATAATAATAAAAAGACATTTGAATTCCATATGAAGTTGTGCTTATTCATTCATATTAAACCATGGCTGGAGATCTATGTTGTATCTGGCGGCTCCAGCTTAATATCGCATCAGGGGCGCCCCATACCAACTGTGGTAGGAAGAAGAACGGGCCCAACGGATACACCAGGGCTTGCCGAAGCACCATGCAACTGAACGTGTTTACGGTAATTGGTAAAGTGCTCAAGATATTGCTTAACTGTGTCCATGGGTTCATAAATGTCATTTTGCTTGGCGTGCAGCTGCTGCTGTCCCATTGCATTCATGATGGTTTGTGTGGTAAAATATGTAGGATACTCTTTGGCCACACTAATACCAAGAAATCCCTGCAACATTTCGCGAATCATTTCCCAACAATAGGTAAGCATTATGCAAGGCCTATACTCGATTTCAATAAGTATCCCCTTAAAGTGCTCCATCATAGTAACTGATCCCAATTTAACAACAAAATCACCATATTCAAATCGGGCACCGCGTGACTCTATTTTCGTTTGCTTCTTCGACGTAAATGTAGATGTCATTTTTAACATTAGTAAGTCAAAAATGTTGTCAGCCACCAAAGCGACTTGTTTACCAGTGCCGTTGTCTATTATTGAGAATGTTGACGCCGGGTATTCAGAGTTGTGCAGTACATGGACAGCTCGTGTTGGTGTGCCGTGCTGTGGTGTAGAGATAAACGTCTCGCAATCGACCAAAAATTGACCGGCATGTGTAGCTCCCAATGAGAGTAGACGCTTGCCCAGGTGATCAATTATGTGAGCTCCAGACTTACCTTCGGGCAATGGGTACGGTTGTAGCACTGTCACACCCATACTTAACAAATGTTACAAATTTTCTGTCTTAACACTTTTGTGAACAACTGCAAGAGGTAAAACAGAATTTTAAGACAAAAACCAAAACAAATCTTGACATATTTTACTAGGCTCACAATAAGTTCAATGAAGTGGTTCCTTATTTTAACATATAGATTAATACAGCGACTTAACGAGCTGGACTTTTATCTTCAAGATATTTAGATTTTCAATAATTAGATTTTAGTAAATTTCACTGCGAATAATTTAAACCCCTTTAAAATAAAATATATATGTAATATTAGCAATCGACAAAAGTTATCGTCGTTCCATCACAATTATGTTGTATTAGCGATTTACTGACGATTTTTTGATATCGTGTTTGTTTTTCTTTCATATCGAAATAATTATTCTTAGTTGATACAAGTCAGTTTTTATTTAAAAAATATGAGAGTATAAATATGATTTTGCATCTAGAATTTTCAAAAAAATACTAAATTAAAAATACACATCCATTTAAGCGATTTGATGCTTGTTTTGTATGTTTAAATCACCAACATATGATTTATACCAATTTTTATTGTTATAAGCAAATAAATAAAGTTGGCTTATGCTTGTCTGCAGCTAACTTGCTTTTGTTTACTTTTAAAGTGAACATAAAGTCAAAAACATTTTTTTAGATTTGTTTTTAATATACACCGTAGAACCCCTCATCGATAATATAAAATGTCACTGCCACTCACGGTTGCTACTTCAAAAATTTTTAATGAGCCAAAAAAATATTAAAAATGAGCCAATTTGAATAAAAAAGAGCCAAATTTTTATATATTATTTATTTTGATTTTTTTTTAACTTTTATTATAAGAGAGTAATAAAATAACTTAAAAGAGCCAAATTCAATAAAAATGGGCCAAAGAGCCAACGAGAATAAAAAGAGCCAGTTTTGGCTCAAAAGAGCCAAGTCTGGCAGCCGTGCTGCCACTATCACAACAAGGTACGTATCGAAAACATTGTGCATTTTGGTGTATCGATATAGTATCAACAATTTCTTCCACATAGCTGTTGTTGTTTGTGGGTGGTGGAGTTTCGCTGGCAGCCGTCACGAGCATGGCGGACAAACGAAAATACAAAAGATCGGTAAATAAAACAAAGGAAAATGCTGAAATTAATTAAATAAAAGTATATAATGAATTTGTTTTATTTTGCTATACAGAAAGAGGAAATTGCCCGCGAGTTTGACTTGCCCGAGCGTAAGTCTAAAATAGCTACCATACTCAAGCAAGATGATCAGGCTTACTGCATATGTCGAACATCTGATTGTTCCAGATTTATGATGTAAGTTAATTTAATGAAATAACTACAAAATTTAATTTCATTTGTTAACGAATTGTGCCTAATTGATCGTTTAAATTTGTTACAGCGGATGCGATGGTTGCGAGGAGTGGTACCACGGTGACTGTATTGGCATTACTGAAAGGGAAGCCAAACACATAAAGCAGTATTACTGTCAAAAATGCAAAAAAGAGAATCCTGACCTGCAAACTATTTTCCGTTTGGTGTCTACAGAACGTGCGGCTGCCACTGCTGCTACGGCAGCATCTGTTGCGTCCACCAGCAGTGCTAGCCTTGGGCACTCTAGTGCGTCGGTCACACATTCTACTCATACAAATGCAAGTGGAGTTGGTGGCACGGTAAGCACAATCGGTACAACTACGGGTGGTCGGAAAAACAATAGCAACAGCACTGCCAAAGAGACTAAAGCGGGTAGACGCTGCGGCACATGCGATGGCTGTCGGCGACCCAATTGCAATCAGTGCAACGCATGTCGCACCCGCGTAGGCCACAAGCCTCGCTGCATATACCGCAATTGTGTAATGCAAGGAGGGAATCAGACTACTCAGGCAACAACTACTGGGCGCAAACGTGATAAGGGTAATTTGACACAGCAACGCAAGAGCAAAGTCGTCCGCGCTGTTAGTCCTGAAATATTTGTGCATCCTGAGCTAGAAGGTGTTCGTCAATGCCATGGACCCGGCTGTTGCTTTCAGGCTCGACCGCAAAGTAAATACTGCAGCGAGAAGTGCGGTTTCAATCTCGCTACGAATCGTATATTCCAAGTGCTGCCACAACGTCTCCAGGAATGGAACTTGAAGCCGTGCCATGCAGCGGAAGAGAATCGTGAGCAGCTTGAGATCATACGTCAGAAACAATCAATGGTACGTTTTGCACTCGCCGAACTGGAAAAACGTGCTGATGAGCTTAATATGGTAGTTGAACGCGCGAAACGTAGTTCCATAGACACGTTACGACCGCAAGACAATGGTGATGTAGAGGATGAGCAAAGCATGTACTGCATAACATGCGGCCATGAGATACACTCACGCACTGCAGTTAAACATATGGAAAAGTGCTTTAATAAGTATGAATCGCAGGCTAGTTTTGGCAGTATCTTTCAGACGCGTATGGAGGGCAATAATATGTTCTGTGATTTCTACAATCCTGCTAGTAAGACATATTGTAAGCGATTGCGTGTGCTATGCCCGGAGCACAGCAAGGATCCAAAGGTCAGCGATACAGATGTGTGTGGTGCACCGCTCGTCCATAATGTTTTTAATCCCACTGGTGAATTCTGTAGAGCTCCTAAGAAAAATTGTTTCAAACACTATGCTTGGGAAAAGATACGCAGGGCTGAAATAGATTTAGAGCGGGTGCGACAGTGGCTTAAAATGGATGACTTAATGGAGCAAGAACGACAGTTGCGGCAACAGTTAAGCTCGCGTGCCAATTTGTTGGGTCTTATGCTTCATTCCACCTATAATCACGAAGTAATGGATGAGCTGGTGCGTAAGCAGCAAGAACACTATGCTGAGCTTGAAAAACAGAAGCGTCGAGCGCATTATCAGCAGCAACAGCAGGATCAACAACAACAGCATCAGCATCATCAACAACAACAACAACAACATCAGCTTCAACTGATCTATCAGCAAAAGCTGCACCAACAATAAAAGTAAATCCAATACAAAATTAAAAAAAAAAAAAAAATTACATTAATCTGTAGCTGGTTCCATATTATATTTTTAGCAATTAAAAGTTCTTTTTTGTACTTCTCTTCTCTCCTCTGTAACCCATTAAGACAAAACCAATAAATTTGACATACATAAATTTTAATATACTCGAAAAACATAAGACAAAGAATAATTAATAAAATACAATAAGCACATAAAATTAACAATAAGATGGGTGTTTGTTGTTACCAGCAACCTGATCAACAGAATTTACTTTTTTGACTGCACAGAGTCCCATTCCAGGTGTTTCTGCTCTTACCCTTTTCACCCTGTTATATATATGCGGTGTACAAAAGGTTGCTATGTGCCAGGTGGGTTCGCCCCTGTTTGTTATTGAAAACTAAGCATCAAAATCATATATTGATAGCAAACTGTCGGCAACTCTCCATGGGCCAACCATTTAAATTCATATCATTAACACTCGCAAACCGTTCAATTTTAACATAGCAATTTCTTTAAGAAGACTAATAAATTAAAAAGTAAAAAAAATTGCAATTTCTATTTCTGAACTTTTAAATTTTCAAAGATTTAGTGGTGTACTGTAAATATTTTGTGTTTGGACAAAAATCTAATCCAATTGTGAATACAATCCGCTGAATTAAGTAAATGATGTGTCCTGAGGGAAAGCGATAGAGAGCTATAATCATAACCATAACCATAACCACCAATGGAAAACTATAAAAGATACAACCTCACACACATATATATATATATATATTTATAAATAAATTTCTGTAAATATACAGGATACACATACCCTTACCCGTACATAGGACGTATAGTGTCAGTGCATAAAACATAGAGGCAAGGCAAAGACACAGAATAGATAGGAAACAGAGTAGTCAAAGTGTTAGTTGTATTGCCTTTCCAAAATGTCATAGACAATTGGTATCCATATTTTGTATACCTTCTACACAACTCGACAATAAAAAACACACAATTTTGTATTAAACTTTTGATCATATTTTTCAAAAATCGCAACGCGAGTTATCCGAGACGGTATATATATGTATGTAGAATGCAGGTTTAAGTGCAATACTCAAATTGAACCGCGTGATTCGAAAGTGTTGCGGGTCCGCAAGTGAAAAACGTTCAAATTTTAAAGTCGCAGCAGCCAATCTCAACATTTGATTAAGTTCGGTTAATATCGCAGCTATCGGTGAATAATTATTTTATAATAATAATAATATTAATTATAGTTATAATTATAATTATAATTATAGTTGTAATTATAATTATAATTAAAATAAAACCGATGGCAAGAACTGAATATATATTTGTAAACAAAGAGTGAAACTCGATCTATCAATCAATCAAGCAAACAATCACTCAGTTGTTAACTGCAAGCTTAAGTCTCAACTTGCTTTTTTGTTTCTATTGCTGTTGTGTTGTTCAAAATTGTGAACTTATAAAGGTTCGTTTTTTTTTTATTTTTTAAATCAAATCACCAAAATACAAATACAACTAGAACTATTATTTTAATGCCATTTTTTTGTTTCTGTTGCAGTTCTTTTGGATTCGTGTTCTGTCCTAATTATTATTGTTATTAAACATTTTGTTTGGTTTCACCTGGTGTATCGAGTGTAAATTGCAAGTTGATGGTGTTGATGTCAACCGGGCTGTTGTTTCAATTTCGATTACTAGTGGTTGTCATACCTTAGCTCACCTAAGTTATACCTACCACCAACACCTGGACAAATACCAATTTGACCCCAATTCCTTTCGGTAAGTGACATGCATTTTACCAATTAAATTTCAAGTAGTTCTGTCAAATTTTTTTCGCTTTTTTCGCTACTCTTGTTTATTGTGTACTCTACTGAATTTTCGTTGATTTTTTAAGAACATTTAATTCTTCATTGAGTTTAATCTTCTATATTGAGCATGAGATATTTTTTAAATCAATATATATTTATGTGACTATTTAGAGTATTTCATAAAATATATATATTTTATTAGATTATTATTATTATATTTTAGTTGTTATTCATATATTGTTCATATATTGTTTTTATGTTTGCCAACAAAAGCCAAAAAGAAATTAGCTTCGTTTAGTCTTAAATCAGCAATATATATTTGTTTTTCAAGATTGTTTTTACTTTAAAAGTAAATGAAAATAATTATAATAACAATTAAATTAAATTTAGTTTCATTTTAAATATAATTTTAAATTAAATCTATTGTTTTTTATTACTATATCCCTAGGATAGATTCTAATAATATTAAAACTATTTTTAAATACTTCAAACCATTTTCCAAACATAAAAAAATATTTTAAACTTAAGTGTTGTTATTTACACTATATGTATATATAAGTATGGTTCATGTATTTTTACTGTTAAACAGATTCATTTTCCTTGATTTTTGATTGCATGCAATAGGGTCGATGCCATTTAAGGCGTCCTATGATTGTTTTTCTATATTTATTTATTTATTTTTTTTTGGGTGGGGATTGGCCTGTCTGACAAACACACCTGACGTTGCCCTGGGCACTTGACAGAGTCCATATTTCATTTGTCCATTTATAGGTATTGCTAAGTAAAATTGTTTGCCCTGTTCCTGTCCATTGTTTTTGGTTTTTGTAACCGTCGTTGCTGTTTTCGCCCACTTTCGTTTTTCGATCGATCTAACAATAATTCAGTTTCAATCAAATTGCTTCATGATTATTTGTTGCTGATTTTATTATTATTGTTGTTGTTGTTGTTTTTGTTGCTGTTATTTTTTAACATACATACTTGAGCCCTGTTTGCATATGAAGACAACTCTTAGAATGAGAATGCGAATGCGAATACGAATGCAAATGCGAACTTAAATCCTGTAGAGCGGTGACATTCACACGCGAGGCTCCAAAGCGGAGTCGCCAGTTGGAAGCACTCAAGCGACAACAGCAACAATAATAAGAACATCTAAGCTCACTGCACTTAAGCACCAATAAGACTTGAGACTTCAACCATTACCCCCAGTAACTATAAAAAAAAAGTGTTGGAGCGTTTACGGGTTGCACAGCCACAAACTGGCGCCTGCCGAAGACGAAGTTAACCGACGCCACGTCGTGAGAAAAGTCGGTGGTTTCATTGACAACATCATTACCATTCCAGAGCTAGAGGTGCAAAAGCGGAAGAATCGTCGACTTCGACAACGCAAACAGCAGCAGCAACAACAACAACAGCTTTTACAACAGCAGCAACTGCAGACGAAAAGACAACTGGACACACATCACCAGGCGCATCTTCTGCAACAGTCGAGGAGCTGCGAAGCTATACCAAAACAAATAATCAAGGATAAAAATAAAGAAAAAAATAAAGACAAAGATAAAGACAAAGATAAAGATAAAGATAAAGACAAAAATAAAGACAAAGAGAAAGAGAAAGATAAATATAAAGAGAAAGATAAAGACAAAGATAAAGAAAAGAGTATGGCTGAACGGCAAGCTAATGCCCAAGAGCGACGCATCCATGAGCTCGATCAAAATGTGGAGCGATTCTTTGAAGTGCGTAAGGTAAGCCTTTGATTAAATTATTATTATGGTATAGTCCCCAAAAAATATCGTTATGTAAATTGCTTATAGCGTCTGGGAAAAGGAGCTTATGGCATTGTTTGGAAAGCAACAGACAAACGACAAAAGGACACCGTGGCGCTTAAAAAGATCTATGATGCCTTTCGAGATGAAACTGATGCTCAGCGCACATACCGTGAGGTTGTCTTCCTTCGAGCATTTCGCCATCATCCCAATATTATTCGAATGTTAGATATATTTAAGTAAGTTAATTAAATGTACGCGTATTAATTAATGTCATTTCTTTTATGATTTATTATTTTCGTTCAGGGCTGCAAATAATCTCGATTTTTATTTGGTGTTTGAGTTTATGGATAGCGATCTGCACAACGTTATTAAAAAAGGGGACGTTCTTAAAGACATACATAAACGCTTTGTGATGTATCAATTGATCAATGCAATCAAGTATATGCACTCCGGCAATGTTATACACAGGGATCTCAAGCCGAGCAATATTCTAATTGACAGCAAGTGCAGGTAGGTTGATTCGGTTTTTATTAAATAAGATCATATTTAAAATTTATTTTTCATATTTGTGTTCAGTAATTTACTTTAACTATAAGATCTTAAAACTTTACAATAATGTCAAAAAATTAATAAGTAAGAAATCTGTAGTCGGGTTTACTCAACTACGGGAACTCATTTCAAAGAAATTTGATTTGTCGAAAATTGTGCTTAATAATCGTTTTTTTTTTCGTATTTCGGGAGTCAGGGAATGAAATTGAAAAATCTATGACGCTATGTACGAAAATAACGAATTTAGATTTCAAATTTGGTTGGTTTAGCTCTTATAGTCTCTAAGAAACATTCGTTTTCTTTAAGAAACGAGCGTTTATACGAGCGGACAGACGGACATGGCTAAAGCGCCTCAACTATTTGCCATTAGCTCACTTTTTGCCGTTTTAAAAGGCAAAGGGACTAAAAACACTCCATATACTTAACTGGGAGAATTAAGTATCCAGAATGGTTCATCCAATTAGTTTGGGTAATCGAAGTATTTAAATTTTGAACTTATAATTATACACAGCTTGATCTGCGCAGGTTTTTAAGGAATTGTATATAAATTTTGATAGCTTTAATATTTAATAGTCTCTTACTGACGGAGAGATAGACAAATATTATAAGATTGGAAATGCTTTAATTTACTTATTACATACATTTGCTCAAATCCTTTAGTAGCGTTATTGTGGTATAGGCTACTAAAAAGGTTAAAATTTAAAATCCACTTTTGACCATATATATTTAAAAGTAATAAGAGAAAAATATAGATTTACTAAAATCTATAGCTAATTTTTATATATGACATCTTCTTGTTTTAAATTTAAGAAAGGAAAAATAAAGTATTATTAACATTGGCGTACCTTTAGGTTTCCACGTATATTTACTCCAAACTTCCTAAGCATGTGTACTACTAATAACTCATTGAAGCTTCTAGGGTATTCTGCTCTGACTATAACAAACTTAACAGAGTCATCAGTGTGGAATAACCATTAGAAACTAACAAAAATCTAATCGTTAATTTTCTTATTAGGAATATCCAACATTATTACTAATGTTAATGATGTAAATGGGTTTTTCTGGGTTTTCCCAATTCTTTGCAAAATGTGTAGGATCATTTTATAAGTTGTCAATTCAAATAGTAGTAGTCAAGTAGCATTTTCAATATTTAAAATTAAATTTTAAATGATTTAAATTTGTATTAAACCAACCAATTTTGCTTGAGTCTTCATAGTTGGCAACAAAAAATAAAAATAAATAAATATGTTAAATAGATAACACTTTTTCGCAGACTTAAAGTAGCTGACTTTGGCTTAGCAAGAACATTGTGTCCAAAGCGGAAATCTAACATGGACTACGATTGCAAGGAGGAGATGGATAATGAAGCAATGTTGACGGATTATGTAGCGACGAGATGGTATCGTGCACCCGAAATATTAGTGGCCAGTCGCAAGTAAGTGTTTAAAAAATATTGAAATAATATATTTGTGAACGTTTTATTTTATATTAATTTAAAAGATATACGAAGGGCATTGATATGTGGAGCTTGGGTTGTATACTGGGCGAGATGATACGGCAAAAGCCTCTCTTTCAAGGCACTAGTACAATTAATCAAGTAAGTGGCAAACCCATTTGCTTTTATACTTGCGGTTAATTAAAGTTCATAATTTATTAAAAATTATTACCTTGTACTAATAGATTGAAAAGATCGTTAATGCATTGCCAGAGGTGACAGAACGGGATATTGAATCGATTGGAGCTAGCTTTGGATCAGTGCTGCTTAGTAAAAAAATTGTACGAGATCGACGTCATTCACTGGATGAAATGTTGCGGAATTGTTGTGATGATGCCTTGTCGCTGGTAAAATCTTTATTAGTACTGGATCCAGATGGTCGTTTGACTGCCAAGGAAGCTATTGCCCACTCATATGTTCATCGCTTTCGCACTGCCTCTGCCAATATGGAACTGCGAACTGATATTAAACCTCCGCTTGATGACGATGTGCGTTATGGTGTGGATGAGTATCGTACCAATTTATACGATATGATTGCACCCGAAATAAGGTCTAGCGCGCGTCACAGCAGTGCCACACAGACAACACGATCAACTGTATCCGAACAACAGAACAGCACTACACGTGTTAGTAGAGCTGTTTCAAAAACCAGGTAAGTATTGACAATGCCAACTAGGCTTTGATTGCTTTGCATTTGGTGGTTTAAAATAAAGTAGGGATTGGCGAAGCAGGGCAGGGTTCAATATGGTTTTTTTTTTTTTATTGTAAATAGAGCATCTCTCTATAGCTGGTTGATCGCTTTTGCAGATATCGTCGCCCATAGCATAGACGTTTACCGTCATCCACCACATCGATGGCGACTAAAACAGTCATCAGCAGCATAACAACAACAGTAAAGACTCAGACAAAAATTAACTCTAAACAACAAAAAGAACAACAATAAACACAATAAACGCGTTTGCCACAAATCTACAAATCTGGGCGGGACACCTCAGCATTAACTACAACCTCGACCTTACCCACATCGAGTGATTTGTCGTTCATTAAAAGAAGTTCCTCCAAGCATTTATCACTACGACGCCGTTCAACATATCTTCAATTGCAATCGCAGTCTCGTCGGCTTGCGCAAATCTAGTGTCATGACTACAACAATAATGAAAGTTATGTTTTTTATTTTCGGCTTTATTATAGCCCTACTTTATTTCTATAATTTTTATACTGATTTCCAAATCAGTTAGTCCTGCTACATTAGTGTACATTAATATCGTTTTGAGTGTAACAGTTCCAAAAGATTTAAGGTTTAAATATATAAATACATATGTTTGAATATTTTGAAAAAAAATTATTATGCTTATAAATTTTCAAATCAAAAATATTTTGAAGTCAAGCAAAATATGCTTTACAAATATTGTTAATCAGGACTTATCATTTTCTATATATAAATATATATATATATATATAAATGTATATAATATATATATATATATATATATATATATATATATATTTATATATATTTATTTATATATATATATATGTATATATTATGTGTTAATAACAAACTAACTAAATACCCCATCGTCATGTGTTTTTCCTGCCCAAAGTAAACTATAATATTACGGGTAGCTTTTCGTTTCTTAGAATTAGGTTGCTGACGTCTTCGTGCGTCTTCTAATATGCAAATTAACTATCATAGAGAATTACTATTCAACTGGAACAAAGGTTTCACATTTATTTTTGTGTATATCTTATAAAACTGTAGAAATCCTTTTGATTTTCGAAAAACTTTGTTCCAGCATTTATTTTTTCAAGGATAACTATTTAAATTATAATAAAAATATAAATATAATTAAAATTCTCTTATTGAATTAATTTAATTCATTTATCTTTTATTTTATTACTATTTTTTTTTTTAATGAGGTTATATTTAGGAATCAAATTCTTAACATAAAAATGGTAAATTTGTATTACGTGGTTTTGTTCCATCTAAAAAAACCTAAACATTTTGGCAAGAAATGGGATGACAGATATTGTGACAATGCTGAACACATATCTTTTAGCATAAGACATTCAATAAAATTTTGTTTTTATTATGCCTCAATATATAAGATAAACATAGATCTATTAGTATTTAAAATATAGCTCTAGCATAAATGTTTTGTTGGATTTAAGTAAATCTTTATATAATAAAAAAAAGCTTTGCAAACTTACTGTGCCCAATACACCTGCATATTCGTCGTTGTCTTCACTTTTACCACCACTTAGCTTAATGATATAGCTTTTAATAGTTAATGCTCATCATATTTGTACTTTCAACTTTTTTTAATAGACCAATAGCAAGTAGTTTCCATCCTCCTGGGGCCATTGCGTTAGAGACGCACCCAACTTCCAATTTTACCAAGGATTGGGTGGAAGAGCAAAGGAAGCAACAGCAACAGCAGCAGTTCCATCAGCAACAACAGCAACAGCAGCTATATCAGCAACACCAACAGCAGCAGCAACAGCTGCAGCAACAGTTGCAGCAACAGCAACTCAATCAGCAGCAGCAACAGCAGCTCAATCAACAGCTCATTCAGCAACAACAGCAGCGAGTACTGCAGCAGCAACAGGAACAGCAACAGCATCAGCAGCACCAACGGGGTAAACGCTTTCAAAATGATTCAATCCATCTGCATCGTACTAGCGTTAGTGGCAATGGAGATCCATCACAGGTTGTATTGTGCCGAGAATTGGCCGCTGTAGCAGCAACAGCTCCACGTTATGTTAGCAGTAGTTTGTGGGAGGCCCCAGTTGTAGTGCAAACAATGCAACAGCCCTCAATACGGCCTTGGGGAGAATCTGTGCCTGCACCTGAACCCCAATCCATGGCGACAGAAATTCAAATGCGCGCACGAGAGCGGAAAGTACGTAAGGAATGTAAAGACAGGCGACAATGCAAGCACAAGAATTATATATCTGAACGGCATAAGACACAGAGACAATTGAAATCTACTGGCGACCAAAGACAGATACGAACTCATGCCCAAACAGTAGATCAGTGTCGATCCAGAGAATTGATTCAAGATCATTCTTTTGCTCAAAAATTGAGTAATGACCAAATACGAGATGAAGAATTAAGCCTAGTTCCAACGCAATTATCCCAATTCCAATCTCAGTCGCGAACTCTCTCCCAAACTGAGACTCAATCGCGAACTCACTCCCAAACTGAGACTCAGTCGCGAACTCACTCTCAAACTGAGTCTCAGTCGCATCTTAAACCCTTAAAGTTAAATCAATCAAAAATAGTGGAGATAGCCCAGATCAAAGTAAATGCACATGATAAAAAATTGGTTAAAGAACAGAAGCCAATGGCCCTTACACTAACATTGGAGCGATTAAAACTGGATCATCAGGAATTGCAGCAGAAGAAAGAAAAAATAAATGAAGCTGAGGCATTAAATCAGCGCTCTCAGAAATTAATACATCAACAGGATCAAATGGGACAAATTACAGTCGATGGATCTGATAACAGAATGCATTTATTTAGACAACAACGTCAATCAGAGCTCCATACAGATAACAAAAGTGATATTTTTATTACACCCGAAACGACAACACGGCAGATATTGTCCGAATCGGAATTAATAAAGAAGCCGGAGATTAATAACAAAGAAGGCGGTAATTTAAATGCACCGAATCCTTCTAATGATTTTATCTGTTACAAGACGCGTCTTACTCGCCTAGAGCAGGAAATGGCCAAGTGTAAACGGCAGCTGTTTCATTATGTGCAGGATAATCAGCAATTACTGGACAAACAATGTTTGCGTCAACATATTGAGCGTTTGCTACAACCATCGCCAACTACACCGCCCACTGCTAAATCACAACATAGCGACTCTGGTGTGGAAGTGGAATTGCAAACAACAATAAAACGCAATAATCATAAATTAAATCTTAAAAATCTTAAGATTGAACAAGATAAACAAAAGCAATTACAGCTGCGTGAATTTCTCGCTCGTGACGAAAGCAATGCTAATGCTTATGAATTACCCGACTTATGTAACGTTTATAAAGCCAGCAGCTGCCATGCTCAGCCAAATACGCAGACACAAATACTAAAACCTCCACGACGCCACTCATCGTCAACGTCTACAGTCCTTAAGGATCATGTTGATCCTTCGGAGATCTGTGTCGACGATGACAACACACATGTCAATGTAGCCAATAAAAATCGTCAGGCAACTCGTCTGTATTCTAGTATGCACAATGCCTGGAATGATATGGATGTCGAATATCCTCATGTACAAAATCAAAAACGGCATCAACAGCCAGCAATGTATTATGAACGCTTGCGCATTCAGGAGGCCAATTTCTACAAGGATTTTGAATTAGCCAACTATGATATCAATTTGCTACACGCAAGTAGCAGAAGAACGTCAATTCAAGCTGACAAAAAAAAAAACTAAAAAAAAAAATTCAATCAAGGCACTATGTTGAGTTGTTCATTAGCAATCTCTTCAGAAAATATTCAAATATATGTATCTATACAGAATGTGCCATAATGTTCTTCGAATAGAGTTAAACTTATATTAAGTCAGACCAAATTTTAAGAATTTTTCTTTATATTTATTATTTATATTAATCATGTGTCATATAGCAACACAAATAAAAGGCATTGGTTTAAAGGGTTACGGTTGACTAACTTTTCAGTGTCTGATTTACACAAAAATTAACCAGTCAACCAGCCCAACTAAACGATACCCTTTCCCTGTGAACTTTTCTCTTATATTATAGCTATAGCCTATGTTATAATAAATTTTAACACTCCATTGAAGCTTGTGTTGTCAGACATTATGAAAATTATGTAAAAAATTAATTAAAAATATTTATGGGTTGCCAAACATTCAAGTTCACAATTTAAATTTAAAGTATTTTTTTCTTTATTTTTTTATTGGGGGAAGAGCTAAAGACAGGGGTCAAGAGTCTTTACTCAAGAGTTAAAGAAGTTCTGTTAGGTTGGCTATTTGCGCCACCGTTGCCGCGTGGGTATTATCATATAGATACTATCATATGGGTACTATAATATAGGTACTATCGTTTAAGGATTATCATATAGGTATAATCATATGGGCTCTACAATATGGGCACTATCAGATAGGTACTCCCATATAGGTACAATTATATAGGTACAATCATATATGAACTATTATATGGGTACTATCATATAGGTACTATAATATGGGTATTATCATATGGGTACTCTTATATAGGTACCATCATATAGGTACCATCATATAGGCACTATCATATGGGTACTATTATATAGGTAATATCATATAAGTTTTATCATATAGGTACAATTATATAAGTGCCATTATAAAGGTACTATCATATAGGTACTATCAGATAGGTACCATTATATAGTTACTGTCATATAGGTACTATCATATGGGTACTATCGTATAGGTAAAATTATATAGGTACAATTATATAGGTACTATCAGATAGGTACTGTCGTATAGGCACCATCATATAGGTACTATCATATGGGTACTAGCATATGGCTACTCTCATATAGGTACAATCAGATAGGTACTATCATATAGATATAATTTTTTAGGTACTTTCATATTAATAATATTAATATTATTTATTGGGGAGAAAAGACGACTGCGTATCAGGTGGCTGAGATCTAATTACCACAATCATGGACACTAAGGAAATAATTTCAGACCACCAGTTTGGATTTCGATCAGAACACAGCACCACGGAGCAACTGCATCGAGTAGTTGACCAAATCCTCAAAGCATATGAGAATAAAGAATATTGCTAATCTTTGTTCTTAGATATTAAAAAAGCATTTGATCGCGTTTGCTACTTGGGACTTCTGGCAAAAGTCATGATTGCACTGCCGACGCCCTGCTTCTTGGTCTTAAAGTCATATCTTACCAACAGGAAATTTGTGGTGCGTTTCCACACGGCAATATCTGCAAGATATGATGCAAAAGCGGGTGTACCTCAAGGAAGTGTATTGGCGCCATTGCTTCACTCTCTATTCACTGCGGATACGCTTCAGCCCAACATTGATCTAGGTATTAAACCAAGCAATATAATTCTGGCTACGTTCGGATATAACGTAAACTTCACGTACAGGGCGAAGTGGGAATATGAAGCTGCAGATGGCATAGAAGAGTATGCAGTATCGTTTGAACAATGGGCAAGATGTTGGAATATTGCCATTAACAAGGAAAAATGTGCGAATGCATGCTACACACTTATAAGAAGTACACCGCTAGTAATAATGCTAGATGAAGTGGCTGTCCAGCAGACAAATCAAGCGAGCTATCTAGGGATCATCCTGGACAGGAGGCTCTGCTTCGCTGCCCCTATCAGAGTACTGAAAACGAGGATCAGGGCCGCTGTGGGAAAATACTACAGGGTCCAAAAAGCAGGTTCAATCTGGGGGATTGCTTGTGTGATAGTCAAATTAAGCAAATCCAAAAGGCGCAAAATAAAGTGCTGAGGATTATCACTGGATGTGAGTGGTATGTCAGAAACAAAACTTTGCACAACGACCTGAAAATTGCCACAGCGTTCCAGCAAATAAATTTCCACTTAACCCGATACAATAGCCGCATTATTAACCACAGCAATAGGTTGGCCAAGAGGCTGACAAGAACCCGCCCAGGACGACGCCTCAACAGACGTCGACCATATAGTCTTATTAGCCGAATACCTAAAAGAAGAATAATTTAATTTTTCTTGTTTGTAACTATAATTATAATTATGTATAAGCTATACCTTAAGGGTTATCCGGCGCGCCCAATCGGGTAAAATTATTCGACACAAAGGACACAAAGAGGTCTTCGAGGACCTCGTATTCCTTAATAACAATAATAATAAAAACAAGTAAGAAGTCTGTAGTCGAGTGTACCCGACTACGAGAGCCCCTTTGCCTACATATACAGCCATACACACACATACTCATACATACACACAGTTCTGCACGTACTTAGCCATTGCGCGCACCTTTTAGCCCCCACGCTCCATAGCGCGGTACCTAATGTTGTATAACTTCCGTGTTTATTGTTCAAATCTAACGAAATTCACAACGTAGATGGAGAATGGTCTACTTAATATGTGTGCGTAAAAGAAATTTGATCGGTTAAAAATTGTATCTGAAAATCGATTTTTTCAAATTGCGGGGGTCAGGGGAGGAAATTGAAAAATCTAAAACAAACTCGTATAGCGTACAAGCATAACAAATATATGTTCCAAATTTCGTTGCTCTAGCTCTTATTTTGCGCGCACTACTATACCCCCCCGGAGCCCAAAACGCCACTTTTGCTGATCTATAACTTCCGAGATTTGTGATCAATCTTCACCAGATTTCCAACATCGATCAAGAATGGTCTAATAATGATGTGTACCAAAAATAAATTTGATCGGTTGAAAATTGTGCTTAATAATCGTTTTTTTTAAATTGCGGGGGTCAGGGGGGGAAATTGAAAGATCCAAAAGAAACTCGTATAGCGTACGAACATAACAAATCTACGTTCCAAATTTCGTTGCTCTAGCTCTTATTTTGCGCGCACTACTATACCCCCCCGGGGCCCAAAACGCCACTTTTGCTGATCTATAACTTCCGAGATTTTTGATCAATCTTCACCAGATTCACAACATCGATCAAGAATGGTCTAATAATGATGTGTACCAAAAATAAATTTGATCGGTTGAAAATTGTGCTTAATAATCGTTTTTTTTCGATTTGCGGGGGTCAGGGGGGAAATTGAAAAATCCAAAACAAACTCGTATAGCGAACGAACATAACAAATCTACGTTCCAAATTTCGTTGCTCTAGCTCTTATTTTGCGCGCACTACATAACCCCCCCCGGGGCCCAAAACGCCACTTTTGCTGATCTATAACTTCCGAGATTTTAGATCAATCTTACCAAAATTCACAACATCGATCAAGAGCGGTCTAATAATGATGTGTGCCAAAAATAAATTTGATCGGTGGAAAATTGTGCTTAATAATCGTTTTTTTCAAATTGCGGGGGTCAGGGGGGGAAATTGAAAAATCCAAAACAAACTCGTATAGCGTACGAACATAACAAATGTACGTTCCAAATTTCGTTGCTCTAACTCTTATTTTGCGCGCACTACTATACCCCCCCGGGGCCCAAAACGCCACTTTTGCTGATCTATAACTTCCGAGATTTTTGATCAATCTTCACCAGATTTACAACATCGATCAAGAATGGTCTAAATATGATGTGTGCCAAATATAAATTTGCTCGGTTGAAAATTGTGCTTAATAATCGTTTTTTTCGATTTGCGGGGGTCAGGGGAGGAAATTGAAAAATCAAAAACAAACTTGTACAGCGTACGAACATAACGAATCTAGATTTCAAGTTTGGTTGCTCTAGCTCTTATAGTCTCCGAGAAACAGGCGTTCATACGGACGGACGGACGGACGGACGGACGGACGGACGGACAGACAGACGGACAGTGCTAGATGAACTCGTCTTGTCGTCCTGATTCAGAAAATATATACTTTATGGGGTCTCCGATGATTATTTCTATGTGTTACATACTTTTGGATTTTGCATATTTCCAATAGCTCCGCTTTGCTCTTTTTTTACAAAAAAGGCAAAGGGGCTAAAAACTATCATAGAGGCACTATCATATAGGTACCATCATATAGGTAAAATCATATAGGTACTATCATATAGGTGCTATCATATACATTTTATCATATATGTACCATCATATAAGTACTATCACATAGGTAAAATCGTATAGGTACTATCATATAAGATTTATTATATAGGTACCATCATTTAGGTACTATCATATAGGTACAATTATATAAGTACAATTATATAGATACTATCATATAGGTACCATCATATAGGAAAAATCATATAGGTACTATCAGATAGGTACTATTATATAGGTACTGTCATATAGGTACTATCATATAGGTGCTATCATAAATGTACTATCAAATAGGTACTATCATATAGGTATTATCATATAGATACTATTGGATAGGTACTATTATATAGGTACTGTCATATGGGTATAATCATATAAATGCTATCATAAATGTACTTTCAAATAGGTACTATCATATAGGTAGTATCATATAGATACTATCGGTTAGGTACTATCATATAAATACTATCGGATAGGTACTATCATATAGGCACTATTATATAGGTATTATCACATAGTTATTATTAGGTTATCATTAGGTACTATCATATGGGCACTATCATATGGGTACCATCATATAAGTACCATCATATAAGTACCATCATATAAGTACCATCATATAAGTACCATCATTTACGTACCATCACATAGGTACCATCATGTAGGTAATATCACATATGTACTATAAAACAGTTACTATCAGCTATGTACCATCATATAGGTACTATCATATAGATACTATCATATATGTACTATCAGATAGGTACTATCGTATAGGTACTATCATATGGAATCTATCATATAGATACTTTCATATAAAAACCATCGTATAGGTACCATCATTTAAGTTCTACCATATAGGAACTTTTATATAGGTAAAATAATATAGGTACTATAATATGGGTACTATCATATGGGTACTATCATATAGGTACCATCACATAGGTACAATTATATAGGTACTATCATGTGCGTACTATCACATAAGTTTTATCATGTAGGTACCATCATATAGGTACTATCGTATAGGTACAATTATTTAAATACAATTATATAGGTACTATAAGATAGGTTCTTTTATATAGGTACTGTCATATGGGTACTATCATATGGGTACTATCAAATAGGTACTATCAGATAGGATCTATTATATAGGTACTATCAGATAGGATCTATTATATAGGTACTATCGTATAGGTACTATCATATAGGTACAATTATATAAGTACAATTATATAGGTACTATCATATAAGTACTATTATATGGATACTCTAATAAAGGTACTATCATATAGGCGCTATCGTATATGTACTATCATATAAATAGGCACTATTATTTCCTTGACTTGGGTGTGATAGGTAGTATGGTAAGTTTTAGCGTGATGTACCCAATTGGCAAACATTTGACGTTTTGTTTTATTATAAATGTTTATTGTTGTGTAACATTTCAATGTTTAATCATTTTTTTGTTTTAATTCATTTTCAGCAGTTACCGGGTAATATATATGATATTTCATTTTAATATATACAGTTAAATTGTTTATTTTACACTTGGATATTCAGCAAATGAAAATAATTTTATGTATATTAAATTAATTTATAGTAGATAAATAGCAAATATGTCGGCAATCCAGCCTCTTGACTATCAAAATTGAACACAATAAAGCTCTATAAAGATTTTTATGTATACCATAAGCAAAAATAATTATTTAAATTATGCATAAAATTTTTACCCTCACGATTAATTAAAACATTAAGCTAAAAAGGATTTATAATTATTGTTTTTGGTTATTGAGCCTTATAATTATGACAATGCGTATACATACACATATACAAAATGTATACATAAACACACGCACACATATACATATATAAATATTAAATAAAGGTAAATTTCGAATTTAATTAATTTACAAGTTTATACAGATATATATAAACTTTCGTTATGTGACTTAGACTTCTCTTTAGTTTTTTTTGTTAATCGTATTATATGATTCTAAAATATATTTTAATTTAAGTGTACATATCTTTTTAGATTTTGACAACACCCTAACTTTTTAAGTATGCCTATTAGTTTAAACAGTCACATCAGTATTTTGGGTATGTTTTGCCTTTAAAAATGATGTTGCAGTGATCTATTAGAGATTTACTGATACTTTGTAGAAAATGTTTTGCAAATACTTGGAAGACCCCAAACGATTTTTTTGCAAGTTAATGGTATTATCGATTGTCGGTCAGTATTTAAATTTGAAGCTTATGACTTGTGCTTCTGCTCAAGTTGTTGCTGTGGCAGTTCTTCCTGTAGCTGCAGTATGTGTTCTAACGGCTGCGGCTTGCCATCTTTATCAATTAATGCCGGTTGCACGATGCCATCTTTTCGCAATTTTTCTAATAAGTTGACTAACTGCAATGCTTCATGCTCTTTTTGCTCTTCAGACATTCCCTCAAGCGGATTTCGTTTGTGGTGTTCTACACAGCCTAGCACTGGATTAAATGACTGTTGTTGTCGCTTATACTCTTCTGTGTCACTATCCTCACTATCTGACGAGTAGTCGGCAACCTCAATGCGCCGGCAGTCGAGTACACCACGTTTGGCAAATAGTCCAGCCGCATTGCCATAGCCAGTGTATTTGATCATACGACCGACATCTTCTTTGCAAAGCACAAACAACAACTCGGCGGATAGATCACGCAAAATCATTGCTGGCAGTGTTAGGAAACGGCAAAGATAATTACGTAGCTCACTGCCAATTTCTGGACGTTGTCTGACATCCTTTAACGGTGGCAGAATTTCTTTACGCAAAAAATGGCGCATGATACGATCGCTGCGTGCACATTTCACTAGTACGGTAAGAACGGGCGACAGGAGCTCATGAGAACCGGCTTCAGACTCTTGTTGTGCTAATCCACCACGCAAATAGTCTAAAAGGACCGCTAAGCTACATACATTACGTTTTTCAAAGCACAAGGCACAGCATTTTTGCTGAACCTGCGAAGCTCCCGCCGTAGTTTCATCTGGTACAAAATCCGGTGCTAATTCTGCATTGCTGCATTTAAGCATAAGTTCAGAAAGGCAGCTGCTAGATATGTTTGTGAGCAGATTAATTGCTTGAGTCACAACACCACGTTCCCGCTCTGTAGAAAAATTACGAAATCGTAATAACAGTTCTCGGAGGACGCCTGTTAAATGAAGACTCTGGATTTCATATTCATTAGGACTCTTGTCTGGTGCACTTGTCACAGTAAACATTACTTTAAGCAGTTCGCAGATAATGTTTAATTGCTCATCACTGACCATAGTGACTGATTCGGATAGTTTATCATCCAGCCATTTAGTCATGTAAGTTATTCCATTGAGATCTATTTGCAGACGCGTACGTGCTGTTGGCTCTAGTGCAGTAAGCAAAAAAAGAAGTTTCATATCGTAGTACTCCAAAGTGCATGGATAACGCATCAAGGATGCACTGCCTAAGCGCTTTACGATTGCATCTAAGCAGTGATGACGCAAACATTGACGTCTACAATCCGCACTTTGGTAGACCAAATTACAAAGACATTTCAGAGCTTCAGCAATGATATCTGCTTGGGCTTCACTAAGCTGTGGTTCCGTTTCCTCTACGACAATAGAATCAATGCGTGCTAGGACGAGCAGAGTACCAACCTCGTGTTCTATATAATGAGTTTGCAGACTAAACTCGTCGCGCGTTAAAATACGCACAGTGTTGAGGCATTGGGTGTGCAGGGAGAACTGCGTTGGATCGTCGAGTATACCAAATATGGCAAGCCATAAGTCATGCCATTGGTTATCCGTGTGAAAACTGTCAAACACCAGTAGATCCGCATGCTACAGGCATGCGTTATTAAAAATATACAATCATCATATAAATTAGTCACTCGAAAATATTGTTTTGGGCTGAGTGTGGATTACCTTTTTATTAAACTGGATGAGTATATCAGCGATGTGGTCAGTTTCTTTTCGCTCGAGCCTTTTTAGTTGCTCCGCATCCATGATGCCGCCTACGAAATGCAAATTATAGTCCTAATTTCGCTAATTGGATTTGAATTTAATTTAATTGTACATGGAATTTAATAATGCAGAAGCACTAAATTATACCTATATTTGCAAAATATACTAAAATACTTTAAAAAAAAGGTCATCATTTTAAGTGTGGCCACAAGTGCATCACTTTGTAATTATTAATACCAAATACATACAAAATCGAAATGTTTCATCGATATCGATAGAAATCTGCTTAAAAGGAAGTTACAACACTTTGATTTTTAGCCCCTTTGCCTTTTTGTAAAAAAAGAGCAAAGCGGAGCTATTGGAAATGTGCAAAATCCAAAAGTATGTAACACATAGAAATAATCATCGGAGACCCCATAAAGTATATATATTCTGAATCAGGACGACAAGACGAGTTCATCTAGCCCTGTCCGTCTGTCTGTCTGTCCGTCTGTATGAACGCCTGTTTCTCAGAGACTATAAGAGCTAGAGCAACCAAACTTGAAATCTAGATTCGTTATGTTCGTAGGTTATACGAGTTTGTTTTTGATTTTTGAATTTCCTCCCCTGACCCACGCAAATCGAAAAAAACGATTATTAAGCACAATTTTCAACCGATCAAATTTATTTTTGGCACACATCATAATTAGACCATTCTTGATCGATGTTGTGAATCTGGGTAAGATTGATCAAAAATCTCGGAAGTTATAGATCATCAAAAGTGTCGTTATGGGCCCCGGGGGGGTATAGTAGCGCGCGCAAAATAAGAGCTACAGCAACGAAATTTGGCATCTAGATTCGTTATGTTTGTACGCTATACGAGTTTGTTTTTGATTTTTGAATTTCCTCCCCTGACCCACGCAAATCGAAAAAAACGATTATAAGGTACAATTTTTAGCCGATAAGATTTCTTTTTCGCACACATATTAAGTAGACCATTCTTCATCTACGTTGTGAGTTTCGTTAAAATTGAACGAAAAACACGGAAGTTATACAACAATAAGTACCGCGCTATAGAGCGTGGGGGGCTAAAAGGCGCGCGCAATGGCCAAGTACGTGCAGAACTGTGTGTATGTATGAGTATGTGTGTATGGCTGTATATGTAGGCAAAGGGGCTCTCGTAGTCGGGTACACTCGACTACAGACTTCTTACTTGTTTATTTTAATCTTGCAGTTGCTTCTAGCAACGGTTAAATAAGGATTATATATTTTATTACTAAAAATATACATATACTTAATATATGATTGTAAAAAAAATAATACGTTGTATAAAAAAGTTACCATTTGTTTCATTTTTTTTTTTTAGTAATTTTTGCAATTACATATGATAGTAGTCGACAAATTCGACGGATCTACGTCGCCTATAGCAAACTGGATCCAATCTAACTGGCTTCCACTTCTTTTTCTACAAAAGTATGCAAAAATAGCAGAAGAAAAAAAAACATTGAAAAAAGGAAATAAAAAAAAATTAAAAATAAATGCAAGTATAATATATAAATATAAAATAGTTTAAATTGAGTAAGTCGTAGTGCAAAATTAACAGCCAAAGCCATTCAAATGTCGTATATGGAGACCATTTCATTTTTTTAAAAAAAGAAATAAAATTTTGTAAATTTTGCCTATCTATTGACTATTATACGATGAGCGTACATATAGCATGAAAGTATGAAAATTAAATTTGTGTTACATAACATAAATAATTTGGAATCTGAGTGGCGGTGGCCCAGTCTTACTTTATGTTGTAGCATACAAAACAGTAACTGGATATGAACTCCCAGCCACCTGGTAGAGCATGCATCTAAATGTATGTGCGTATGAACTCAGATAGAACATTTTTTATAATAAAAATGGAATGACACTCTTAGTTACATATATAAAATGAGATTATTGAAATAAATATTAAATTACATATACGAACAGTATTAATATAAAAAAATATTTAATTTGGGAATGCGTTGAAAAGCCTAACAGCATGCATTTTTTACCAGTCACTTGTCACAAGGCAGGCGCTTGAGTATTTTTTATGAAGCGAGTTATATTTTTTTTTTTTGTACCAAGTATCAAAACAGAAACTGAACAATTAAGTCAGGACAAGAACCGACACGGGTAGATCGGTAGTCGACCATGGTACGCATAAATACTGTGTACTTGATCCATATAAATGCAGGTGTGAAGGTTGAACATAAAAGATAATAGGAAATAAGGAAATAGGAGAAGAAGCAGCAGCATTGGACATAGTAAAGTAGCAGTACAACAAATACAAAACTACAACAAGAACGACAAAAAATTGAAGTTTAACTAAACTGTAGCACTAGCTGACGGCTGTTGCACTGCTGGGAGTATAATGGTTGGTATGGCAACGACACAGGCACCAGCACGTGGACAAGACATGGGTGAAAGTTCATTCCAACCATTTCGCACGGGATCATATTCCTCTACATTCTTAAGTGCATGATTGCCATCGTAGCCACCAACGACAATCAATCGATCACCTAGCAAGGCACATCCAATGGCATCTCGTCCCAGAGCCAGCGAGCAAATCTGTTATCATTTAAAAGTAAAACCGAAAATCTGATTTTACAAATTGTATTGGGTACAATCACCATGTAATTACCAATGTCCAGGTATCGGTGGCAGGATCATAACGTTCAACGGTTTCAGTACGACATACCATGGGATTACTTGCTGGGCAGTCATGGCCACCCAAAGCATAAAGAAAACCATTCGCCACAGCTACCTGTGTATTAAAATAAATGATGACAGCTGTGATATAAGTCAGAAATTTAAATACTTACACCAACCCCACCGCGACGTCGATTCATCGGAGCTAATAGGCTCCATTTATTGGTATGTGGATCGTAGCATTCGATGGATCGATGACAAACGGACCCATCACGTCCACCCACTGCATAAAGGCGCCCACCCAACACTGATACACCAGCCGTTGAACGCATAGAGGACATTGGCGCGACATAGCTCCAAGTGCGAGCAATAGGATCCCAACTATAAATATAAATTAAATTTAATTTTAGTAGTAATTGGTCGATAAATCTTAGGTTTTTTTGTACCGTTCAACGGTGTTCAGATAACTCCATCCGTCATGTCCACCCACTGCATACAATGGGCCTTCCAGCACAGCCACACCAAGTCCATGTCGAGGTGTTGCCATGGGATTCAGGAGCACCCAAGCTAATGTATTTAAGTCCAGGCTTTCAACAGTGTTTAAAGTCTTTAGTCCATCGCGTCCGCCAACCAATATCAACTTATCCTCCATTACAGCGGCACCAAACTGCAAGCGGCGGCTAGTCATGTGTTTCCAGGACGACCACTTATCCAAGCGCGGGCAGTAGTTTTCAATACTGATGGCTCCCTTATGAGCATCCATACCACCTACTGCCAGTAGCCTTCCAACGGTAGATTTGCGCGGAGTAGTACGTTCAGTGGCAATGCGTGAGCGCCGTTCTGGCATAAGATGCCATTTAAAAGCTTCCATTACTAGCTGTTGACACTCATTGGTGCTACATACATTTTCCACATGATCCATTATGAATGCCGGTTGAAGCAGTGGCAAACGTACTAGCGCCAGCAGTTCAGCAATGTGTTGTTCCCGATTCGGTGCATCATGGCGAACCCACGACATGAGGCTGTGAAATACATCCTGTTCGGATGGTACGTTGAGATCGTCGCTGCAGAGCAGCTTGCGTAGTTGATCGGCGTTTAGCTGAAAGAACTCTTGATTTTGGCAAACTTGCATAAAATACTGGCACGTATACGCTTGAGCTAGGCGCAATAGAGTCGTGCAACTCTGCTGCTCTGCAAAGAATGCAAAGCCCAAACAGTTGGAAGGATGAAGTTGTCGAGCAAGAAAATTGCAACAAGCTGTCACCACAGACGTAAGCTGTAGCAAACAGGCTGTGGCTAGAAGCGTTTCAACTGTATCTTCACGCAACTCAATGAATCCAGTATAGCAGTATTGTACTAGCAATTGCAACGCATCACCGTTTACCTCTCCCAGAGTGACCTCATGTTCTTTGGTCTCACGCAGTGATCCTGTAAACATTGCCGAAAAATATGCACTCGAAGCCGAAAGCACCAAGCGATGTGCAGATACCCTATAAAAAAGCAATTAAAATATATATTTATTTATAGTCGATAGTAGCGTCATAGTACCTCAGCTGGCATTGTTACTATTAATTAAAATTTGATTTCAAGTAGATATTATTGTTTATATCTTTGTAAAATAAATACCTTTTTTTAGTCCGCATAATTAATAGAAAATAACGAAATAGATATCGAAAGACGTACAATGGGATACCTATTTCCTTATATTTGGCTATATCTATAATAGTGTTTTTAGTACCTATAAAAAACCTCAATTTTTACACTGGCAACTTGAGCTAGTATTTATACTGGTTTAAAGGTTGTGCTCTTATATATATATATATATATATATATTTTATAAATATTAGAATTTTTATACAAAAGTTTTCATCAAAATACCTTAGTACAACAAATTGTATAAATCAAGATAAATATAATACATTGAAATTTCTAAATATTGATTATGGCAAAAGTTCAAGGCGTTTTTCATGATGTATTGTGACAATTTAAAATAGTTTGTATTTCCATATTTTAAATTATCACAACTTTTCATAACACACAGTGACACGCACATTAGAAAGGCTGCACTTTGAATGTATATACAACATTAAAGTTGATAATTAATTAAATGTTAACAATTGATAGCTTAAAAAAAATAAAAGTATAGATTTAATACAGATTTAAGTAAAATTTTATATTTAAGATGTAATCTTATTTAAAACAAAATTTACTATGATCAGGATGCACTTTGCAACAGATAACATCATTCGCTCTATTGAACTTTATCTTTTCTTTCTGTCTCTTTCGTGTACTCTCTTTGTGTATCGTTTTATCGCTGCTCTTTTTTCCTTTTTGTATTTCTCACAGTCTCTCAATTGCTGGTAGGGAGCAAGAGCGTATACAGCTACAAACGTAATTAGTTACTTTGCTTTTGAAATTGCGTTTCTGTTTTGAGTGAAGCGGCGCTGATGTGGAGACTTGGGGATACTGGTGTGCAAATACGACACAGACAAAGAACTGCCTGAACAGAGCAAAAGTGAAGGTCAGACGATGGTAAGGCGGGTGAATGGAGTGGATATATAAATGCCGGATGGTTAAGTGCAAATGAATCAAATATAGTAAAATTGGAAAAAAAAAGTGAAGGGCAAGAAGTTTATATGGATGTAGAGAATTGCTTTTGCGTATTGCATCAATTTTCCATTCTTTGTCTGCGTTTGTTTTGTCGACTTACCGTTTGCCATCAGTCCCAGCGATGAGCACCACATCGCACAGCTGTTGGGTATCCACATACAATCGCATTCGTTTCAAAACGCTATCAGCATGATCACGACAACGAAAGAATTCATCTTGGCTGCCAGCTGAGTTGAGACTGACCAAGCTATAATCTCTTGACAAGGACTCAAGCGAATTCTCAGCCATCATCGAAATGTGGCCCGATGTGGATGCCGTTGAGTCGCGGCTGGGACTTTCTTTTTGGTTCACATTTGCAGATGACATTTTATAAATGCGTATTATTAAGTTTCCCTTTATTCTTAGGAAGTTGTCTTTGTTCTGGCTAGGTTTCTGTTGTCGTTGTCCTTTTTAATACATGTTAAATTTTTGCTAGTTGCAGTTGCAGATTTCTTTTGCTTCCTGCCGACATACACGTCCGCGTTGCACCGCTCAGTTAGACTGACTGTTTGGCTTTTGTTGTTGTTATGGCGCGTGGTAAGCTGTTGCTTTGTTTAGTTGCACTTGCATTTCTTGTCCAACACACACACTTCATCCATATACACATACACGTATGATCAAACACAATACAGTTATATTATCATAGCGCGCAGTCGTTTTCGTGTCGCTGTTGTTGTCAACTAGAGGTGCTTAAATTGTATTCAGAATAAGTTCGATCGAAGATTTGATTTTACTGTGTGTTATAATAATATAACATTTAAAATTATTCCGTACTTCATTTTGACAAACATTTTTTAACGCATTTAATAACTGTATATGCAATCCTAAATAATTCACACTGCACATGCAATCCGATTAATTAAGACACTAAAAATGAATAGACAGCATATTTCTTCAATTGAACCTAAACGATAAACTCTATTGTTGACGACACAACGCATTTAATCCATGCAGTCGCGTATGGCGTCGCTTGATGTCGCGCTGACAAAGAACTTTTTCTATGTCTGGAATAGAGCCCTGATGGTGCTTTGTCTTTGCACTGGCACTCGTTCAACCTGCTCAACTGCTGTTGTTTCACTACATTTTTAATTACTCAGGAAAAACATTACTATTACTTGTGCCAACTGCCAATGGTAAAACTGTGTGCGTATTTAAGCATAATGAATACTTTTTGCAGTTAACATTAGATATTTATGTATTTATTTCTTGCATATTAACAGAGAAACCACAACAATAACAAAATAGTATTAATTGTTTTTATTCTGCTTGTTATTTGCAATTGTCACAATATACAGCGTTGCCAGTCAAAGCTTGGTTGTTTTCAGATAACAGGGCTTTGATTAAAGCGTTGCCATATCGTATCAAAGGCGCGTGATATAAATACTTTAAAAATGTCTCTTCTTATTGACTTGACATTGTATTTATTGGGACTAAATATACAGATTTATATTTTATATATATACATGCTCAATTTTTGAATGGCTGTGGCATGCCTAACGTAAACTTGGATAGATTTTCCAAAAATTCAATATACAGGGCATGTTCGCGTGCAGTAGCCATATCAGAGAGCTTCCTAGCAAATTCTTGTGTAATGCCTTTTTCTTCAAGCATCTCTAGAATCATGGCTTGTAAATTGTCATCAATAAGAGATGCATCAATTGTAAAGCAGCTATCATTCCATCCGTTATTGTAAAGTGATAGATCCTGAATCTCAAATACTTCATTTTCTGAAGTCTGGTTCTCTAAGGAGTCTGGTTCGACATCGTCAAAAGCGGATGGTTTAAACATGCAAAAAATGGAGAGCAACAAATCATTTCTCCTAATAAGTACCTCAAACTTGGGAACGCTACGCACCGGACTAAGGTCGCCCGTCTCCTCACAACGACGTGGAACACTTTTACTGACATTAAAAAATACGTTAATACGCTCATGGGGTGTCTCTTTTACGAGTTCCACTTTTGAACCGGAAAATTGTCCAATAAATGTACCAATCATATATGGAGGTTCCAATTGCAACTGCACACGGCGTTCTTCTAAGATTTCGCCTGTTACGAATTCAACCAAATTGCGTTGTGACAGAGTTAAGCTTTCTGGCTGTATAGTCGTTTTTTTCTCATTAGTCACTGTTTCCTTCAAAGGTTCCTTTAAATTTTGCAATTGTGATACACTGACAGATATTGAACGTTGAAAACAAGGTAAACGACAATTAGCAAGCGCGAATTGACCTAACTTGAGCAGCTTTAAAAAATTGGACATTTTTATAACATAAACTGCTTGCTTCAAGTTGGAAAATATGTAAAAGTTAGTTAGTTTTTTTTTTTCTGATTAAAGCCAGATAAATTTTGTTTTGTTACAAGTGGATAGCCAGTCAACGAATGATATGAGGTGTATGAATTTCATATGTATAATATATAATACTTAAAACTCCAGGCTTGCTGGCCTTTGGGTAAAATTAGTTTAAATATGCAATTGTTGGACAGCGATTATAATTATGATTTAAAATGTTTATATATATATAGATATATATTTTATTTTTAAGGTATATATATTCCTTTTCTGTTTGTGTGTCTGTTCAATTTAAGTTAAAAGGCTGCAATGACGATTGCAAAACCACACACACACACACACAAATTCACACAAAGAGCAAGATATATTCGCTGCAGAGTGAGGAGCAAGTTGATGCAACGAGTCCATAACTACATACAAATAAATAACATGTATGTGTGTGTAAGGGGAGTGAATGTGAAAAACATAGAAATGTTAATTAATTGGGCGATGTATTGCGTTTCGGCGTCGATGGCGGTAGGTCCATTGTCTTGCATACCCAACCCGATATGTCTACGTCCTCTACCTCTGCTTTACGTATCCATGCGTGACTCTGTTAATTATTACATAATTAAATATAAATCAGTATAAATAAAACAAGAACGGAAATTGTTAATCTTACCAGCAACGTCTTGAGATCAGCACGCTCATCGGGCTGTTTTTTTAAGCAAATATCCACAAAGTCCTTAAATTCATTAGAAAATATTTTATGTTCTAGCTTGGGAGGCGGTTCATTGACAATATAGTCGAGCAGTTCAAATATTGCCATTTGTTTAGGTTCCAACACCATTTGGTTGCCATCGTCATTTGCGTTTTCTGCAAATATGGATTCGAGTGCATCGGAATCCGGTGGTGGTATAGGGTACATGCCGATAGCCATCTCCACTAGTGAAAGCCCTAGCGACCAAATGTCGGATTGTACCGAGTAATGTGTGCCCTGCAGCCGTTCTGGCTGTAAAAATATTATATATTAAATATGTTTTACAAATATAAATACAGAACTTGATTAAGGGCTTAGATGACTACGGTTACATTTGAATACATCCTTAACCACAAAAAAGTGCAAGAAAAGACAAGGATAAAATTGCAATGCTGGCAAGGATTGAACACGGATTACATTTGTATTAAATTAATAGCTTGAAATTAATGATAAAATTGATTAATACGCTAAATATATTAGTTTTATTTTAAATATATTTAAAAAAAAAACATTTATAACTTACGGACATATAGCTACGCGTGCCAACAAAGGAGTTGGCCATTGAGTCTATCAGTTGACCCGAAACGCCAAAATCACAGATCTTTATCTCGCCGCTGCTATTGACGAGTATATTGCTTGGCTTAACATCGCGATGGATGATGGCATGCTTATCGCGCAGATAGCTAAGACCTTTTAGAACTGCAAGCGTGATGCGTCCGAGTATTGACTCGGGTATATGACCGGCGCGCTTAAGTATGAGATCGAGAGACCCTCCGTCCATGTATTCCATGCAAATGCTTATCTCTCCATCGCTGTAAAAAGCTCCATAAAAGCCAACGATGTGTGGAAAATTGCATTCGTGTAGCACTTTAAGTTCGCGGAGAATTTGCTTTTTTATTGCTGGCTTTACTTCCAGGTGAATTAATTTTCTTGCCATTATTAGGTGAGTGAGTGTATGGCGGACTTTCATAACGACACCTCCATTGCCAGAGCCAAGCTCTCCTAATTTTTCAAGGTCCTCCTCAGACAGTTCCCCAATCTTTTCCTTTTGACTGAGAAATACTTTTATTCGTTTTCGCTCAGTGTCGTCCATGTCCAGACCTTCCAACGTTTCGGTTAAGGCATCGATGCTTGTTTTTGGCTTTCCCAGCAAACTATGTGTTCTTTAATTTAACTTTTTAATGAATTTTTGCAGAACAAAACGAAAAGCAGAAAATTTTGGATTTTGGGTTGATCGGCAGGGATAGGGAGGGATATTATTGGGATTACCGGCAATGAAAAGAAAAAAACCTTAATGCATATAGGTTATTCATATATTAACATATATTCATATATCAACAAATAAATATATATATGTATATGTATGTATGTCTTCAATTGCATGTTTATTAATTTAAATTAAGTGCGTCATTTTCTACAGCACAAACAAAAAAGTTTTTCCTTTGCATTGAGGCTGGGTGGGCACGTGTTAGTATTGAAACCAAAAACTGTTTGAAATCTTAAAATAGTATAGTATAAAAAAAATATAATTACTCTGTTCCTGATGGCGTTTTGAATGGCGGCGTTGGTGCCACCTGGGAAGCAGCAACAGTCGCATCCACATTCACCGGCGGCAGCACCAAATTTAATTTATTTTTTGACATTTGCACAAAATTTGGGACAAAAAACAATAAATTGCAAGTGGTCGTGGATCTACGACGACTCGGCAATGGTGGGGAAAGATAGGAAAATTCTCGTTAACCAGCAACAAATCAAGAGCGGTGCCAATTATTAAACTAAACGACTCTATTACCGATTGCGTATTCAACAAATTACAAAAGTACTTTTCGCCGCAAATTTTGCAATTGTTAAGAGCTAAGATTGTTGATATAATATCGATATGGCAATTTCAATCAGCTTGAATTTGAGTTATATCGATAGTCTACTGTTATTATTATTACCATATGTTTTGCCATAATTGCAGGAATACTATTATTGGTGTTATGGAATGTATTTAATTATTTAAATCAAAATATATAAATTATTCGTATGTGGTAAACAACACATCCTTTACTTTAATCTAATGCAGTGCTGTAGTTTGAATAGTTTCTTTCGATAATGAATAAGTTCGATAAGTACCGCATGTATATCAATTTGTGTGAATGGCACGAATTTTTCTTATAATATATTATTACTGCTTGTAGTTCTTTAAATTTTCCGCACAGCGTGACCTTGCATTTGAAATCAAGTGTGGCCATATTGGCGGCAGCTAATGAAGAACTTGTTGGTGCCGCTTGACGGCGCCTGTGCCGAGCCAAGGAATAGCAATCACACCTTTCAGAAAGATGCACTACTTGGATTTGCCCTTAATATGCCTGATGAGCAACTGGACAGCGCTGTAATGCAGCTGCAGGCGGCCGCCGCGGAGCAGCAGCTAAATAAGAGAAACAATACTAACATTGGTGATTATCAAACTTTGCTGCAGAGTGTTGATTTGTGTCCAGCAGTTGCATCAACAGATTTACCAGAATGCTATGAGTTTAACCCCGGCGTTGCAGCTTCTGAAGTGGTGAATGTAGCGAACAAAGATTGCGATTCGTTGGCAAAACTTGCCTACGATCTGTACAGCCTTGCCAAGGAGGATCATATTGTTATTGATCGGTGAGCTATGATCTATGTTAGCTTACCTCTTATTTATTAAAATTGTTTGTAGCAAACGTAATGAAGTGGTGCGAACTGATGCAGTTACTAACCAAAAAACTATCTACCGTTGCATGGATCCCGTTGGTATGGGAATGTGTCCGTTTGATCGCAGTTCTTTATCAAATTCGATGTCATCTTTTAAAACAGGACGTTCGCGAAAACGTGCTACACCTCCTGTAACAATAGCTTCGACCGAATCGACTATTGGGGCTACAAAAAACGCAATTAGTTTACCAACTTCAGTGGCGGATACAGATTTCGTTCTCCGTACTCGTTCAGGACGTGTTGTGCGTACGGCGTTGCCTCAGCCGACGCCATGTGCATCATCAACAGTAGTAAGCGGAACAAATTCTTCACAGATAGTAAAAATGCTTGTGGCCGAGTTAAGCGACAAGGACTATTGTACTCCAGGTGAACCTAAAAGGCCAGCAGTACGGCTAGAAGTTACGGAGCCTAAACAGCGCACTGTGCCGCAAAATTCAATTTGTCCAGGATGTAACAAAATCTTTCTAGGTCGTCGTTTGCAAATCCATTTCGTTAAGTTTCCTGACCATATGCCAGCTGCTATTGCCGTGAAACAACAACTGCAACAACACGAACTACCGCAATCACAGCATCAACAACAGCATCTGCAACAAAATTTAACTCAAAGCAATCCGCCAACTTTATTTGGGTTATTAACCGCTCAACTACAGCGTCACATCCACCTTAGCGAGGAACAACGTGCCGATCTCTTTTTGCACGAGTTAAACGATTTTGTGGAGCAACTTCAATTACGGAGCACACGACTTATACGAAACACATCTGGCATGCACTTTGTTAATGCGCGTATTGCACGGGTGTTGGGCATACCTGAAGGTCAATATGCATTAGACATGTCAGCAATGGAATCTGCGCAGGCGCCCACTCCGGAGCCAGAATTACTACAGGTTTTACATGCAACTGCTGGAACTGGGGCACGGAATATGGTAGACTATCCTGGGCTCAGCATGTCGCTGGATGACACTCTTACCGATGAAGCTGCTCAGCGTCTTAATCTGTCTGCTGGTGGTAAATTACTGCCACCTTCCGAGGAAAGTTTGCTACGCAATGTTGGGGACCTAATGCAGCCGCCAGTAGCTGTAGCGCCACCCACCGTTGGACACGAGGCGGGTGCGATGCTGCCTCATTATGATCACGTTAGTGATAATGCAGTCGAGGCCCTTAGCATGAAGGAAACACCCAATGCAGCTATTTTGGATCTCAACGTAGACTTTTTCCAGTTTAACAACAATTAATTATTAGCACCCAAATTTTATAACGGTATATTATATAGTATTTATTTTTTATAATTTTTTTTACTATACTCAAATGAATTAGGATGAAATGTATTTGCACTGAAATTAACAATCTGTGATTTGGATTTGAATTAAGGTTTAAGGTCCACAAAGTACCAGTTAATAATAAAAATTGTTATGGCAGTATTTATGAAAAGATACTGTTTATTTCTGAATTAAAATAAACAAAAACAAGTAAGAAGTCTGTAGTCGAGTGTACCCGACTACGAGAGCCCCTTTGCCTACATATACAGCCATACACACATACTCATACATACACACAGTTCTGCACGTAGTTGGCCATTGCGCGCGCCTTTTAGCCCCCCACGCTCTATAGCGCGGTACTTATTGTTGTATAACTTCCGTGTTTTTCGTTCAATTTTAACAAAACTCACAACGTAGATGATGAATGATCTACTTAATATGTGTGCGAAAAAGAAATCTTATCGGCTAAAAATTGTACCTTATAATCGTTTTTTTCGATTTGCGGGGGTCAGGGGAGGAAATTCACAAATCAAAAACAAACTCGTATAGCGTACGAACATAACGAATCTAGATGCCAAATTTCGTTGCTCTAGCTCTTATTTTGCGCGCGCTACTATACCCCCCCGGGGCCCATAACACCACTTTTGCTGATCTATAACTTCCGAGATTTTTGACCAATCTTACCCAGATTCACAACATCGATCAAGAATGGTCTAATTATGATGTGTGCCAAATATAAATTTGCTCGGTTGAAAATTGTGCCTTATAATCGTTTTTTTCGATTTGCGGTGGTCAGGGGAGGAAATTGAAAAATCAAAAACAAACTTGTACAGCGTACGAACATAACGAATCTAGATTTCAAGTTTGGTTGCTCTAGCTCTTATAGTCTCTGAGAAACAGGCGTTCATACGGACGGACGGACGGACGGACGGACGGACGGACGGACGGACGGACGGACGGACAGACAGACGGACAGGGCTAGATGAACTCGTCTTGTCGTCCTGATTCAGAATATATATACTTTATGGGGTCTCCGATGATTATTTCTATGTGTTACATACTTTTGGATTTTGCATATTTCCAATAGCTCCGCTTTGCTCTTTTTTTTACAAAAAAGGCAAAGGGGCTAAAAAAACTAACAAAAAACAAGTAAGAATTCTGTAGTCGAGTGTACCCGACTACGAGAGCCCCTTTGCCTACATATACAGCCATACACACACATACTCATACATACACACAGTTCTGCACGTACTTGGCCATTGCGCGCGCCTTTTAGCCCCCCACGCTCTATAGCGCGGTACTTATTGTTGTATAACTTCCGTGTTTTTCGTTCAATTTTAACGAAACTCACAAAGTAGATGAAGAATGGTCTACTTAATATGTGTGTGAAAAAGAAATCTTATCGGTTGAAAATTGTGCTTAATAATCGTTTTTTTCGATTTGCGGGGGTCAGGGGAGGAAATTTAAAAATCAAAAACAAACTTGTATAGCGTACAAACATAACAAATCTACGTTCCAAATTTCGTTGCTCTAGCTCTTATTTTGCGCGCACTACATTACCCCCCCGGGGCCCAAAACGCCACTTTTGATGATCTATAACTTCCGAGATTTTTGATCAATCTTACCCAGACTTACAACATCGATCAAGAATGGTCTAATTATGATGTGTGCCAAAAATAAATTTGATCGGTGGAAAATTATGCTTAATAATCGTTTTTTTCGATTTGCGGGGGTCAGGGGAGGAAATTCGAAAATCAAAAACAAACTCGTATAACCTACGAACATAACGAATCTAGATTTTAAGTTTGGTTGCTCTAGCTCTTATAGTCTCTGAGAAACAGGCGTTCATACAGACGGACAGACGGACAGACGGACAGACGGACAGACGGTCAGACGGACAGACGGACAGACGGACAGACGGACAGACAGACAGACGGACAGGGCTAGATGAACTCGTCTTGTCGTCCTGATTCAGAATATATATACTTTATGGGGTCTCCGATGATTATTTCTATGTGTTACATACTTTTGGATTTTGCACATTTCCAATAGCTCCGCTTTGCTCTTTTTTTACAAAAAGGCAAAGGGGCTAATGATAATAACATTTTAATAATTTGTTATAATTTATGGTATACGTACGAATTTAGTAATTTTTAGCCCCTTTGCCTTTTTGTAAAAAAAGAGCAAAGCGGAGCTATTGGAAATGTGCAAAGTCGAAAAGTAAGTAACACATAGAAATAATCATCGGAGACCCCATAAAGTATATATATTCTGAATCAGGACGACAAGACGAGTTCACCTAGCCCTGTCCGTCTTTCTGTCCGTCCGTCCGTATGAACGTCTGTTTCTCGGAGACTATAAGAGCTAGAGCAACCAAACTTGAAATCTAGATTTGTTATGTTGGTACGCTGTACAAGTTTGTTTTTGATTTTTGAATTTCCTCCCCTGACCCCCGCAAATCGAAAAAAACGATTATTAAGCACAATTTTCAACCGATCAAATTTATTTTTGGCACACATCATAATTAGACCATTCTTGATCGATGTTGTGAATCTGGGTAAGATTGGTCAAAAATCTCGGAAGTTATACATCATCAAAAGTGGCGTAATGGGCCCCGGGGGGGTATTGTAGCGCGCGCAAAATAAGAGCTAGAGCAACGAAATTTGGAACGTATATTTGTTATGTTTGTGCGCTATACGAGTTTGTTTTAGAATTTTCAATTTCCTTCCCTGACCCCCGCAATTTGAAAAAATCGATTTTCAGATACAATTTTTAACCGATCAAATTTCTTTTACGCACACATATTAAGTAGACCATTCTTCATCTAAGTTGTGAATTTCGTTAAAATTGAACAATAAACACGGAAGTTATACAACATTAAGTACCGCGATATAGTGCGTGGGGGGCTAAAAGGTGCGCGCAATGGCTAAGTACGTGCAGAACTGTGTGTATGTATGAGTATGTGTGTGTATGGCTGTATATGTAGGCAAAGGGGCTCTCGTAGTCGGGTAAGCCCCTTTGCCTTTTTTGTAAAAAAAGAGCAAAGCGGAGCTATTGGAAATATGCAAAATCCAAAAGTATGTAACACATAGAAATAATCATCGGAGACCCCATAAAGTATATATATTCTGAATCAGGACGACAAGACGAGTTCATCTAGCCCTGTCCGTCTGTCTGTCCGTCCGTCCGTCCGTCCGTCCGTCCGTCCGTCCGTCCGTCCGTCCGTCCGTCCGTATGAACGCCTGTTTCTCAGGGACTATAAGAGTTAGAGCAACCAAACTTGAAATCTAGATTCGTTATGTTCGTACGCTGTACAAGTTTGTTTTTGATTTTTCAATTTCCTCCCCCGACCCCCGCAATTCGAAAAAATCGATTATTAAGCACAATTTTCCACCGATCAAATTTATTTTTGGCACACATCATAATTAGACTGCTCTTGATCGATGTTGTGAATCTGGGTAAGATTGATCAAAAATCTCGGAAGTTATAGATCAGCAAATGTGGTGTTATGGGCCCCGGGGGGGTATTGTAGTGCGCGCAAAATAAGAGCTAGAGCAACGAAATTTGGAACGTATATTTGTTATGTTTTTACGCTATACGAGTTTGTTTTAGATTTTTTAATTTCCTCCCCTGACCCCCGCAATTGGAAAAAAACGATTATTAAGCACAATTTTCAACCGATCAGATTTATTTTTGGCACACATCATAATTAGACCATTCTTGATCGATGTTGTGAATCTGAGTAAGATTGATCAAAAATCTCGGAAGTTATAGATCAGCAAAAGTGGCGTTATGGGCCCCGGGGGGGGGGGGGGGGGTAATGTAGTGCGCGCAAAATAAGAGCTAGAGCAACGAAATTTTAAACCTAGATTTATCATTTTTGTACGCTGTACAAGTTTGTTTTTGATTTTTCAAATTCCCCCCCTGACCCCCGCAATTTGAGAAACTCAATTTTCAGATACAATTTTCAACCGATCAAATTTCTTTTACGCACACATATTAAGTAGACCATTCTCCATCTACGTTGTGAATTTCGTTAAAACACGGAAGTTATACAACATTAAGTACCGTGATATAGTGCGTGGGGGGCTAAAAGGTGCACGCAATGGCTAAGTACGTGCAGAACTGTGTGTATGTATGAGTATGTGTGTGTATGGCTGTATATGTAGGCAAAGGGGCTCTCGTAGTCGGGTACACTCGACTACAGACTTCTTACTTGTTGTTGTTAGCAAATACTGCATTAACCACACCCGCTATTGCGTGGTTGGGCATTAAGCGCAATTTCTCGTGGTTGCAATTTAATTTGGAAGTTATAAAAGCTATATTTGCCGAGTGTCAATATGATTACGCTGATGAGCTACGATTTGAATGGAGCTCTTTACTGCACGCTGAACTATAAATGGGACCTGCGTGATTGTTTCCCTTATTAGTTACACGAGTACTATGACATTTAATGGAGTTGAGAAGACGCGCAATCGTCACCTGACCACTAAGAAAGTAGATAATAGTGATGATTCCGGCGAAGAGGAGCAGACCTTCTGTAGCCGGGATGCAGCTAAAAAGAGCATTAAGTATTATCTGACCAACAGCTCGTTGCATGGTCTAAAATATATAGCTGAGGAACGAATTACCATTCCAGAACGGTTTGTAATAATTTTGAACAGTTTTATTATATTTTCAACTGATCCTTACTGATCATGGGCAGTGTCTTTTTCGGTATTTCCTTTATTCTTGTTATTATCCTTTCGGGTTTTTTTATTTCAAACATTTACATCAAGTGGAGTGCCTCACCCATTATAATTTCAACCAGTGCCAAGCAGCAGCTCACCAGCAACATGCCCTTTCCGGCCATCACCATTTGCAATCTCAACCAAGCATTGCGAAGTCGCGTTGAGCGTATCTCGCGGTAAGTTGCACTTAATAATGTTTATGAATATACCTTATATATTTTATAAATTAACCCCTAATTTAAGGTTGGTTTTAAGTTATTCAGTATTGTTCTTAAGTTATTCAGTATAAAATGCACTTGTAAATCGATAAAGTATTTTAAAATAAGTAATAAAGCTGTAGTCGGGTGCACCCGACTTAAGAACGTCTTGCTCACATACACCCACATATACATACACAATTTTATCATTATTATTAGCTATTAACTGTTGCGCGCGACTTTTAGCCCCTCGCGCTTAATAACGTGATACTTAATGTTGAATAACTTCCGTGTTATTTATTCAATCTTGACGAAAATCTCAAAGTAGATCGATTATGGCCCATTTATTATGTGTGGAAAAAAAATCGATTGAAAATTGTGTTTAATAATCGTATTATCATACTGCAAAAGGTCAGGGGAGATTCAAAAATTTAAAGTTAGCTTGTATAGCGCACGAAAATATGGAATCAAGATTTCAAATTTGGTTGCTCTAGCTCTTATAGTTTTTGAGAAACAGGCGTTCATACGGACAGACAGACAGGCAGACAGACATACAGACAGACGGACAGGGCTACATCGACTCCTCTTGTCTTCCTGATTAAAAATATATCCGATGATTATATACCTGTTAAGGCAAAGGGACTAAAAATAAATAATAAGAACAAATATTCGTATAATCTCATTAATTTTGATAGGTCAAGTAGTAACTATTCATTGCTAATGAGCCTGTGCAGTCAGGGCTATGATCAGACCATTACTTATGTGGGAACCTGGACGTACTTTAAGGCGTTGCTTGTGGAGGTGGCGCAGCCTTGCGATGAGATGCTGTTGTATTGCAGTTTTGGTTCACGCAGAGAGACTTGCTCCATGATATTTAACTCAATATTAACCGATGATGGAATGTGTTGTACGTTTAATGCATTGGATCCTTTATATTTATTTCGCAATTATACGGATGATGTGCGCTTAGAGCCACCTCCGGAGAATTCGCATTATGAACCTATTGACTGGACACCGGAACTTGGCTATCCTAAGAACTTGCCAGAATTTTACTATCCCAGAACGTCAGGTGGTACTGGAAGTCGAATGGGTCTGACTGTTGTGCTGAATGCCTCTACGGCGGAATATTATTGCACAAAGTCCATGAGCAATGGATTTAAGGTTTATAGTAATTTATGAATGATATGTACTAATTATGTTTATTCTCTTATTATTTTCTGTGTATAGGTGCTAGTACATAATCCTGCGGAACTGCCAAAGGTAAGCAACTATGGATTTGTAGTCACTTCTGGTCGAGAAGCACGCATACCTATTGAGCCCGTCTATGAGGATGCCACTCCTAGCATAAGATCCATTAAAAAAGCTGTACGCCGTTGTCTCTTTTCGGATGAGAATGATCTGACCTACTACCGTACGTATTCTAGAAAGAATTGTGAGCTCGAGTGTGAGGCAAAGCTATTGCTTCGCGACTGCAGTTGTGTCCTCTACTATTTGCCTAGAATTGATCCAGCGGCGCGTGTGTGTGGACCCAATGACAACAACTGTACAAATCGTGTTCAAACCGAAATTGAGTCAACAAAAACGAATCTGTCTTGCGAAAATTGTTGGCCAGGATGTTTCGAACTTACATTCAAATCAACATTATCCACTTCAGCAATTGTCACCGGTCCAAGCTATCAGAATAGCGAGGATCTGCCTGAGCATCTTTTTAATGATAGCAATGGCAAAAACAAAGATCTTTCTATTCTACACTTTTACTATCTCTCAAACAATTTTCGTAGCACTACGAAATCCGAAATGTTTGGATTTACTGAGTTTCTGTGTAAGTGTCAAAGGTTGCTCCCTTCTCTTTCAAATTAATACAACTCTTATTTTCAGCCAATACTGGTGGACTGCTAGGACTTTTTATGGGCTTCAGTATATTCTCAGTGATTGAGATCTTTTACTACATTACATTGCGTCCGTATTGTGCTTCTCGTACTCTTCGGGAGCACCGTCAACGTAGACTGGAGCAGTTGCTCTGGCTGACACCAATTCGACAGCGACGTCGTGCCAGTGTGTTTCGCTGTCCGCCTCCGTACTGTCAATTTCAGGGTAAACTGGTGGTGCCAAAGGCACCAGAAACCAAAAGTAAACAAAGCCTTTGGCTAACATTACGCTCCAACCGGGACACGCTTGTTTATCCCTATTTACATTAAGCTATTATTATTCTTATACACTTAGCTTCTTATAAATTGCTTAAAACCGAACTTTTGGTACGATTTAAATTTATAACCTTAAAATATCCCTGTCAACTATAAAAAGAACAGAAAATATTCTCAATAGCAAATATATAACGGTTAGTTTAAACTTTAAATAAATAGTGAAATATATAAAAATCAATTTTCATGTGTCATATAAATTGTGGGAGAGTTTCATTAGGGAAATCTCTGAACTTACACCCGACTAGAGCATTCTTAGTGTTTGTTGTTGCAGCAATATTTATGGCCCGGAAAGTGCAGTACATGGTAAATAGTCAGTTGGTCCTAAGATGCATAAATAAACCTAGACAACACAAAGAGGCCAATGAACGCAGATAATAAGTTGAGTCAAGTCAATAGTGCGAGGTGTTACCGCTGACAGTGACGTCGACTGTGTGCTGCCACCGGAAGTGCTGCGCCCCATGTTAGCCAATTGCTTTAAGGTGGCTACCAAATGGCGCTATTCGCTAATCCCCACGCGACATAAATTTCACATATTACAGCTAAAATCAAAAGTTTAATAGTAATGCGCTTACATTCGGGCTCGTTAAATATCAATCAGTTTGTACAAACAGATCTGAAGTATCTGGCTGGAATGCGTAATTGCCTCTATGCCAATAAGCATCTATAGTACGGGTTAAGTAATCCCATGTCGTTGCTGTATACAATCTAATGTGCTTATTATATATGATTATTTATTATCGTAAATAATTTTTTATTAACATAAGATTTTTAGCCCTTTTACCTTTTTGTAAAAAAGAAGCAAAGCGGAGCTATTGGAAATGTGCAAAATCCAAAAGTATGAAACACATAGATATAATCATCGGAGACCCCATAAAGTATATATATTCTGAATCAGGACGACAAGACGAGTTGATCTAGCCCTGTCCGTCTGTCTGTCCGTCCGTCCGTCCGTATGAATGCCTGTTTCTCAGAGACTATAAGAGCTAGAGCAACCAAATTTTAAACCTAGATTTATCATTTTCGTACGCTGTACAAGTTTGTTTTTGAATTTCCTCCCCTGACCCCCGCAATTCGAAAAAATCGATTATTAAGCACAATTTTCAACTGATCAAATTTATTTTTGGCACACATCATAATTAGATCACTCTTGATCCATGTTGTGAATCTGGGTAAAATTGATCAAAAATCTCGGAAGTTATACATCAAGAAGTCTGTAGTTGAGTGTACCCGACTACGAGAGCCCCTTTGCCTACATATACAGCCATAAACACAGATACTCATACATACACACAGTTCTGCACGTACTTAGCCATTGCGCGCACTTTTTAGCCCCCCACGATCTATAGCGCGGTACTTAATGTTGTATAACATCCGTGTTTATTGTTCAATTTTAACGAAATTCATAACGTAGATGGAGAATGGTCAACTTAATATGTGTGCGTAAAATAAATTTGATCGGTTAAAAATTGTGTCTGAAAATCGATTTTTTCAAATTGCGAGGGTCAGGTGAGGAAATTCGAAAATCTAAAACAAACTCGTATAGCGTACGAACATAACAAATCTACGTTCCAAATTTCGTTGCTCTAGCTATTATTTTGCGCGCACTACAATACCCCCCCGGGGCCCATAACACCACTTTTGATGATCTATAACTTCCGAGATTTAGAAAAATCAAAAACAAACTTGTACAGCGTACGAACATAACGAATCTAGATTTTAAGTTTGGTTGCTCTAGCTCTTATAGTCTCTGAGAAACAGGCGTTCATACGGACGGACGGACAGACAGACGGACAGGGCTAGATGAACTCGTCTTGTCGTCCTGATTCAGAATATATATACTTTATGGGGTCTCCGATGATTATTTCTATGTGTTACATACTTTTGGATTTTGCATATTTCCAATAGCTCCGCTTTGCTCTTTTTTACAAAAAAGGCAAAGGGGCTAACAAGGAAGTTATACAACAATAAGTACCGCGCTATAGAGCGCCACCATAGCGTAATTATTGTTTAATCTTAAAAAAATTCACAACGTAGATCAGGAATAGAATAAACATAATTAATACGTGTTTGCAAAAATAATTTGATCGGTTGAAAATTGTGCTTAATAATCGATTTTTTCGTATTGCGGTGGTCAGGGGAGGAAATTCGAAAATCTAAAACAAACTTGTATAGCTTACGAACATAGCAAATCAAAATTCCAAATTTCGATACTCTAGCTCTGCTCTAGCTCTTATAGTCTCTGAGAAACAGGCGTTCATTCAGACGGACAGACAGACAGACTGACATGGCTAGATCAACTCGTCTTGTCGTCCTGATTCAGAATATATATACTTTATGGGGTCACCAATGATTATTTCTACCTGTTACTTACTTTTCGACTTTGCACATTTCCAATAGCTCCGCTTTGCTTCTTTTTTACAAAAAGGCAAAAGGCCTAAAAAAGTTTGAAAATAATTTTTGTTGAAGAGAAGGTCCGAGCAGCCAGTGATCGTTTATTTCGTTAATTATTAAGCTTAGTATTTAATACTAGATCTAATATTATAAATAAATAAATAATAATTTTTGTAATTATTATGTAATTGTTATAGTATAACTTTAAACGAAAATCGCAATTTTATGTTGACACTACTTGTTTTTCTTTTTTAACCCTAAACGGTTTTTAATGAGGAAATAGTTGCACACAAATCACAGATGTGATTAATGATGAGCTTGTAGCAGTAAACTGGGTGCAAATGGAAGTACATTGAAAACAACATGCTTTGCCTTTGAGCATTATTAAAATTTCGATGCATTTGCATATGTTGCCACTGTTTGGGAACCTTTTAAGCCCCTTTGCCTTTTTTGTAAAAAAAGAGCAAAGCGGAGCTATTGGAAATATGCAAAATCCAAAAGTATGTAACACATAGAAATAATCATCGGAGACCCCATAAAGTATATATATTCTGAATCAGGACGACAAGACGAGTTCATCTAGCCCTGTCCGCCTGTCTGTCCGTCCGTCCGTCCGTATGAACGTCTGTTTCTCGGAGACTATAAGAGCTAGAGCAACCAAACTTAAAATTTAGATTCGTTATGTTCGTACGCTGTACAAGTTTGTTTTTGATTTTTCTAAATCTCGGAAGTTATAGATCATCAAAAGTGGTGTTATGGGCCCCGAGGGGGTATTGTAGTGCGCGCAAAATAATAGCTAGAGCAACGAAATTTGGAACGTAGATTTGTTATGTTCGTACGCTATACGAGTTTGTTTTAGATTTTTTAATTTCCTCCCCTGACCCCCGCAATTGGAAAAAAACGATTATTAAGCACAATTTTCAACCGATCAGATTTATTTTTGGCACACATCATAATTAGACCATTCTTGATCGATGTTGTGAATCTGAGTAAGATTGATCAAAAATCTCGGAAGTTATAGATCAGCAAAAGTGGTGTTATGGGCCCCGGGGGGGGGGGGGGGTAATGTAGTGCGCGCAAAATAAGAGCTAGAGCAACGAAATTTTAAACCTAGATTTATCATTTTTGTACGCTGTACAAGTTTGTTTTTGATTTTTCAAATTCCCCCCCTGACCCCCGCAATTTGAGAAACTCAATTTTCAGATACAATTTTCAACCGATCAAATTTCTTTTACGCACACATATTAAGTAGACCATTCTCCATCTACGTTGTGAATTTCGTTAAAACACGGAAGTTATACAACATTAAGTACCGTGATATAGTGCGTGGGGGGCTAAAAGGTGCACGCAATGGCTAAGTACGTGCAGAACTGTGTGTATGTATGAGTATGTGTGTGTATGGCTGTATATGTAGGCAAAGGGGCTCTCGTAGTCGGGTACACTCGACTACAGACTTCTTACTTGTTGTTGTTAGCAAATACTGCATTAACCACACCCGCTATTGCGTGGTTGGGCATTAAGCGCAATTTCTCGTGGTTGCAATTTAATTTGGAAGTTATAAAAGCTATATTTGCCGAGTGTCAATATGATTACGCTGATGAGCTACGATTTGAATGGAGCTCTTTACTGCACGCTGAACTATAAATGGGACCTGCGTGATTGTTTCCCTTATTAGTTACACGAGTACTATGACATTTAATGGAGTTGAGAAGACGCGCAATCGTCACCTGACCACTAAGAAAGTAGATAATAGTGATGATTCCGGCGAAGAGGAGCAGACCTTCTGTAGCCGGGATGCAGCTAAAAAGAGCATTAAGTATTATCTAACCAACAGCTCGTTGCATGGTCTAAAATATATAGCTGAGGAACGAATTACCATTCCAGAACGGTTTGTAATAATTTTGAACAGTTTTATTATATTTTCAACTGATCCTTACTGATCATGGGCAGTGTCTTTTTCGGTATTTCCTTTATTCTTGTTATTATCCTTTCGGGTTTTTAGCCCCTTTGCCTTTTTTGTAAAAAAAGAGCAAAGCGGAGCTATTGGAAATATGCAAAATCCAAAAGTATGTAACACATAGAAATAATCATCGGAGACCCCATAAAGTATATATATTCTGAATCAGGACGACAAGACGAGTTCATCTAGCCCTGTCCGTCTGTCTGTCCGTCCGTCCGTCCGTCCGTCCGTCCGTCCGTCCGTCCGACCGTCCGTCCGTCCGTCCGTCCGTCCGTATGAACGTCTGTTTCTCGGAGACTATAAGAGCTAGAGCAACCAAACTTGAAATCTAGATTCGTTATGTTCGTACGCTGTACAAGTTTGTTTTTGATTTTTGAATTTCCTCCCCTGACCCCCGCAAATCGAAAAAAACGATTATTAAGCACAATTTTCAACCGATCAAATTTATTTTTGGCACACATCATAATTAGACCATTCTTGATCGATGTTGTGAATCTGGGTAAGATTGGTCAAAAATCTCGGAAGTTAGAGATCAGCAAAAGTGGCGTTATGGGCCCCGGGGGGGTATTGTAGTGCGCGCAAAATAAGAGCTAGAGCAACGAAATTTGGAATGTATATTTGTTATGTTTGTACGCTATACGAGTTTGTTTTAGATTTTTCAATTTCCTCCCCTGACCCCCGCAAATCGAAAAAATCGATTATTAAGCACAATTTTCAACCGATCAAATTTATTTTTGGCACACATCATAATTAGACCGCTCTTGATCGATGTTGTGAATCTGGGTAAGATTGATCAAAAATCTCGGAAGTTATACATCATCAAAAGTGGCGTAATGGGCCCCGGGGGGGGTATAGTAGCGCGCGCAAAATAAGAGCTAGAGCAACGAAATTTGGAACGTATATTTGTTATGTTTGTGCGCTTTACGAGTTTGTTTTAGAATTTTCAATTTCCTTCCCTGACCCCCGCAATTTGAAAAAATCGATTTTCAGATACAATTTTTAACCGATCAAATTTCTTTTACGCACACATATTAAGTAGACCATTCTTCATCTAAGTTGTGAATTTCGTTAAAATTGAACAATAAACACGGAAGTTATACAACATTAAGTACCGCGATATAGTGTGTGGGGGGCTAAAAGGTGCGCGCAATGGCTAAGTACGTGCAGAACTGTGTGTATGTATGAGTATGTGTGTGTATGGCTGTATATGTAGGCAAAGGGGCTCTCGTAGTCGGGTACACTCGACTACAGACTTCTTACTTGTTTTATTTCAAACATTTACATCAAGTGGAGTGCCTCACCCATTATAATTTCAACCAGTGCCAAGCAGCAGCTCACCAGCAACATGCCCTTTCCGGCCATCACCATCTGCAATCTCAACCAAGCATTGCGATGTCGCGTTGAGCGTATCTCGCGGTAAGTTGCACTTAATAATGTTTATGAATATACCTTATATATTTTATAAATTAACCCCTAATTTAAGGTTGGTTTTAAGTTATTCAGTATTGTTCTTAAGTTATTCAGTATAAAATGCACTTGTAAATCGATAAAGTATTTTAAAATAAGTAATAAAGCTGTAGTCGGGTGCACCCGACTTAAGAACGTCTTGCTCACATACACCCACATATACACACATATACATACACAATTTTATCATTATTATTAGCTATTAACTGTTGCGCGCGACTTTTAGCCCCTCGCGCTTAATAACGTGATACTTAATGTTGAATAACTTCCGTGTTATTTATTCAATCTTGACGAAAATCTCAAAGTAGATCGATTATGGCCCATTTATTATGTGTGGAAAAAAAATCGATTGAAAATTGTGTTTAATAATCGTATTATCATACTGCAAAAGGTCAGGGGAGATTCAAAAATTTAAAGTTAGCTTGTATAGCGCACGAAAATATGGAATCAAGATTTCAAATTTGGTTGCTCTAGCTCTTATAGTTTTTGAGAAACAGGCGTTCATACGGACAGACAGACAGGCAGACAGACATACAGACAGACGGACAGGGCTACATCGACTCCTCTTGTCTTCCTGATTAAAAATATATCCGATGATTATATACCTGTTAAGGCAAAGGGACTAAAAATAAATAATAAGAACAAATATTCGTATAATCTCATTAATTTTGATAGGTCAAGTAGTAACTATTCATTGCTAATGAGCCTGTGCAGTCAGGGCTATGATCAGACCATTACTTATGTGGGAACCTGGACGTACTTTAAGGCGTTGCTTGTGGAGGTGGCGCAGCCTTGCGATGAGATGCTGTTGTATTGCAGTTTTGGTTCACGCAGAGAGACTTGCTCCATGATCTTTAACTCAATATTAACCGATGATGGAATGTGTTGTACGTTTAATGCATTGGATCCTTTATATTTATTTCGCAATTATACGGATGATGTGCGCTTAGAGCCACCTCCGGGAAATCCGCATTATGAACCTATTGACTGGACACCGGAACTTGGCTATCCTAAGAACTTGCCAGAATTTTACTATCCCAGAACGTCAGGTGGTACTGGAAGTCGAATGGGTCTGACTGTTGTGCTGAATGCCTCTACGGCGGAATATTATTGCACAAAGTCCATGAGCAATGGATTTAAGGTTTATAGTAATTTATGAATGATATGTACTAATTATGTTTATTCTCTTATTATTTTCTGTGTATAGGTGCTAGTACATAATCCTGCGGAACTGCCAAAGGTAAGCAACTATGGATTTGTAGTCACTTCTGGTCGAGAAGCACGCATACCTATTGAGCCCGTCTATGAGGATGCCACTCCTAGCATAAGATCCATTAAAAAAGCTGTACGCCGTTGTCTCTTTTCGGATGAGAATGATCTGACCTACTACCGTACGTATTCTAGAAAGAATTGTGAGCTCGAGTGTGAGGCAAAGCTATTGCTTCGCGACTGCAGTTGTGTCCTCTACTATTTGCCTAGAATTGATCCAGCGGCGCGTGTGTGTGGACTCAATGACAACAACTGTACAAATCGTGTTCAAACCGAAATTGAGTCAACAAAAACGAATCTGTCTTGCGAAAATTGTTGGCCAGGATGTTTCGAACTTACATTCAAATCAACATTATCCACTTCAGCAATTGTCACCGGTCCAAGCTATCAGAATAGCGAGGATCTGCCTGAGCATCTTTTTAATGATAGCAATGGCAAAAACAAAGATCTTTCTATTCTACACTTTTACTATCTCTCAAACAATTTTCGTAGCACTACGAAATCCGAAATGTTTGGATTTACTGAGTTTCTGTGTAAGTGTCAAAGGTTGCTCTCTTCTCTTTCAAATTAATACAACTCTTATTTTCAGCCAATACTGGTGGACTGCTAGGACTTTTTATGGGCTTCAGTATATTCTCAGTGATTGAGATCTTTTACTACATTACATTGCGTCCGTATTGTGCTTCTCGTACTCTTCGGGAGCACCGTCAACGTAGACTGGAGCAGTTGCTCTGGCTGACACCAATTCGACAGCGACGTCGTGCCAGTGTGTTTCGCTGTCCGCCTCCGTACTGTCAATTTCAGGGTAAACTGGTGGTGCCAAAGGCACCAGAAACCAAAAGTAAACAAAGCCTTTGGCTAACAATACGCTCCAACCGGGACACGCTTGTTTATCCCTATTTACATTAAGCTATTATTATTCTTATACACTTAGCTTCTTATAAATTGCTTAAAACCGAACTTTTGGTACGATTTAAATTTATAACCTTAAAATATCCCTGTCAACTATAAAAAGAACAGAAAATATTCTCAATAGCAAATATATAACGGTTAGTTTAAACTTTAAATAAATAGTGAAATATATAAAAATCAATTTTCATGTGTCATATAAATTGTGGGAGAGTTTCATTAGGGAAATCTCTGAACTTACACCCGACTAGAGCACTCTTAGTGTTTGTTGTTGCAGCAATATTTATGGCCCGGAAAGTGCAGTACATGGTAAATAGTCAGTTGGTCCTAAGATGCATAAATAAACCTAGACAACACAAAGAGGCCAATGAACGCAGATAATAAGTTGAGTCAAGTCAATAGTGCGAGGTGTTACCGCTGACAGTGACGTCGACTGTGTGCTGCCACCGGAAGTGCTGCGCCCCATGTTAGCCAATTGCTTTAAGGTGGCTACCAAATGGCGCTATTCGCTAATCCCCACGCGACATAAATTTCACATATTACAGCTAAAATCAAAAGTTTAATAGTAATGCGCTTACATTCGGGCTCGTTAAATATCAATCAGTTTGTACAAACAGATCTGAAGTATCTGGCTGGAATGCGTAATTGCCTCTATGCCAATAAGCATCTATAGTACGGGTTAAGTAATCCCATGTCGTTGCTGTATACAATCTAATGTGCTTATTATATATGATTATTTATTATCGTAAATAATTTTTTATTAACATAAGATTTTTAGCCCTTTTACCTTTTTGTAAAAAAGAAGCAAAGCGGAGCTATTGGAAATGTGCAAAATCCAAAAGTATGAAACACATAGATATAATCATCGGAGACCCCATAAAGTATATATATTCTGAATCAGGACGACAAGACGAGTTGATCTAGCCCTGTCCGTCTGTCTGTCCGTCCGTCCGTCCGTATGAATGCCTGTTTCTTAGAGACTATAAGAGCTAGAGCAACCAAATTTTAAACCTAGATTTATCATTTTCGTACGCTGTACAAGTTTGTTTTTGAATTTCCTCCCCTGACCCCCGCAATTCGAAAAAATCGATTATTAAGCACAATTTTCAACTGATCAAATTTATTTTTGGCACACATCATAATTAGACCACTCTTGATCCATGTTGTGAATCTGGGTAAAATTGATCAAAAATCTCGGAAGTTATACATCAAGAAGTCTGTAGTCGAGTGTACCCGACTACGAGACCCCCTTTGCCTACATATACAGCCATAAACACAGATACTCATACATACACACAGTTCTGCACGTACTTAGCCATTGCGCGCACTTCTTAGCCCCCCACGATCTATAGCGCGGTACTTAATGTTGTATAACTTCCGTGTTTATTGTTCAATTTTAACGAAATGCACAAAGTAGATGAAAAATGGTCAACTTAATATGTGTGCGTAAAATAAATTTGATCGGTTAAAAATTGTATCTGAAAATCGATTTTTTCAAATTGCGAGGGTCAGGTGAGGAAATTCGAAAATCTAAAACAAACTCGTATAGCGTACGAACATAACAAATCTACGTTCCAATATCGTTGCTCTAGCTATTGCGCGCACTACAATACCCCCCTGGGGCCCATAACACCACTTTTGATGATCTATAACTTCCGAGATTTTTGATCAATCTTACTCAGATTCACAACATCGATCAAAAATGGTCTTATTATAATGTGTGCCAAAAATAAATTTGATTGGTTGAAAATTGTGCTTAATAATCGATTTTTTCGAATTGCGGGGGTCAGGCGAGGAATTTGAAAAATCAAAAACAAACTTGTACAGCGTACGAACATAACGAATCTAGATTTCAAGTTTGGTTGCTCTAGCTCTTATAGTCTCTGAGAAACAGGCGTTCATACGGACGGACGGACGGACGGACGGACGGACAGACAGACGGACAGGGCTAGATGAACTCGTCTTGTCGTCCTGATTCAGAATATATATACTTTATGGCGTCTCCGATGATTATTTCTATGTGTTACATACTTTTGGATTTTGCATATTTCCAATAGCTCCGCTTTGCTCTTTTTTTACAAAAAGGCAAAGGGGCTAATAAATTTAACGACCTGGGCGTGTTCCAGTGCGTGTGAGTGCCCTGGCACTATATTTGCCACTTGTCGTTGTCGCCTTGTCAGTTTTAAGCGGTTAAGTAGCAACCACTTGGATATACAAATATGTTTCTAACCATATACACATGCACTTGTGTGTCCAAAGAAGATTATATTGCCTATGAGGCAGCAATATGACACTCAATTTTGGTGCTCACAGTGAACACCCGGGTTAATATTGCAGGTTCCTTGTGACTTGCATACCTACACGAACTACAGGATAAGTACTTTATATTTTTTGGCCACTTTTTACTTTGTAGTTTTACTTGGGCTATGGGCAATGGCCAATTACCCATTGCCTGATGCCAAAGCAAGTTAAAGCTCATGGACATTCTCCAATAGGGCATGCGTCACTGCATCTACCAAGCCATGCGGGAACATCATACCGCATATAAATTATAGACTTATACACACACAAACACATACATACGCACACTCACACACACGCACAAAGCAAAAATGTAAACATAGGCGGCATGTATCTAGTGTAGGCATAGTTTTTGGGCCATTTCTGAACGTTTTATTATACTTTTACTATGCCAGCTGGAAAATCTCAATTCGCGCTCTATGCGCGTTTGTGGCTGCATTTGTGTTGTGCGGGCTGTGTATTGGGGTATGTAAACAAACAAGTGGCGCGGCAATCGTTGGGCCTAAATGCTTATATGTATTGGTTGATTGTACTCTTATGGCTAAAGTTTTCTGTGTATGCGTGTGTATCTTGATCTTTTGTGTGGTTGACTAGTCTTTTACACATTTGTTTTATGTAGTTTTCTCCCGTTGCTTTATATTTTCGTTGGTTCTGATTCATTCACACCACAGAAACTAACAGGTACTATGTGTAGTACACAGCACAAGAACAACAACAACAGCAACAACAACAACAACAACAACAACAACAACAATAACAACAATTTGCGGTTGGAATTATATTTTGACGTAACCCCAGTAGTATGACTTCAACTAAAAACACTATCAAAGGAAACAAGTAAGAAGTCTGTAGTCGAGTGTACCCGACTACGAGAGCCCCTTTGCCTACATATACAGCCATACACACACATACTCATACATACACACAGTTCTGCACGTACTTAGCCATTGCGCGCACCTTTTAGCCCCCACGCACCATAGCGCGGTACTTAATGTTGTATAACTTCCGTGTTTATTGTTCAAATCTAACGAAATTCACAACGTAGATGGAGAATGGTCAACTTAATATGTGTGCGTAAAAGAAATTTGATCGGTTAAAAATTGTATCTGAAAATCGATTTTTTCAAATTGCGGGGGTCAGGGAAGGAAATTGAAAAATCTAAAACAAACTCGTATAGCGTACAAACATAAAAAATATACATTCCAAATTTCGTTGCTCTAGCTCTTATTTTGCGCGCACTACTATACCCCCCCGGGGCCCAAAACGCCACTTTTGCTGATCTATAACTTCCGAGATTTTTAATCAATCTTACCCAGACTTACAACATCGATCAAGAATGGTCTAATAATGATGTGTACCAAAACTAAATTTGATCGGTTGAAAATTGTGCTTAATAATCGTTTTTTTCAAATTGCGGGGGTCAGGGGGGGAAATTGAAAAATCCAAAACAAACTCGTATAGCGTACGAACATAACAAATCTACGTTCTAAATTTCGTTGCTCTAGCTCTTATTTTGCGCGCACTACTATACCCCCCCGGGGCACAAAACGCCACTTTTGCTGATCTATAACTTCCGAGATTTTTGATCAATCTTACCCAGATTCACAACATCGATCAAGAATGGTCTAATAATGATGTGTACCAAAAATAAATTTGATCGGTTGAAAATTGTGCTTAATAATCGTTTTTTTCGAATTGCGGGGGTCAGGGGGGACATTGAAAAATCCAAAACAAACTCGTATAGCGTACGAACATAAAAAATCTACGTTCCAAATTTCGTTGCTCTAGCTCTTATTTTGCGCGCACTACATAGCCCCCCCCGGGGCCCATAACGCCACTTTTGCTGATCTATAACTTCCGAGATTTTATATCAATCTTACCAAGATTCACAACATCGATGAAGAATGGTCTAACAATAATGTGTGCCAAAAATAAATTTGATCGGTTGAAAATTGTGCTTAATAATCGTTTTTTTCAAATTGCGGGGGTCAGGGGAGGAAATTGAAAAATCAAAAACAAACTTGTATAGCGTACGAACATAAAAAATCTACGTTCCAAATTTCGTTGCTCTAGCTCTTATTTTGCGCGCACTACTATACCCCCCCGGGGCCCATAACGCCACTTTTGCTGATCTATAACTTCCGAGATTTTTGATCAATCTTCACCAGATTCACAACATCGATCAAGAATGGTCTAATAATGATGTGTACCAAAAATAAATTTGATCGGTTGAAAATTGTGCTTAATAATCGTTTTTTTCGAATTGCGGGGGTCAGGGGGGGAATTTGAAAAATCAAAAACAAACTTGTACAGCGTACAAAAATGATAAATCTAGGTTTAAAATTTCGTTGCTCTAGCTCTTATTTTGCGCGCACTACATTACCCCCCCCCCGCCGGGGCCCATAACACCACTTTTGCTGATCTATAACTTCCGAGATTTTTGATCAATCGTACCCAGATTCACAACGTCGATCAAGAATGGTCTAATTATGATGTGTGCCAAAAATAAATCTGATCGGTTGAAAATTGTGCTTAATAATCGTTTTTTTCGAATTGCGGGGGTCAGGGGAGGAAATTAAAAAATCTAAAACAAACTCGTATAGCGTAAAAACATAACAAATATACATTCCAAATTTCGTTGCTCTAGCTCTTATTTTGCGCGCACTACAATACCCCCCCGGGGCCCAGAACACCACTTTTGCTGATCTATAACTTCCGAGATTTTTGATCAATCTTACCCAGATTCACAACATCGATCAAGAGCAGTCTAATTATGATGTGTTCCAAAAATAAATTTGATCGGTGGAAAATTGTGCTTAATAATCGATTTTTTCGAATTGCGTGGGTCGGGGGAGGAAATTGAAAAATCAAAAACAAACTTGTACAGCGTACGAACATAACGAATCTAGATTTCAAGTTTGGTTGCTCTAGCTCTTATAGTCTCTGAGAAACAGGCGTTCATACGGACGGACGGACGGACGGTCGGACGGACGGACGGACGGACGGACGGACGGACGGACGGACGGACGGACGGACGGACGGACAGACAGACGGACAGGGCTAGATGAACTCGTCTTGTCGTCCTGATTCAGAATATATATACTTTATGGGGTCTCCGATGATTATTTCTATGTGTTACATACTTTTGGATTTTGCATATTTCCAATAGCTCCGCTTTGCTCTTTTTTTACAAGGCAAAGGGGCTAAAAATAATGCATCTCGAACCCAGGGACTCTAGAAAAGATTACTTTCGGTCCAAATCAGTCCTTACATCCACCGAACCCTGAAAGACCTGTTGATTTTGTGCCCGTACCTGCCTATATAAATATCTGAGACTAAGTTCTATTATCTTAGTAAGGTTTCTACTAGTTAAGTTTCAGTTGCCGTTTTCCATTTCTATATTACAATATTTTTTCCGTATTTATATAAATTGTGTCAAAACTATTATACAATAGCTGACAAATTTTATATAATTATAGTATTGTATTATATAATACAATCAAACAAAATTGATGGCATTTATTACAAATAATTGTTCCCAAATATTTACGGTTAAAATATTTATATGATTTTATTTAATGTTTATGTTAGCAGTGCGCACACATTATATTTGTACTAACTTAGTTTAAATATATAAACAAACTGAAAAAAAAAACTAATTTAGTATCACAAATTTTTAAAAAGAAATGTAAAATAGGGAATAAAATTCATTTATCATCAGATTTTATGAAAACCTCTAAGCTTAAATTTCCTGACAAATGTATTTCTTCACACTTATTGAAATAGGCAAGCGCCTAAGCTTAACCTGGTCGTAATCTGCTGTTTAAGTATAGTTTGCGTTAGTAACTTTCAATATGGTTAAAGTCTAGCGAGTGAAAGTTTTTTTTTACTATTTGGAGTGAAAAATTGTCACTATTATTCGAGTAATTATCACACATACATAAATTATTATTTACCATATTCAAATCAATATGGTTACAAACTGCACTGCACTGTAGTATTAATAAATATTACATTGCAGGCTCCAGTCGCAGCTATGCGCTCCCTTATCATGGTGTTCCCACTTCCTGGCTTAGCTATAGGAATTATGTTTTAGGGCTTAATGCTGCCTTGACAATTTGAGATCAATCTTTAAGTTTTTATTATTATTATATTTTGCAAGTTCCAGGATCTTGTTTTATTGCTACTCTAAAAAAATGATGTATACCACTTTATTTTGTTATTATACACAGATAATTTTTAGAAATAGAGACAGTTTTTTAAAATTTCGGCACATATTTCATAATTCTTTAAAACTAAATGGCATAAAATGGTTAATATTGAACAGTTATTAAAATTAAATAACATTCAAATTTTAAATAAAGTAAAATTCACACTACCCATTGTTATACTTGTTTTAGGGCCAATTCACTACTTCAACCCATTATATTAATCAGCTAAACTTAACTAAATTAAAGATATAAGTAGATATATAGTAAAGTATACTTTAGCGATTGGATTTTGAAACTAAAAATGGCAAATATTCATTATAGCTACGTATCAAAATACAAAGTTTACAAATTTTTTTTGCGTCAGCTTCGTATTGTATATTTGCTAAATTATAAAAAAGTTCTTTTCGTTCCTAAAATTGTTTTGCATTTTATTTATTTATTTTTTTTTTTCAATTATATGTTATGATTGTTGGTGTACGTAGAAAATTTTCGCTCACTGTTTGTCATGTAAATTATTTAAGAATCAATGTAAAGATCATTTTAATAATTTCGTTTTTGCACGTGGGTTGATAGAGTTCAATTGTTTTAAGTATGAATGATATTGACATGCACTGTCAAGTGTGTGTGTGTGTGTATATATAAATGTGTATATCATACACAGCAAATACACACGGTTTAATTCTCGTGAACACACCATTATAGCGCAATGGCATTTAATTTCCTTCTTTTTAGCCCCTTTGCCTTTTTGTAAAAAAAGAGCAAAGCGGAGCTATTGGAAATGTGCAAAATCCAAAAGTATGTAACACATAGAAATAATCATCGGAGACCCCATAAAGTATATATATTCTGAATCAGGACGACAAGACGAGTTCATCTAGCCCTGTCCGTCTGTCTGTCTGTCCGTCTGTCCGTCTGTCCGTCTGACCGTCTGTCCGTCTGTCCGTCTGTATGAACGCCTGTTTCTCAGAGAATATAAGAGCTAGAGCAACCAAACTTGAAATCTAGATTCGTTATGTTCGTAGGTTATACGAGTTTGTTTTTGATTTTTCAATTTCCTCCCCTGACCCCCGCAAATCGAAAAAAACGATTATTTAGCACAATTTTCAACCGATCAAATTTATTTTTGGCACACATTATAATTAGACCATTCTTGATCGATGTTGTGAATCTGGGTAAGATTGATCAAAAATCTCGGAAGTTATAGATCATCAAAAGTGGTGTTATTGGCCCCGGGGGGGTATAGTAGCGCGCGCAAAATAGGAGCTAGGGCAACGAAATTTGGAACGTAGATTCGTTATGTTCGTACGCTATACAAGTTTGTTTTTGATTTGTGAATTTCCTCCCCTGACCCCCGCAAATCGAAAAAAACGATTATAAGGTAAAATTTTTAACCGATAAGATTTATTTTTCGCACACGTATTAAGTAGATCATTCTTCATCTACGTTGTGAGTTTCGTTAAAATTGAACGAAAAACACGGAAGTTATACAACAATAAGTACCGCGCTATAGAGCGTGGGGGGCTAAAAGGCGCACGCAATGGCCAAGTACGTGCAGAACTGTGTGTATGTATGAGTATGTGTGTGTATGGCTGTATATGTAGGCAAAGGGGCTCTCGTAGTCGGGTACACTCGACTACAGACTTCTTACTTGTTTTGTATGTTTATGCTAAGAACAACAACAGCAACAACGGTCAGCCACGTGGGTGGATGTTAACGTAAGGGGGTGTAGCCACCGGTGATGTTAGTGCGGCTGCTTTAGCTGCTGCGCCGCTGCCACCACCACCGCCGGTCACAGAGCATCCTCAACGGAAATAGAAATTCAGTCAGACATTGAACGTCGTGCACCGAGCTATGAATTCGCTCTATCCAAAGCTGTAACTGAAACTAAATTTGAAATTGAATCTTACAATAGGCTAGGGTTTACCTAGGCCCCTATATAACATAACGGATCATACATTATTCTAATGAGCTGTGATCTATCACTAATCGCACTTATGTTTTCTTTTTTCGCGCATTAACTGTTTTCTTTTATTCTAAATGTAAAACTTCGTTTTTTTTTTGTTACTTGTTTTATTATCTCGTTGCGTGTATTTACATAAAAATATTTATATATTTATCGCGAAACTTTGTGCAGCTGTTGAAATTTCATTGGAATTGCACTTCTGTGCAACAGTTATAAGCAGAGATTCAGATTCAGGAGCAGAACAATAACAACAACAAAAGTTGCCAAATGCACTCCACGGCATGTGGCGTTGGCGCCTCCGCCACAAACCTGGCAACTCTGCAAATGTAAGTACTTATTTCATGAATGAAAAAAATCTACTCAATCTAGTGTATACTATTATTTAAAGCAATAAATTTTAATAATCCATAATTGCCGTTCAAATTATTTTTATTTAAGGGAAAAATTCTAATATTATATATTTTTAAGTAGTTATTTCCATATAAAAGAAAATAATAAACTGCCGCCTTAGTAACTTATGATCAATAAAAGTACATAAGACACTAAAAAGAAAATAAGATTTTTAGTTTTGCTTTGCTCTGTCCGTTTTATACCCGATCAAAGGAAAAAAAAAAAAAATCAAATGAATGTTTATAATATAACATTATTCTTTTTCTACTAATTGTTTCCGTATCGCACATTTTGGGCATAAAATATTTATAACATTTACTTTTTAGATAATTACTATAAGTAATTTAAATATTAAATTAAATTTTATTTTATATATGCAATTTTTATGTGCAACTATTCAATAAATTTCTTGGTTTTCGTATCAATAAAAATCTGAAATACAACAGAGAAAATGGTATACGTACTTACAGTTATTAATATCAACTTCGTTTTGAAGAGTCCTTCTGCTCAGCTGATACCGAATAGTGTATGCTCTAAAAGGTACACACTTAAACATCCATATTCGTGCAGATTGTTTAAGTTTATTATATAAAGTTTACACTAACGTTTAAAATAAAGTTAAGTATTATTTGTACATTTTAAATTCTGAAGAATTAAAACAAATTTAACCAAATAGCGATGGAATAGGCTGGTTTGATTTGCCTTTTTTATACCCATTAATCAAAGACAACTTTTCTTCTTCTGATGAATTAGACTGCGCAGTGTATACGACTATGTGATACCCAAATCCCAGTTCCAAAATACTCTGAAATATAAACACAATCAAATTGGTAGATTGTTTCAGGAATATGAAGCATTGATTAAGATTTAACTTTTTTTACGTACGAGGTAAAGATAAGTACTATATAGAGTATTTTCTATCAATAGCGATATATATAAAACAAGTAAGAAGTCTGTAGTCGAGTGTACCCGACTACGAGAGCCCCTTTACATACATACACACAGCTCTGCACGTACTTAGCCATTGCGCGCACCTTTTAGCCCCCCACGCTCTATAGCGCGGTACTTAATGTTGTATAACTTCCGTGTTTATTGTTAAATTTTAACGAAATTCACAACGTAGATGAAGAACGGTCTACTTAATATTTGTGCGAAAAAGAAATTTGATCGATAGAAAATTGTGTCTTATAATCGATTTTTTCGATTTGCGGGGGTCAGGGGAGGAAATTCGAAAATCTAAAACAAACTCGTATAGTGTAGAAACATCACAAATCTACGTTCCAAATTTCGTTGCTCTAGCTATTATTTTGCGCGCACTACTATACCCCCCCGTGGCCTATACCGCCACTTTTGATAATCTATAACTTCCGAGATTTTTGATCGATCTTACCCAGATTCACAACATCGATCAAGAATGGTCTATTTATGATGTGTATCAAAAATAAATTTGATCGGTTGAAAATTGTGGTTAATATTCGTTTTTTTCGAATTGCGGGGGTCAGGGGAGGAAATTGACAAATCAAAAACAAACTTGTACAGCGTACAAAAATGATAAATCTAGGTTTAAAATTTGGTTGCTCTAGCTCTTATAGTCTCTGAGAAACAGGCGTTCATACAGACTATAAGAGCTAGAGCAACCAAATTTTAAACCTAGATTCATCATTTTTGTACGGCTATACGAGTTTGTTTTTGATTTGTCGAATTTCACTCCCCTGACCCCGCAAATCGAAAAAAACGATTATTAACCACAATTTTCAACCGATCAAATTTATTTTTGGTACACATCATAATTAGACCATTCTTGATCGATGTTGTGAATCTGGGTAAGATCGATCAAAAATCTCGGAAGTTATAGATCATCAAAAGTGGCGGTATAGGCCACGGGGGGGTATAGTAGTGCGCGCAAAATAATAGCTAGAGCAACGAAATTTGGAACGTAGATTTGTGATGTTTCTACACTATACGAGTTTGTTTTAGATTTTCGAATTTCCTCCCCTGACCCCCGCAAATCGAAAAAATCGATTATAAGACACAATTTTCTATCGATCAAATTTCTTTTTCGCACAAATATTAAGTAGACCGTTCTTCATCTACGTTGTGAATTTCGTTAAAATTTAACAATAAACACGGAAGTTATACAACATTAAGTACCGCGCTATAGAGCGTGGGGGGCTAAAGGGTGCGCGCAATGGCTAAGTACGTGCAGAGCTGTGTGTATGTATGTAAAGGGGCTCTCGTAGTCGGGTACACTCGACTACAGACTTCTTACTTGTTTTATATATATCGCTATTGATAGAAAATACTCTATATAGTACTTATCTTTACCTCGTACGTAAAAAAAGTTAAATCTTAATCAATGCTTCATATTCCTGAAACAATCTACCAATTTGATTGTGTTTATATTTCAGAGTATTTTGGAACTGGGATTTGGGTATCACATAGTCGTATACACTGCGCAGTCTAATTCATCAGAAGAAGAAAAGTTGTCTTTGATTAATGGGTATAAAAAAGGCAAATCAAACCAGCCTATTCCATCGCTATTTGGTTAAATTTGTTTTAATTCTTCAGAATTTAAAATGTACAAATAATACTTAACTTTATTTTAAACGTTAGTGTAAACTTTATATAATAAACTTAAACAATCTGCACGAATATGGATGTTTAAGTGTGTACCTTTTAGAGCATACACTATTCGGTATCAGCTGAGCAGAAGGACTCTTCAAAACGAAGTTGATATTAATAACTGTAAGTACGTATACCATTTTCTCTGTTGTATTTCAGATTTTTATTGATACGAAAACCAAGAAATTTATTGAATAGTTGCACATAAAAATTGCATATATAAAATAAAATTTAATTTAATATTTAAATTACTTATAGTAATTATCTAAAAAGTAAATGTTATAAATATTTTATGCCCAAAATGTGCGATACGGAAACAATTAGTAGAAAAAGAATAATGTTATATTATAAACATTCATTTGATTTTTTTTTTTTTTCCTTTGATCGGGTATAAAACGGACAGAGCAAAGCAAAACTAAAAATCTTATTTTCTTTTTAGTGTCTTATGTACTTTTATTGATCATAAGTTACTAAGGCGGCAGTTTATTATTTTCTTTTATATGGAAATAACTACTTAAAAATATATAATATTAGAATTTTTCCCTTAAATAAAAATAATTTGAACGGCAATTATATTATGGATTATTAAAATTTATTGCTTTAAATAATAGTATACACTAGATTGAGTAGATTTTTTTCATTCATGAAATAAGTACTTACATTTGCAGAGTTGCCAGGTTTGTGGCGGAGGCGCCAACGCCACATGCCGTGGAGTGCATTTGGCAACTTTTGTTGTTGTTATTGTTCTGCTCCTGAATCTGAATCTCTGCTTATAACTGTTGCACAGAAGTGCAATTCCAATGAAATTTCAACAGCTGCACAAAGTTTCGCGATAAATATATAAATATTTTTATGTAAATACACGCAACGAGATAATAAAACAAGTAACAAAAAAAAAACGAAGTTTTACATTTAGAATAAAAGAAAACAGTTAATGCGCGAAAAAAGAAAACATAAGTGCGATTAGTGATAGATCACAGCTCATTAGAATAATGTATGATCCGTTATGTTATATAGGGGCCTAGGTAAACCCTAGCCTATTGTAAGATTCAATTTCAAATTTAGTTTCAGTTACAGCTTTGGATACAGCTTTGGATAGAGCGAATTCATAGCTCGGTGCACGACGTTCAATGTCTGACTGAATTTCTATTTCCGTTGAGGATGCTCTGTGACCGGCGGTGGTGGTGGCAGCGGCGCAGCAGCTAAAGCAGCCGCACTAACATCACCGGTGGCTACACCCCCTTACGTTAACATCCACCCACGTGGCTGACCGTTGTTGCTGTTGTTGTTCTTAGCATAAACATACAAAACAAGTAAGCAAGCTCTGTAGTCGAGTGTACCGCGACTACGAGAGCCCCTTTGCCTACATATACGGCCATACACACACATACTCATACATACACACAGTTCTGCGCCGTACTTTGGCCATTGCGTGCGCCTTTTAGCCCCCCACGCTCTATAGCGCGGTACTTATTGTTGTATAACTTCCGTGTTTTTCGTTCAATTTTAACGAAACTCACAACGTAGATGAAGAATGATCTACTTAATACGTGTGCGAAAAATAAATCTTATCGGTTAAAAATTTTACCTTATAATCGTTTTTTTCGATTTGCGACGGGGTCAGGGGAGGAAATTCACAAATCAAAAACAAACTTGTATAGCGTACGAACATAACGAATACCTACGTTCCAAATTTCGTTGCCCTAGCTCCTATTTTGCGCGCGCTACTCTACCCGCCCCGGGGCCGATAACACCACTTTTGATGATCTATAACTTCCGAGATTTTTGATCGATCTTTACCCCGAGATTCACAACATCGATCAAGAATGGTCTAATTACTGTACATGTCTGCCGAAAAATAAATTTGATCGGTTGAAAATTGTGCTAAATAATCGTTTTTTTTCGATTTTGCGGGGGTCAGGGAGGAAATTCGAAAAATCAAAAACAAACTCGTATAACCTACGAACATAAACGAATCTAGATTTCAAGTTTGGTTCCGCTTCTAGCTCTTATATTCTCTGAGAAAACAGGCGTTCATACAGACGGACGGACGGACAGACGGTCAGACGGATGCAGATACGGACAGACGGACACACAGACAGACGGACAGGGCTAGATCGAACTCGTTCTTGTCGTCCTGATTCAGAATATATATACTTTATGGGGTCTCCGATGATTATTTCTATGTGTTACATACTTTTGGATTTTGCACATTTCCAATAGCTCCGCTTTGCTCTTTTTTTACAAAAAGGCAAAGGGGCTAAAAAGAAGGAAATTAAATGCCATTGCGCTATAATGGTGTGTTCACGAGAATTAAACCGTGTGTATTTGCTGTGTATGATATACACATTTATATATACACACACACACACACTTGACAGTGCATGTCAATATCATTCATACTTAAAACAATTGAACTCTATCAACCCACGTGCAAAAACGAAATTATTAAAATGATCTTTACATTGATTCTTAAATAATTTACATGACAAACAGTGAGCGAAAATTTTCTACGTACACCAACAATCATAACATATAATTGAAAAAAAAAAATAAATAAATAAAATGCAAAACAATTTTAGGAACGAAAAGAACTTTTTTATAATTTAGCAAATATACAATACGAAGCTGACGCAAAAAAAATTTGTAAACTTTGTATTTTGATACGTAGCTATAATGAATATTTGCCATTTTTAGTTTCAAAATCCAATCGCTAAAGTATACTTTACTATATATCTACTTATATCTTTAATTTAGTTAAGTTTAGCTGATTAATATAATGGGTTGAAGTAGTGAATTGGCCCTAAAACAAGTATAACAATGGGTAGTGTGAATTTTACTTTATTTAAAATTTGAATGTTATTTAATTTTAATAACTGTTCAATATTAACCATTTTATGCCATTTAGTTTTAAAGAATTATGAAATATGTGCCGAAATTTTAAAAAACTGTCTCTATTTCTAAAAATTATCTGTGTATAATAACAAAATAAAGTGGTATACATCATTTTTTTAGAGTAGCAATAAAACAAGATCCTGGAACTTGCAAAATATAATAATAATAAAAACTTAAAGATTGATCTCAAATTGTCAAGGCAGCATTAAGCCCTAAAACATAATTCCTATAGCTAAGCCAGGAAGTGGGAACACCATGATAAGGGAGCGCATAGCTGCGACTGGAGCCTGCAATGTAATATTTATTAATACTACAGTGCAGTGCAGTTTGTAACCATATTGATTTGAATATGGTAAATAATAATTTATGTATGTGTGATAATTACTCGAATAATAGTGACAATTTTTCACTCCAAATAGTAAAAAAAAACTTTCACTCGCTAGACTTTAACCATATTGAAAGTTACTAACGCAAACTATACTTAAACAGCAGATTACGACCAGGTTAAGCTTAGGCGCTTGCCTATTTCAATAAGTGTGAAGAAATACATTTGTCAGGAAATTTAAGCTTAGAGGTTTTCATAAAATCTGATGATAAATGAATTTTATTCCCTATTTTACATTTCTTTTTAAAAATTTGTGATACTAAATTAGTTTTTTTTTTCAGTTTGTTTATATATTTAAACTAAGTTAGTACAAATATAATGTGTGCGCACTGCTAACATAAACATTAAATAAAATCATATAAATATTTTAACCGTAAATATTTGGGAACAATTATTTGTAATAAATGCCATCAATTTTGTTTGATTGTATTATATAATACAATACTATAATTATATAAAATTTGTCAGCTATTGTATAATAGTTTTGACACAATTTATATAAATACGGAAAAAATATTGTAATATAGAAATGGAAAACGGCAACTGAAACTTAACTAGTAGAAACCTTACTAAGATAATAGAACTTAGTCTCAGATATTTATATAGGCAGGTACGGGCACAAAATCAACAGGTCTTTCAGGGTTCGGTGGATGTAAGGACTGATTTGGACCGAAAGTAATCTTTTCTAGAGTCCCTGGGTTCGAGATGCATTATTTTTAGCCCCTTTGCCTTGTAAAAAAAGAGCAAAGCGGAGCTATTGGAAATATGCAAAATCCAAAAGTATGTAACACATAGAAATAATCATCGGAGACCCCATAAAGTATATATATTCTGAATCAGGACGACAAGACGAGTTCATCTAGCCCTGTCCGTCTGTCTGTCCGTCCGTCCGTCCGTCCGTCCGTCCGTCCGTCCGTCCGTCCGTCCGTCCGTCCGTCCGACCGTCCGTCCGTCCGTCCGTATGAACGCCTGTTTCTCAGAGACTATAAGAGCTAGAGCAACCAAACTTGAAATCTAGATTCGTTATGTTCGTACGCTGTACAAGTTTGTTTTTGAATTTTCAATTTCCTCCCCCGACCCACGCAATTCGAAAAAATCGATTATTAAGCACAATTTTCCACCGATCAAATTTATTTTTGGA
>JBAMBS010000336.1:0-17745 GCA_037044455.1 Zygothrica quintamaculata | reverse complement strand
AACAAAAAAAGAAAAAAAAATTATCGCAGTATGGATGGCGAGGGCTTAAGGAATACCTCATAACAGATTTCTCAATTGTTTGTTAACCCCTTCTAAAAGGGATCTACTAAATTTGTTGAAAATCTAAATGTGTGTAAATGGTAAAAGTAGTCTTCTGTGACCCTACAAATTATAAATTTTTATGATCAGGATAACTTTGCTGGTTGATATAGTCATGTTTGTCAATCTGTCTGTCCATCGTTATAAATGCCTGCTTGTCAAAGACGAAAGCACGCTTACTAAGCAAAATTTGTAACCGATCCACTTTCGCATTTGCCCACATAATAGGTGGAGTATTCAATAACGACATTGGTAATATCGTTCGAATTAATTAACAAATTTGGAAGATATTTAACATTAAATATCGTGATATGGAGAGCGAAAGCTTAAGGTAGCGTTTAACTATATGTATTTGTTTGTGTATGCCGTGTATATGTTCAAAAGGGCTGTCAAAATCAGGTTAACCCCAATCTGTAAATCGTTATAAACGTCTGTTTCTTAATCACGCAAAACTGCTTATTAAGCTTAGTTTTTAACCGATCTAATTTCGCAGTAGCACCTATAATAAGTGAGGTATTCATTAACTACATAGTAAATTGCGTTAAGATTGAATAACAACTTCGGGAGTTAATTTACAATAAGTATCGCGTTATGGTGGGCGATGGCTTAAAAACGCGTTTAACTGTTTATATGTTTGTGTATATGGACAAGGGGGCTGTCTAAATCATGTATACCTCCTCATAGATTCGTAAGTTTTACTGCTTTTTATTTGTATAAGGGGGAAAGCATTTAAAGCTGAAAAGTGTGGGACTTTCACTCACTAAAACCTGACCCTACGCTCCGCTTTTCCTCTCACGGAACATAGCTGCTAGGTATTACAACGCGATGGGGAGATGGCATGAAGGCATCTTCTAGATACTCATCTAGAGCTTGAATTCTGTATTGAATTCTGTTTGGGCCGACTTTCAGCGCGGCGCAGGGATTTAAGGACTGCTGCACATGTTTGGCTAACTTTTAACCAAGTGTTTTGCGAACTGAACAGTATCTAATAAGTCAGTGACTATGAAAGTTCTCCCAATGCTTAGGCTCAGTTCTTCCCGTTCAGCAGTAAAACGCGGACAGCCAAAAAAGACATGTTCTGCGTCCTCTATGGTCCACGCACAATATGTACAAAACGGATCCGTCTCGTGCTTAAACGTATATAAATAGGATTTAAAACACCCATGGCCAGTCAGCAGTTGCGTCAAGTAAAAGTCAGTCTGGCCATGTCTCCTATCAACCCATCTGTTTATGTATGGGATGATACGCCTCGTCCAACTGCCGCTCCCGTTTTGCTGCCAGCGATCCTGCCATTGCACTATCGTTGACTTCCTGCTCCCCGCGGCGGGGGCTCTTGCCTCTTTCGCAAGCAGGTCGAGGGAGATCATTCCCGCGAGGACTAATGCGACATCCTCTGATACTGTACGATAAGCGCTCAGGACGTGCAGTGCGCAGCGGTAGGATCTTCTATAAGACCGTACAAATGTTTAGACGGCCATTGCTGGTGCCCATATTTGTCCACCGTACACCAAGATGGATCTTACCACCGAACTGATAAGCAGCCAGCTCTTGTGTCGTGGACCTCCAATGTTCGCCATGATTCCGGCGAGCGCTGTTGCTGTAACAGATTTGTCTGCAGCGTATTCCAGGTGGAGTTTGTAGGACAGTCTGTGGTCCAATTTTACTCCTATATAGAGAATTGCCGGCTAGGAGGAGATTTGGCACCCTGCTTCCTGGATGGTGGAGGATTCCAACCTTCCCTGCTGCTTATGAGGACCACGTCAGTCATGTGGGCAGCTAGATTAACGAACTTTAATGTCTTCTACCTCCTGCAACTCCTTTGCCACTGCCAAAATGGCAATATCGTCCACGAAGCCGACGATACGGGCTCCCCGAGGTGTCGCGAGGCGTTCCAGAGCATCGGTCCCAGGACCAATCCCTGCGGGACGCCCCCTCTAACTTGGTAATGCATTCTACCGTCAGCGGTATCGTAGAGTAGCACTATACCACTAAAGTAGCTGCACACCAAGTTAATAAGCAATTGTTGAATAATTCCACAAAGATGGTTGGTTGTACCTCCGCCACAAGCTTTATTATTCGTGGGTGGATGCCGCCCGGCCAAGGTGCTTTATTGGCCTTTATCGCCTTTGCTATCCGCATAATTTCCGCTACATCCGTGTTGACCACTTCAGAGCATAGAGTGATTTGTGGTAGCGTGGCTAATGGGTATATTGGGAACAGCGTTTGAACTATGTTCGGTAGTTTCTGTGGGTCCGAAGGCATTGGGCGTCTCCTCAGCTTCCCCATGACCAATCTGTTTGGCTGGGCATCAGCTTCATTACATAGGTCACTCCAACAGCAGGTCACTCTTGCTTGTTTTAATGACCTTTGTGAGTCTGACTCTCCTATCCCGATACGTTTCTAGGGACTGTGCGAAGTGGGATCTTTCTCGCGCGTGTTTGAGGTGCCTTCGCGCCAAAATGCAGTCCTTACATGCAGAAGTAATTGCTTCCGACCACCAGTAAACCGGCTTCCGGCTGGTGCTACCGCTGTGTTTCCTGCCCATCGATGCATCGCACGTACTACGTTCTTCACATGTTGGTCACCGTTCGTGTGGGTATTAACCTGCGCATTCTCCACGACTTGGACTAGCATCCGCTCATCCAACTTTTCTAGGGCCCAGCTGTTAAATCTAAGTTGCCTTCTGAGTTGCGTGCGTTCTTCGAAAGTGCAGACGAATGCATGATGATCGTTGTGCATATACGCCTGGGAAACCATTTAGTTTGCTCTCCTGGCTAGAATGGCGCTGGCAAACGTGACGTCGATTACTGTTGCTCTGAGCAACGATACGTTTAGCATGGTTAGCCCATCCAGCAAGATTCGGTACTTCGGAGTGGTCCGCGCGCTCCCCCACACTACTGCCCAAGCGTTGAAGTCACCCGCAATGAGGACTGGGGACTGTCCTATCGCATCACTAGTAATGTCGTCTACTATTAGGTCGATCACTAAGTAATTTCGTTTTTTTGGTGCCATTTAAGCAAAATTTCTTTTATTGTGTATAACATTTTATGAAATTATATATTCTCCATTTTGATCCAATACCTTTTGCCATCTTTCGGGCAAGAGTTTGATTCCACGCTCATAAAATTTTTGATCCTTGCAGGCAAAAAAATGTTCCAAGTGGTTTTTGACGTCCTGATTTGAGGTGAAGTTTCTCCCATCCAAAAAATTATGCAGAGATCGGAACAAGTAATAGGCCAAAGGTGCCAAGTCTGGAGAATATGGTGGATATGCTAGCACATCCCAATGGAGCTGCAAAAGCTTTTGACGAGTCATCAAAGTTGTATGAGGTCTCGCATTATCCTGATGGAACACAACACCTTTTCTGTTAATCAATTCTGGCCTCTTCTGTTTGAGTGCTTCACTCAATTTGTCCAGCTGATCACAATATACTGCAGAATTAATCGTGGTATCATCGGGCAAAAGCTCAAAATAGACAATTTCTTTGAAATCCCACCAAACAGACAACATAACCTTTTTTTGGTGAATATCGGCCTTCGAAGTGGTTTGAGCTGGTTCATCCTTCATAGACCATGATCTTTTGCGCTTTACATAATTGTAAACAACCCACTTTTCGTTGCCAGTAAAAATGCGGTTTAAAAATGGATCATTTCTTTGACAATTTATAAGCAAATCACAGTCCTGAATGCGACGAAGCAAATTTAGTTCTGTAAGAACATGAGGAACCCATATGTCAAGCTTTGAAGTCCTAGACGTTTCATGTGCTTGTGAACGGTCGCGTTAGACAAATTTAGTTTTTCAGCAATCTCTCGAGATGTTATTCGACGATTTGCATCGACCAACGACTTTATTTTACCCACATCGTCTTTAAGGGGCCTTCCTGGACGTGGTGCATCCTCAAGTTCCGCGAATTCCATCGTGGAAACACTGGGCGCTATTTAGCAACTGTATACGTAGATACCGTACACCTTTGCGCTTGTTTTGGACTCGGCACACTCCGCAGCCAATACGCAGGTTTTCTGCCGTGAGCAGCGCTTCGGCGACACTCCTTGGAAAAACCATGGGGGCTATCTGCGTCCCGCTGTATCCCTTACGTAGCTTGGGGGCTGCTTCTGCAAATTCTCGTCCAGCTTCGTAGACTCTGCTTGCAGGACTTCCTCGGTAGTAGTCCATTCTGGTACGTCTCTGATCTCGATTGAGACCTTGTCTATAATGGTTGTTACGGTCGTGCTTTCGCCGAGTACTTCCTGTACTGCGGCACGTATCTTAAGTGTCTCACCATCCGAGGATTTACTCATCTGTAAAGAGCTCACCTGCTGCAGTACGCCGGATTCCGCGTACGCTATCTCTGTAGCATTGGAGTTCGGCATTGTTGTGCTTTTGTAGTCCTCAAGATCCTTGCACTTTATCATCAGTGCATCTGGGGGTCACCTGATTATTTCCCTTGGCTTTGTCTTGGCCTTTACTCTTTGCCATGATTCCATTTCCAGCGATTTGTCTTTGCGATCGGCATTGGCTTCGTTCCCCAGAGTAGATCGCGGTGCCGTAGTGCCGTTACTCTTGGCGGACTTCTTGGCTTGATTGATCTCTCTGGGAACATAAGCTTTCATTGCTTCGGTGAAGCTAAGACTGCTCGCCACGGATAGTGTTTTTTGTGTGGACATATTTATCATCATGTGAGTCCGGCCCGGACCCTGTCTGTGAGCACCACTCGCTGCCCCATCTCCGGCCGTGCGTAGATGATCTACAACCGAACTTTGCGCCAGGTTATCCTTCATACCTTGGTTAACATGGCGTACCACGGACTTTTTCTCGGTTACCAGAAAGATTAAGTCTTCCAAGAGCTCCCCGAGTTTCACCATCTGTGTCATAGGCGATTGGGGTTGATCCCTTGGCTTCTTTGGAGGTGTTTTCCGGTCAGGACCATCCGGATCTCTGTTTCTTTTTGGAGTACAGTCCACCTTCCTTTGTGCTGGGCAAGCCGGGTTACCCTGCCGGGATGTTGCAGTTCCATTCGGTGGGGACCGACCTAGCCTCTCGCTTTTGGCGAAGGGTTTTATTTGCTTCTCCGTTGTGCATGTAGCTTGATCCAGTGACACCGTCAAAGTAGTAATAAGGTTAATGGGTGTTGGGGCATCCAGAATCCGTGCCCCTGCAGTGGTTTGTTCCACGGGTAGATTTTCACAATTGTGACTGCCACTTGGAGTAATAGTATTATTTACAACCATTCTTCCATTATGTGCATTTTATACCTTTTGCCAAATTTGTGCTGCTCCAACCCATACTGGACATTGTAGAGACTGCCGGTCGGTACGACGCAGACGGGTACTAGGTGGCAATCCACAATTAAATTAATTCACCTTAACTAAAATCACTGCAGAGCAGCGCAAGACATCCTCGCACAGACTGTTAGGGAGCACGCAGTCGATCTTGTCATTCTAAGTTAATCATACCAGATCAGGGAAGATAATTTTGGCACACATAATAACTAGACCATTCTTGATCGATGTTGTGAATCTGGGTAAGATTGATCAAAAATCTCGGAAGTTATAGATCAGCAAAAGTGGCGTTATAGGCCCCGGGGGGTATAGTAGTGCGCGCAAAATAAGAGCTAGAGCAACGAAATTTGGAATGTAGATTTGTTATGTTTCTACGCTATACGAGTTTGTTTTAGATTTTTCAATTTCCTTCCCTGACCCGCACAATTTGAAAAAATCGATTTTCAGATACAATTTTTAACCGATCAAATTTCTTTTACGCACACATATTAAGTAGACCATTCTTCATCTAAGTTGTGAATTTCGTTAAAATTTAACAATAAACACGGAAGTTATACAACATTAAGTACCGAGATATAGAGCGTGGGGGGTTAAAAGGTGCCCGCAATGGCTCAGTACGTGCAGAACTGTGTGTATGTATGAGTATGTGTGTGTATGGCTGTATATGTAGGCAAAGGGGCTCTCGTAGTCGGGTACACTCGACTACAGACTTCTTACTTGTTTTATGTATTTAATTTGCAAAGACCTACGAAGGTGTTAATAAGTTTGATGTTTTTTAGAGAGGGGTCGCTAAGTAGGGAGGACGGCTGTAAGGCCCCAAACACAGACTGCCTGACTCTGTCTAAACGTCTACAGGTGTCGAGTAGGTGATCGGCGTCTAAATTGTCCCTACAGAACGGACAGGTAGGTTTTGGATCACCAGAGAGTAAATGTTCGTGGGTTTGACACACCCAGTCCAATGCGCAGGCGAATGAAAGAAGAGCAAGCACGTTTAACCACCGATGAAGGGAGTAACGATTTTGAGCAGTTGGCGTTTATTCTGCGGCAGCGGTTTGGAGTGGCTATCCAAAGAACCATTTTCTCCTCCCAAATGTGGTGCCTGACAAGCCTGTGCATGTCTTTGTTGTTGAGGGCGGTGAAAAGTAATGTTGCAGATTCTCTAACGTCGTTTGCAGCTTTGCCAGCGGATTCGTTTTCTGGGATCCCGTGGTGACTTGGCACCCAGAAAACAGTTATTTTTGTAAGATGGTGAGCTATAAGACTTCGGATATCTGTGATTGTAGGGTCCAAATGATCTGAGTTTTGGATAGCCGAGATGACCGATAGGCTGTCGGTGCAGATGACATGAGATCCAGGTTTTCAGCCCCTTTGCCTTTTTGTAAAAAAGAAGCAAAACGGAGCTATTGGAAATGTGCAAAATCCAAAAGTATGTAACACATAGAAATAATCATCGGAGACCCCATAAAGTATATATATTCTGAATCAGGACGACAAGACGAGTTGATCTAGCCCTGTCCGTCTGTCTGTCTGTCCGTCTGTCCGTCCGTCCGTCTGTATGAACGCCTGTTTCTCAGAGACTATAAGAGCTAGAGCTACCAAATTTTAAACCTAGATTTATTAGTTTCGTACTCTGTACAAGTTTGTTTTTGATTTTTCAATTTCCTCCCCTGACCGCCGCAATTCGAAAAATCGATTATTAAGCACACTTTTCAACCGATTGAATTTATTTAGTAGAATAGTAGTATAGTAGAAGTAGTTTTCTGTGACCCTAAAAATTATATATTTTTATGATCAGAATAACTTTACTGGTTGATATAGCCATGTTTGTGAATCTGTCTGTCCATCTTTATAAACGCGTGCTTGTCAAATACGAAAAACACGCTTATTTAACACAATTTGTAACCGATTCAATTTTCAGTTAGAAATAGCCATCTGAGATCCAACAAGGTATATATATTCTTGATCAGGATGACTTGATGAGTCGATATAGCCATGTCCGTCATTATTTCTGCTCATCTATATAGACGCGTATATCTCAAACAGGAAACAGGCATATTAAGCATAATTTTCAACCGATCCAATTTCGCATTTCGACAAACAAGAATTTGACCATTCGTTATAGACATTATGAATTGCGTTAAAATTGAATAAAAAGCAAGATAAACTGTATATATGTATGTGTATGTTTGTGTATATTGGCAAAGGGGCTGTCGAAGTCGGCTGTTCTCAATTTTAGATTACTTGTTTGTTTTTTCATAACCTTGGCCTTTGATAGAAGGTAAGAAGATCTATTGAATTTGTGCAAAATCGAAAAGTATATGACAGGTAGAAAAAGTCATCTGCAGCGCTACGCAGTATGTATATTCTTCATCAGCAAAACTTGGCGAGTCGGTGTAGCCCAGTACGTCATTCAGCCAGTTCATCTATATAAATACCTGTTTCTCAAAGACGAAATCATGCTTTTGAAACACAATTTTCAACCGATCCAGTTTCGCATTTCCACACACAATAAGTGGAGCATTTGATATCGACTGATTTAATATAAAATTCGGAAGTTTTTTTATTTATTAGAATTAAATTAAATATATACAAAATATACAATTTAATACTAGTTTAACGAGCACTAGCTGGATCTGCATTCGGCTCAAAATTGTACTTTTTCTTTTTTTTTTGGTTATTTCAACCAATTTGTATTATTATATATTCTTAAGTTTAAAATATTTATTTAATTTAAAAGCTTGTTATATACATTTTTCTTATTCTATTTTTATGTATTTATTTTGCAAAGACCTACGAAGGTGTTAATAAGTTTGATGTTCTTTAGAGAGGGGTCGCTAAGTAGGGAGGACGGTTGTAAGGCCCCAAACACAGACTGCCTGACTCTGTCTAAACGTCTACAGGTGTCGAGTAGGTGATCGGCGTCTAAATTGTCCCTACAGAACGGACAGGTAGGTTTTGGATCACCAGAGAGTAAATGTTCGTGGGTTTGACACACCCAGTCCAATGCGCAGGCGAATGAAAGAAGAGCAAGCACGTTTAACCACCGATGAAGGGAGTAACGATTTTGAGCAGTTGGCGTTTACTCTGCGGTAGCGGTTTTGAGTGGCTATCCAAAGAGCAATTTTCTCCTCCCAAATGTGGTGCCTGACAAGCCTGTGCATGTCTTTGTTGTTGAGGGCGGTGAAAAGTAATGTTGCAGATTCTCTAACGTCGTTTGCAGCTTTGCCAGCGGATTCGTTTTCTGGGATCCCTTGGTGACTTGGCACCCAGAAAACAGTTATTTTTGTAAGATGGTGAGCTATAAGACTTCGGATATCTGCGATTGTAGGGTCCAAATGATCTGAGTTTTGGATAGCCGAGATGACCGATAGGCTGTCGGTGCAGATGACATGAGATCCAGGTTTTCAGCCCCTTTGCCTTTTTGTAAAAAAGAAGCAAAACGGAGCTATTGGAAATGTGAAAAATCCAAAAGTATGTAACACATAGAAATAATCATCGGAGACCCCCTAAAGTATATATATTCTGAATCAGGACGACAAGACGAGTTGATCTAGCCCAGTCCGTCTGTCTGTCTGTCCGTCTGTATGAACGCCTGTTTCTCAGAGACTATAAGAGCTAGAGCTACCAAACTTGATATCTAGATTCATTATGTTCGTAGGTTATACGAGTTTGTTTTTGATTTTTCAATTTCCTTCCTTGACCGCCGCAAATCGAAAAAAAAACGATTAGTAAGCACATTTTTCAACCAATCAAATTTATTTTTGGCACATATCATAATTTCACCATTCTTGATCGATGTTGTGAATCTGGGTAAGATAGATCAAAAATCTCGGAAGTTATAGATCATCAAAAGTGGCATTATTGGCCCCGGGGGGTATCGTAGTGCACGCAAAATAAGAGCTAGAGCAACGAAATTTGGAACGTAGATTTGTTATGTTTGTACGATATATAAGTTCATTTTAGATTTTTCAATATCCTCCCCTGACCACCGCAATTTGAAAAAATTGATTATAAGGTCCAATTTTTAACCTATCAAATATCTTTTCCAAGGCCCTGCATTAGTTAGAATTGAAGTGAGTTTTAAAACTGAATGTAACCCCACGCGATCGAAAGCTCTATCAAAATCCGTCGCCAGTATGGAGACGTGATTTTTGTGGGAAATGCTGAAAGCGCAATAGAGCGTCTAATGTGCTTTGTTTACGTTTGAAGGGAACTTGGTGGTGAGAAATTAACTTAAACCGCGTTATGTACCATAGGAGTCTGCGTGCAATCGTTTTGTCTACTGTTTTGCCGAGACATGATAGGAGCGAGATTGGCCGATAGCTAGTGGTGTGGTGTACCGGTTTATTTGGGCTGAGTATTGGAATTATTATTGCCGATCTCCATGAAGGGGCAAAGAGGCATTGTTGAGCATATTGTTTGAAATGTCTAGGAGGTGCTTTTTGAGAACATTGGATAGATGTTGCAGCATTGGATAGGATATTCTATCCCCGCCTAGACATTTGCCTCTTCCGCGCTAGAGGGCACACTGAAGTTCGGCTATTGTAAAAATGGAGTCCCAATCTTTGGCTTGAGCCGGTATTGAGCGCGGCTGGTATAGGATGATGAGGGATAACTGTTTATGTTGTATGTAGGTGTCAGAAAAGTTAGTGTCGGAAGATACCCTAGACCACGTACGGCATAGCACATCCGCTATCTCGTGTGGGGAAGAAATAAGACCGGACGGACCTTTAATGTATTTTATGGAAGTGGAGGGGACCCCGGATAATTGTTTAACGTCGGACCAGATTTTTTTGATGAGGATTTAGGGGAAATTCTGAATGTGAAATTGTTTAGAGATTCTCTTTTAGCCAATACCACTTCTTTTTTAGCCCATTTGCCTATTTGAAAAAAAGAAGCAAAGCGGAGCTATTGGAAACGTGCAAAATCCAAAAGTATGTAACACATAGAAATAATTATCGGAGAACCCATAAAGTATATATATTCTTGATCACGACGACTAGCTGAATCGATCTAGCCCTGTCCGTCTGTCTGTCTGTCCGTCTGTCCGTCTGTCCGTCCGTCCGTATGAACGCCTGTTTATCAGAGACTATAAAAGCCAGAGCAACCAAATTTTAAACCTAGTTTGTTTTTGATTTTTCAATTTCCTCCCCTGACCCACGCAATTCGAAAAAATCGATTATTAAGCACACTTTTCAACCGATTGAATTTATTTAGTAGAATAGTAGAATAGTAGAAGTAGTTTTCTGTGACCCTAAAAATTATATATTTTTATGATCAGGATAACTTTACTGGTTGATATAGCCATGTTTGTGAATCTGTCTGTCCATCTTTATAAACGCGTGCTTGTTAAATACGAAAAACACGCTTATTTAACACAATTTGTAACCGATTCAATTTCGCATTTGTTCACATAATAAGTGGAGTATTCAATAACGACATTGTTAATTTTGTTCGGATTGATTAACAAATTTGGAAATTATTTAACATATAATATCGTGTTTTTATGTTTATGTATATGGGCAAAAGGGCTGTCAGAATCAGTTAAACCTCATTACATGTTTCTCACTTGCTTATTTACCCCTTGCAAAATGTATCTACTAAATATGCTGAAAATCTTAAGATGTGCTAAGGTAAAAGTTATCATATGTGAGTCTATAATATATGTTTATTATACATCAGGATGACTTAACAAGTCGTCATTCTGTCCGTCATTCTGCGTGTCCATCTGTATAACGCGTGCTTCTTAGAGACGAAGCGCACGCTTATTAAGCACTATTTTAAATCGATCCTCAGAACTGGAGTATTCAATAACAACATTGCGCTAAAATTAAATAAAAAAGACGAAAGTTATTCATCAGTTTGTAACGGTTACAGAGCGCGGGGAGAAAAATAAATGCGCGCAAGACTAACTTTATATATTTATTGTTGTCGATTTCGGTAATTCTCGATATCTTATTTCTTATTTTTATTTTAGCACCCTTTGCTTTTGAAAAAGGGAAGAAGGGATCTACTTTTACAAATTCAAAAAGTATGTAGCAAGTAGTAATCTGCGACCCTACAAAGTATATAAATTCTGGATCAAGATGACTTGACGAGTCGAACTAACCCTGTCCATCTGTATAAGCGCTTGTTTCTCAAAGACGAAAATAATGCTAAATATGCTTCAATCGATTTAATTTCGCATTTGCAGACACAATAAATGGATTATTCGTTTTCGACATTGTGAATTGCGTTATAATTAAATAAAACGGACGGAAGTTATCCATCAGTTAGTATCGTTCACAGAGCGTGGGATGGCTAAAAGTTACGCTCAAATTTAACTGTATATATGTATGCGTATGTTTATGTATATGGGCAAAGGGGCTGTCGAAATTGGGTTTTGTCGATTTCAGATTTCGTTTCGATTTTTTAGCTCCTTTGCCTTTGAAAAAGGTAATAAGGGATATATTGCATTTGTACAAAATGGAAATGTATGTAACATTTAGAAATAGCAATCTGAGATCCAACAAGGTATATATATTCTTGATCAGGATGACTTGACGAGTCGATATAGCCATGTCCGTCATTATTTCTGCTCATCTATATAGACGCGTATATCTCAAACAGGAAACAGGCTTATTAAGCATAATTTTCAACCGATCGAATTTCGCATTTCCACAAACAAGAAGTGGACCACGTTATAGACATTATGAATTGCGTTAAAATTGAATAAAAAGCTAGATAAACTGTATATATGTATGTGGGCTGTCGAAGTCGGCTGTTCTCAATTTTAGATTACTTGTTTGTTTTTTAATAACCTTGACCTTTGATAGAAGGTAAGAAGATCTACTGAATTTTTGCAAAATCGAAAAGTATATAACAGGTAGAAAAGTCATCTGCAGCGCTATGCAGTATATATATTCTTTATCAGCAAAACTTGGCGAGTCGGTGTAGCCCAGTACGTCATTCAGTCAGTTCATCTATATAAATACCTGTTTCTCAAAGACGAAATCATGCTTTTGAAACACAATTTTCAACCGATCCAGTTTCGCATTTCCACACACAATAAGTGGAGCATTTGATATCGACTGATTTAATATAAAATTCGGAAGTTTTTTTATTTATTAGAATTAAATTAAATATATACAAAATATACAATTTAATACTAGTTTAACGAGCACTAGCTGGATCTGCATTCGGCTCAAAATTGTACTTTTTCTTTTTTTTTGGTTATTTCAACCAATTTGTATTATTATATATTCTTAAGTTTAAAATATTTAATTAATTTAAAAGCTAGTTATATACATTTTTCTTATTCTATTTTTATGTATTTCATTTGCAAAGACCTACGAAGGTGTTAATAAGTTTGATGTTCTTTAGAGAGGGGTCGCTAAGTAGGGAGGACGGTTGTAAGGCCCCAAACACAGAATGCCTGACTCTGTCTAAACGTCTACAGGTGTCGAGTAGGTGATCGGCGTCTAAATTGTCCCTACAGAACGGACAGGTAGGTTTTGGATCACCAGAGAGTAAATGTTCGTGGGTTTGACACACCCAGTCCAATGCGCAGGCGAATGAAAGAAGAGCAAGCACGTTTAACCACCGATGAAGGGAGTAACGATTTTGAGCAGTTGGCGTTTATTCTGCGGTAGCGGTTTGGAGTGGCTATCCAAAGAGCCATTTTCTCCTCCCAAATGTGGTGCCTGACAAGCCTGTGCATGTCTTTGTTGTTGAGGGCGGTGAAAAGTAATGTTGCAGATTCTCTAACGTCGTTTGCAGCTTTGCCAGCGGATTCGTTTTCTGGGATCCCTTGGTGACTTGGCACCCAGAAAACAGTTATTTTTGTAAGATGGTGAGCTATAAGACTTCGGATATCTGCGATTGTAGGGTCCAAATGATCTGAGTTTTGGATAGCCGAGATGACCGATAGGCTGTCGGTGCAGATGACATGAGATCCAGGTTTTCAGCCCCTTTGCCTTTTTGTAAAAAAGAAGCAAAGCGGAGCTATTGGAAATGTGCAAAATCCAAAAGTATGTAACACATAGAAATAATCATCGGAGACCCCATAAAGTATATATATTCTGAATCAGGACGACAAGACGAGTTGATCTAGCCCAGTCCGTCTGTCTGTCTGTCCGTCTGTATGAACGCCTGTTTCTCAGAGACTATAAGAGCTAGAGCAACCAAACTTGAAATCTAGATTCGTTATGTTCGTAGGTTATACGAGTTTGTTTTTGATGTTTGAATTTCCTCCCCTAACCGCCGCAATTAAAAAAAAACGATTATTAAGCACAATTTTCAAGCGAACAAATTTATTTTTGGCGTGCATCAAAATTAGACTACTCATGATCCATGTTGTGAATCTGTGAATCTTGGTAAGATTGATCAAAAATCTCGGAAGTCATACATCATCAAAAGTGGCGTTATGGGCCCCGGGGGGTATTGTAGTGCGCGCAAAATAAGAGCTAGAGCAACAAAATTTGGATCGTAGATTTGTTATGCTCGTGCGCTATACGAATATGTTTTGGATTTTTCAATTTCCTCCCCTGACCCCCGCAATTCGAAAAACTATAAGGTACAATTTTTAACCTATCAAATTTCTTTCATTCATTAAGTAGACCATTCTTCATCTACGTTGTGATTTTCGTTAAAATTTAACAGTAAATACGGAAGTTCTACAATATTAAGTACCGCGCTATAGAGCGTGGGGGGCTAAAAGGTGCGCGCAATGGCTAAGTACGTGCAGAACTGTGTGTATGTATGAGTATGTGTGTGTATGTATGTATATGTAGGCAAAGGGGCTCTCGTAGTCGGGTACACTCGACTACAGACTTCTTACTTGTTTTTTTAATTGATTTGTGTTTTAATATTTATTTCTTCCGGAAAAGAACAACACGTCTGCACTCGCCGACGCCTGACAGACAAATCGTTTAATTAAGTTGAATTAACTTTATTATGGCGGTTAGTGGTGGCCGGGCACATATTGCTTAGGTATGGTGTGTCTGGTTATTTCCTCCCTTCCGGGTGAAACATGGCTTGTTTTGACAACGTATGGACGCATGGTTGTCGCTTCCGCAGTTGAAAGATAGCTTGGAGGCATCAGCTTGGTTTCTGCATCTAGCTGCTATCTGTCCGAGCTCCAAACACTTATAGTACCGCCTATGCTCTATTTTGCTACGGATCCAGCAGACTGTCCAACCTACTCGCACGCTTCGTGCAGTCAGAAGCGTGTTTGCCAATTCCTTCTGCAGGGTTAGGGTAGTTGATTGATACATGAGAATGTGTGACCCGCTACAGTTTGGCAGTGGAGTCGTCTGCCGATTTCCGCATTTCGAGCAATAGTTCTCCTTCCCCTGTGCATCCTACGACGCGCACGCTGTCCTTATATATCTGTAGTGCGCTGTTGGTTTGCACCGTTGCTAGAACATGCTTGTATTTCCCTGGGTTAGGGCACTTTACTACTACGGCATCGGGTCGCTGTTTGCGGTGTGGTGTGGGCTTGGCTTTACGTCTAGCTTTCTGCCACTTTTGCTGCTGTTGTGCTTTGGCAGTGATTTCTGCCCTTCGCTCATGCCGCTTTTTCTTGCTCTTGGGCTTGTTGGTTTGCTCACCCGCTGGGCTTTTGTCTTGTTTGGGCGGCGGTTTATGATCTCCTTGACCTGCGGCACTCAGTTTTTAGTTACCTCACTGTAACTGCAATTCCGCGACGGTGGGCTCATTTGCGTCGCTTTCTCCACACCTGCTTCCTTGGCCTGTGTGGTACTTGGTATAGCTCTACTGAAGGCACGCGCCTTCGCTTCCTATGTAGATGCCCACTTATCGCTCTTTGCATGTTTTTCAGCTGAAGCAGGGAGTCACTCATATTTTGGTTAACATGACGCACTGCTGGCTTCTTTTCCATTACTGGGAAAAGAATTTTGTCCAGTTTAGTGCTCATCCTCATAACTTAGGCCTCAGGAGTTGGAGAGCTTTCCCGTACGCGTTTAGGTGGTTTGTTTACCGGGCTTATTGCGTTTCGTCGCTTCTTTGGTGTTTTAGAGGTTTCTTCCTCTGCCGGGGTTTTTTTTCTTCCAAAAGCGTGAAATGGTACACAACCTCTCCTTTCTTGCAAATAAATCTTGCTTGTAGCTGTGTCCGCTGTGCCGGCCAAGCATGCCACCGACGCAATACTCCTCTTCTCTACAATGGGTGCTGGGGCCTCCAGAATCCGTTCCCCTGCCGTGGAGTGTTTCACTGGTGGATATTCACTATTGTGACTGCCACCTGGAGTAATTAAGTTTCCACAACCATTGATGCTATTTGTTTCCCGTCGGTTGACGTGGGGCTGTTACCAGGGACGCAACGTGGAGGCATCTTAAAGCCGGACAGACAATTTGCTCCCTGTTTAGAGGCTTCAATTTTAAAGAAGACTGGCATATATGAAAGGCGACAGAAATCCAGGATGTGACTATACTCACTCTCGGTTTCACCACCTCGCCCGCTGGCCTTTTCCACAATAGTACCAAAACAAGACAAAAGATTTCTTGAATCAGAAGAGAACGGATTAGCATACTCCTAATGGCCTTCGAGACACAGCGTCACTTCATAAAGGAAACTAAGGGAGCAGAAGCTGAACTACTTTCAGTTAGTGGTAGAGCTCTATGAGCTGTCTAATCACAAGGCTAAATTGTTCCCAAGAAGAAGAATACCGAAACCGAGACGAAGAAGTTGAAGTTGAAATCGAAAAGTTCGAATACTTTTCAATTTTGTACACATCCATTAGTTTCCTTTTTACCATTGTTCAAAAAGCAAAGGGGCATAAAAATAAAAAAAAAAGACGGTGTGGTGATCGGCCAAAAGAACAAGACCACAGCGTGCCGTTCTATTCACCAGACGACTGGAAAATGCATTGAAAGCATACAAGCTCTGTATAAAGTTTGCTGAGCATTTGCAGGTCAATCAGGCTAAGGCTAAGTGATTAGAACATCTCAAGATTTCCAGACTTCACCATTGTTTACAGCATGGACAGAGCAGAACGGAAAGCAAGACAAATGAGTACAGACACCCCGAACAAAAAGAAGTAAGGGGTTCACTGCAGTTAAGTTCCACGTGCAAGGAGATCTCAGCATTCCGCATGATAAGCAGAAGTCCGAAAAAACATCCTTTTCATTGGCCAGTGGTAGAACTCAGGGACGTAGATGAGCTAACGACCAAGAAGGAAATTCAAACAGCTCTTATCATGCAGCTGCTGGTGGACGATATAGTTCTTTGCAATACGCATTGGAAAATTCAAATAGTGTCTATAAGCTTACCTGCATATACGGCAAAGAGTATCCTTAGTGTAGGTAAGCTAAAAGTAGGATAGGTAAATTCCACGATCCGAAAGAGAATACACATTGAAATTCGGACACATAGCTAGACACTATAGAAGTAAGGTAGACCGCTCTAATCTCTACAGGAGATGTGGGTCATCTGGCCACTTGACCAAAGACTGCTAAAAGATCCTCTCTGAATTTTCTGCAGGAAAGATGGCCAGTTAGATGCCGATAACATCAATGGCAGCAGAAGGTGTCCTGTGTTTAAAGGAACACTCTCAAAGACATCATATTGAATTGCACCTATATAAATTTCAACCACTGTGGGGCTGCTCATAGTCTCCTGACGTAGTCTCTTCGAAAAAAAGGACAGGTTTTGTCTTCCTGTGCGAATCCCTCAAATCTGTCAGAAATAGAGGATGGGTATGCAGCAAAATTTCGAATTTGAACCAATTCCAAAGTATGATGGAGGAGATTGTGGAACATGCTTGTGGTAATCTCCGTTTGTTATTGAAGGAGATTTTATTGGCTGGGTAGTAGAGTGGGGTAGAAATCCGACAAATGCAAGAGGTAGCTTTTGAATGCATTTTCGTCTTTGGATGTTGAATTAGCCAATGATGGGAAACAGCTTACATAGTACATAGCGGAAAGTGGATCGATTATAGATATAACAATAATTAGTAATTTACTGTTTAAGAAAATTTCATGGAAAGTTTGCTATAATTTTTCATATGATGATCATCAGGCTATCTACTTTGCTTCGGCAAGGGTCATCGAATTCCAAAATCGTTTGCTCCCAAATGGAATGACGAGCACAGCCTATACCAAGAAACTTCGAATAAATACACAGCTGGGGATATGCAAACAGTGCAGAAAAGTAGAACCATAGAGCTTGATAAGCAATTCCGAAATATAAAGGGAGCCCAAAAAGCTGAATTGCTTCTTGATTTTGACAATAAAACTCCTGTACAATGCTAATATATATTTAATACAGTATATACCGGTTATATGCAAAACCTTTAATGCAGAAAAATTTTCCATATATTCGTTATTTCCTTTTAAGCAGTCATGAGTTATATGCAAATACGTTGTAT
>JBAMBS010000334.1:90000-390133 GCA_037044455.1 Zygothrica quintamaculata | reverse complement strand
GTGTATGTTTCTGTGTGTCAGTGTATGTTTTGTATGTGAAAGACATTTGTGTGTTTTGTGGAAATTATTTGTTATTAATTTCAAACAATATATATACATATATATTGCTGGATATCTGCTTGCGTGTGTGTGTGTAGGTTCATTTAATGCATTTGGCAAACAGCAATGAAAACGTTCATATATAAAGCAAATATATTTATAATATTATACAAACTTTGCAATATTCACAATGCGAATGCGAATAATCACAGCAAAATTTTTCATTCGAAATTGAAGTCAGCACAATATCATTGCATACTTCTAGGGGCACCGAAAGGCGCAATAGAGAAGAGTTGAAGAAATTATATATAGAACTCTACTTAGTATTATACTGCTGCCAAATAATTAACCTAGACATGTATATATAATATATAGTATTATATATTTGTATATATATATAGAAAGTTATGTGTAGTATAGAGAATTGTAAACGATTTGTGCATTGTTTAAGCGAAGCAAAGCGATTCATCGATTGCATTTTGTATGATTTGCGGCAACGATAAGTATCGCAATGCTTGGCCATAAGAATCACTAAGAAATGAAATCAACATGCAAAATACGTTTATAACAACTATTTAGATAAAGATTAAGTGTATAATATATATATATATATATATATATGATTGATATATATATATATGTATATCTTCATTACTTATATACAAAATATTTTATTTCAAATTAATTTTGAAATTTTTTTTTGGCAACAAATCGAAAACAACGATTCAAATGAGTTTTCAATTTGCCAAAAACAATTCAAAATCAAATTGAAATTAAAAAATTATAATTTAAAAAATTGATTAGAAACTGCATTTATTATATATATATATGTATATAAATATTAAATTATATATAATATAATACTTAAAATAAAGATAAATATTTGAAAAGTTTTTTGTTTAAATTGTTATAAAAAATATATGATATTTTCCATAGCTGAAAGACTATATACAGTTATATTTCCACTGACACCTAAATGGGGGTTAATTAAAATACATTTTAATCAGTTTATATATATTGTATATATATATATATATTTATAAAAGGATTTGCTTGCGGAATATTTGTTTTGCTAGAACTTGTAAAATAATTGTATAATTATTTTAAGCTCCACTTAAACTCAAACAATCAGCGGCAGTTGAAGAAAATATTGTAGAAATCTTATAATTAATGTATGTATATATATATATATATATTCGGATTTTTAAAGTCTTCAATCGAGTATATAAATATACATATTGTATTTGGCTTATATTTGCTGGCATCGAATATGCATGAGTAGCGCGAAAGCACTCAGAGTGAAATGTTATTAAAATGTTGAAAGAGAAGACAGAGATAGAGAGAGAGGGGGGAGAAGTAAGCGAAATATAATAATTTATTTAATAAGCAATAGGGAGCAAAACTATGGCAGCCCTGGCAGCAGCGCTATACAATCTTTGAGGCCAACAATAGCAAACCGATATCCGGTTTGCAGTTTGCCAATTTAGTTGAAAAAAAAGAAGCAAAAATAAGGCAGAAAAATATGCTTCATGTTTGCCATGGCAAAACCGCAGAGGAAGAGGAAGGGGATGGGGTAGGTAGCAACTGGTCTACTCATGCCTGATGGGCGGTGAGTGGATGGAGTGTGGTCTAAGGTTTATGGGAAGCAAGTAAATGAAGAAACCTTGAAACAAAATGCCGCAGTGTGGCGGCCAAGTAGAGCTTCAAATGGCGCAATTGTTTGCACTAATTATTGCCGGACTGGGAGCAGTTGCAACAGCCAAAGAAGTTGGAGCGGCAGCACCAAAGAGAGAGAGAGAGAGACAGGCAGAGAGTGAAAAGTGTAGAAACTGATGGAGTAATAGTTATAGTTGCTGTACTGGTTATAGTCGTAGCAACGTCATCATCAGGCAGCCAACATAAGGCAAGTGCTGCAATTTGAAGTCTGCCGCAGTTGTTGCCATTGCCTCTTCGAACTTTTACGTTACGCAAAAGTTCTCAAAACATTTTCAAGTTTTCAAGTGATGCAATTTCTCAACCCACCCACAAAACTATCCAATCCCAATCTCAAACCCTCTCCCCTTTGTCTCTCTCTCTCTCTCCCACATGCCACATACTACCCGCTGTGGCAATCTCACTCCCTTTAGCTCATTACTCTGTGCACATAAACACATAATGTAGAATATTTGGGTCAGATATGCTGTGTATGAGTGTGTGTGTGTGTGTGCTGGTATGTTTGTTTGCTTGGATTTTTATTGTGTAGCAAAGAATTGGTGTAGGAGGCAGTGGCAGTGGCAGTACTTGATGTTGCAGGCACTTCTATGCTGACTTCTAATTGCAATTGACCAAATGCCGAGGCTAAATGCTACGTTTCAGCGGCTTCAACTGCAACCGCAGTAGCAGCAGCAGCAGATGCCGTTTATTTGTACAGTATGCACTTGTGTGTGTGTGTGTCTCTCTCTCTCTCTTTTTTATATGTGTGTGAGTGTGTGTGGGATTGTACCTCGTCTTTTTTCATTTTTGCTGCTTCAATTCGATTCAATGAAGCAAAATTTTATTTGAAATCAAACCGAAAAGCAAATTGCATGTGTGTAAATGCGTCTTTGTGTATGTGTGTGTGTGAGTGTGTGTATTCCAATTCATTGAAGTGGTGAGTGCCATTGATTTTTATTTCGCATTTGATTCGTTTCATTTCATTTATTATTTATTTGATTTATTTTTACTGCAGCCAAACACAGAAACTCAACCGCAACATGACCCCCCGATGCCCTGTTCCCATCGCTTGTTTGAGTAAAGTGGGATGGCCAGAGTAGGGGAATTGGGAAGGCAAGAAAATGGCGCACAGACAGCGCACTCAATTGAAAGACCAAGCAACCTTTCTGAACGCACAGCCATGGCCTTTGCCACACACTAAAGGAAATTACTCATACGCCAGGGTATCCAATGTCTTTGGTTGTGAGTTAAAAAGTTTACTTTGATTTTCCTGTAGACTCAAAAGGATGCTACCAAGGACTTCTTGGCAAATAAAATACTGAATACAGTTAATAGATGTATGCTCTCTATCACTACCTCTCTCTCTCTCTCTCTGTCTCTCTCTTTGTGTGTTTATCTCTTTCACAGGCTGTAAATATGCTTAAGCTTATTTATGAGCAGAAAATTTTAATTTTGTACACAAAAAAAAGGAAAAGAATTTGACCAAATAAAGAGATGAAAATGAATTGAAAGAAGAGTAAATCTTTTACAGTCTAATTCTCTTTTATATTATCTTTCATTCAGTTGCCTCTATCTATTGCCTACCTTTGAACCCATTTGGCGCAAAGCTTTTCAATCAGCTGGCAACCTTGTCAATGGGCACTCAAAATTATGACGCCATAAAAGGCATTTACCCAAGAGACCAAAAAGGAGTAAAAGAGAGAGAAGGGGAAAAGCGGAAGTTGAAAATCCGAGTCAAGATGAAAAGTAATCTCGATATGGTGACAGTCAGTGCCACAGCCGCAGCTGCAGCCACAAGTATACAGAGAGGAGAGACACAATGATTGCCATTGGCCTTGTGGCGCCTTTAGCTTGTGGTAGGCAACAAAAGCAAGCAGCAAGTAATAGTAGCAGCAGCAACAGCAGCAGCAGCAGTTGAACAATGAAGTGAAAGCTATGCCACAAAATTTCTAATCTCATCCGAGGTCGTTGCTAGGACTCATCGTAAGCGCATCCCAATCTCAATTCTAATCCCAACCGCGCTGCTGCTCAGTTTCTCTTCAACCACTTCAGTCGCTTCAGTGTCGACTAATCGCCGTTGCAGCGAATGAGCAATAAACCAGTCAAGATCCTTGTGGACTGGTTTGCAGGATATACACAGTAAGGATGAGTATGATGCGGCTGCGGCTGCTGCAGGCATTGTCGCCGGTGCCACCTTTTGTGTCAAAAGTGCACTTCCATTATTAGCGCATTGTATGCGGCAAGCAGAAGCTGCCTGGTTCGAGGAGGTTTTGCGGGTGGTCGGTGCGAGGCTTATGCCACCGGGTTGCGCCTTAAAATATGAGTAGAGCTCGCATAAAGGAAGTGCATTTAATTTCTTTTCTTTGCCAACTTTCGCAGTGGCAAAAAAAAAAGGGGGGAAAAAATGCAGGAAAAACGCCAACGAGAACGAAACGAGGCAAAGTGAAACGTTGCAAGCAACGTTGCCGCCTGCTTTGCGGCCATTCATAAAGCGCACCTCCGCCCGCACCTACGCCTCAGCCTCAGCCGTTGCCATTGCCTCTGCTGTGTCATTCATGTATGCACAAGAGGCGCAATGGCAATGGAAACATCTTCTTGCCCCCCCTCCCCTACTTCCCTTTGCTCTTTGTCTGCAATGTTGCTGTTTCTCTGTTGCTGCCGCTGCTGCTGCTGGTGGTGCTGCTGTTGATGCTGTTGCTGGCATTTGGCTTACCGCGACACACAAAGTGGCAGCAAAAGCAAAAGCAGCTGCAACACCAACAGCAACAGCAACAGCAAAAGCAGCAGCAGCCTCGTCGCCTCATCATAAAAATTGAGCACGACTTAGTTGACTTTTGCACATACTACAAAAGGACATTGCCAGCCGACCTGCTCCTTGTGTCCTTTATGTGCACTCAAACACATACACACACACACACATACTTACACACACACATATACAACAACAACAACAACTAAAGAGTATATAATTTTAATTTGGCTTTATTTTCACGACGATGCGATGAGCAGCTGAAAGACGCACCAGTTTCTGCAGCTTTTCCCTCCCTCACGCGCAGTAGAAACAAAGCCAAGCTGCAGGGCATAGAGTTAAGATATGAAAGAGGTGTGCGGGTGTGCGGGTATGCGGGTGTGTATGGATGTGTGGGTGGGTATCTCGCTTTATGTTCATTTAGCCTGAAACAGTTTTTGAAACATTTTTCAACAGGACGACAGAGAAACGGTGCGCCACACTTTTCTTTTACGCTTTTGTAACCACGATAAATGTGCTTTATGTAGCGAGAGCTGAGTCTTTACGGCCTGAACGATGAGAGTTAGCTGGTAGATTGAGAGCGGGAGGAAGGGGGTGAAGGGAATGAGAGGTAGTTTCAGAGTATGCAACAACAGCAAGCAGGCGTTGCTTTAGACTTAACCAACCAACACTCAACTCTTACCTCTTAAATACCAACTCTCTCCCACTCTCTCTGTCTCTCGCACTTTCTCTCTCTCTCTCTCTCGGTTTCTTTCACTCGCCTGATGAAATGTTTCCTGCACTTTCACCCATTTTTGCATCTTTTGCCGCTTTCATAACAAGCAGCAAGCGAAAAAAAAAATTATATATATAGTTATTCAGAGGAAATGGCTTAAAAAAAAAAGAAAGTATTAAAAGAGAAACTTAAAGAGTAGCTGCAAAATGCTCTTATAACTCTCACACAATATGCAGCAGCATTAAATGCCATTTAATGGCCCAATAAATTCTTAAGAAACGACCAAATTTCCACCCAAATATAATGTGCATATCTCCCTCCCTCTGCCTCTCCCTCTCCGTCTTATCCTCTATCTGTCTCTCTCAGCTCTTACATAGACATTTATCTAGTGCATATACTCCCCTTATATTGCTACTTATATAGCCATAGATCTCACTTAAGTTGCAGTTAAATTGTCGTCCTTTTGCCTGGAAATGAGCTCAAATTTCGTCAAGAAAATAGTAATCGAAAAGGTTTCGTTAAGCTGTGAGCCGGTAAATTATTTATCGATAACACTTTGTAATCATTTTAAAATACTTTTGTTATCGCAGGAATATCTTTGGCTACTCGTTCTGTAATTCTTTTGCATTCGTTCTGTCATCGGTTTTGTTATCAATTTGGAATCATTATCTCATCGTTTTGATAGCTATTTGTTATCGTTTGTTCATCGATTTGTTAGTGTTTTCTATAATACAGTTATTTTCATGTATTACAACACTGTGTTCACTTAATCTCACAATATTTGGTTATCGACATTCTAATGATCAATAATAAGACATAAGAAAATATACTGTATCATCGAAAACTGATATCGATAACTGCTATCAAACTGCTGTCAAACGAATATGCAGTTAAAAACTTTCGGCTTAGCCTCAATTCAATTTGTCGCCTACTACAAAATCGATAATTAAGCACATATCGATAAACTGTTTAATCGTTTTTAGGCAGGGTAAAGTTTTTTTTGCTAGCAAAACTTAAATATGTAAGCTCGTATTGGAAGTAAAAAGCAAAAAATATCGATTGTTATTATGATAAGCTTTAGTATATTATACAATCGATTAGAGGGTGCATATTATCTTTCAATATATTTTCATATTAATCTTGAAATTTGGTTGTCATTTCAGTTGCAATTTATTTTGAATGGAATTGCGATAGTCAAGTATTCGTGCAAATTCTATCGATGTTATCGATTAGCCATTGAAGCTGCAATGCTTAAGCTGCTTCAGCTACTTATCTTGGAATAAAGTACTCAAATTGCTTTTTTGAAATGCATTCAACTGACTGCATTCGATAAGCATAAGGATATTCAAAGTATTGAGAAGGTGTGCACAAACGAAGAGTAGTGAATTGAAGGGTGGGGGGGGGTTAAAGAATAAGAGTAAGAGAAAAGGACATTTACCCAAAGGTAAAAGCTCAACTGAGATTTCATACCATTCATTGTGCAAGGACGTTGGATACACAGAGAGCAGAATACAGAGGATGAAAATGAAAAAGAAGTTACATAATAAATAAATAGCAATCGGGTTGGGAGGCGAGAGGGGCTGGTTCAACAAAATGATGCTTTACGAAGGGGAGGAGGGGGGTGAACTGAAGCAGTGGAGGTTGCTGATTCATGTACCACGACGAATGCGAGAAGAAAACTTTGAATAGAATTTTTAAGTTTGCCATTTACCAGAACACTTACACACACACACACATACATCTAAATATATATAAATATACATATGTATATGTGTGTATATATAGAAATACATTCGCATACTCCGATCGTCCGATAGAGAGAGAGAGAGTAGAGTAGAGAAAAACCTTTAGTAGCGTGTAATTTGCACTTTGTAAATTTGCATAAAAGCTGCAGCGACATAGTCATTGATGTGGTGGGGTTAAAGGGGGCTTTGAGGGGGCGATGGATTGAGTGGTAGAAACTGTTAGATTGGAAGACGGGCATAAGTCCAAGATAGAGACGATATGTAAATGCCACACACACACACACCCACACATAGAGCATGTGTCGTCACTTTAGCCAAGGCTCTGAGCTTGTAACTTGTGGAGACGTTGAAATGATGCAAAGCCTGAGCAAGCTGGGTGGAGAGAGGGCGGATGAATACAAGTGTTGTATAGGATGGGGCATATTGGATTGCCTTCATACTTAAAACCGCCAGACATTCATTGGTTGAGCAGCAGCAGCAGCAACAGCAGCAGCAGTAGAGGAGCTTGCCATGTGGCAGTAGCAGTGCTCTGAGATTAAGGCAACATTGCCACCTGGCAATGCCACAATTTGGCTGTCCAATTTGACGCACACAAAACAAATTGAGGCAAGCGGTTCAGCTTGCGTTGCGTTTTGTATTTTAGCTATGGGTCTAAGGGTTTTAGGGTTTCGGTTGAGGGTTTGGTGGCAGACTCGATTGGTTGCCAGCTGCCAGCAACAAAGATGTCATTTTGTTTGCCCCTAAGAAGATTACACATGTTATATAGAAATTGTTGCCAGCTTATGAAACAGCTGCTAGAAGGGAGACAGACAAATAGAGAGAGGGAGGGAGAGAGGGTGAGAGAGAGAGAGAGAGAGTGAGTGAACAAAATCCGCTCTTACAGCTAATGGGCAGCTTTGGATATGCTGAACAAATTTGTAACTGTGTGGAAGAGGAATAGAAATTGTGGAATTAATAGTGATCAATGGAGCTTGAGTTATTTTTATAGCTAAGCAAAAGCTTAAAGCTTTGTCTAACAGCTTTCAAAGCTTCACTTTTAGTTACAGAATTGCTCCCAGTAGCGCTTTTCATTTTGTGTTTTAAATCAAATTAGTTGAAAGACAGAGATTAATGCCATTTTCATTTCGATTGCCATTGGCAGTGGCATTGGCATTGCTTTGTGGCGATCAAAACCGATTTTCATCAAATTTGCCGCAATGGCAACACGGCAACACTGCAACAATGCAACAATGCGACTGCAACTGCTGCACAGCAAAACAACAAACAACATTTGCTGCATGCCTCATACCGGCGGGACAACAATGGCGCACAGCTTATACATTTTATAGTTGCATGAAGCCATTACAGTTACCCAACCACCCCTACCCCACTCTACCACCACGATACGAGCTATCAGCCGCTGTAAAACCGTACTAGTACCGTTATAGTTACAGTTCACAGTGCATGGCAACGGCCTCCAATAACAGGCAGACACGAATCGTTTCCACTTCCTTTCATTTCTTTCATTTCATATAGATATATATATATATATACATAAAGATATATATATATATATATATATTTTCCAACTCTTTTTTTGCTACTTTTTCTTCTTCTTCCTTTTTGTTAGCAGCTTTTCAGTTTTTCAGTTTTTACTGTTTGCAGTTTGCACTTCACTTAAATGCGACGCGCAACCGCCAAAGGAATAACAACAAATACCAACAACAAAAAAAAATATCTGTATGTGTATGTGTGTGTGTGTGTGTGTGTATCCTAAAGCCAACTAAAACTTATGGCTCCGGCCACAACAGGACAATCCTTGTGCTCGTCCACATCACACTACTCCTCCTTCCTTTTAGCCCTTCTGCCCTGCAGCCCTTTCGCCCCAAAAGCCATTAAAAATTTTTGCTGATGTCGAATTAGCGCCGACGGTTGGGCACAGTGGGGCACAGGCACAGTGGGTGTTGTTGGTAACTGGCAGAGATCATATATATTTATATATATATATATAATTCAATATATAGATGAGAGAGAAGGGGTGCCTGTATAAAGTGTTAGGTTATGGTCATAAGCTCTACACACATAAATATATCTAATCTCACATAAAAGTAATTACTTTCAGCTGCTGTTGCTATCGAAAAATATTAAATTATATTGAGTGCACATACACACAACACAAACATAATACACACACACACACATATGTGTATATGTGCATATGTATGTGTGTAGTTAGTGAATGTTACGTCGACCGCACAGCCCATAACTATCGCCAAACAGCAACTGGCTGTTAACTCCTTCCACAATCCCTTTGCGTTTGCTACTATCCCGCCTTCCCTCTCAACGCTATCATCGCCCATTTTGCTTGCAACTCTTGGCTTGCCTTTTGGCCAATGTATTTCCTTTTTGGCCCGTTCACATTTTTTCGTTAGCTGCGTTTTCGTTCGCTTCGTTTTTATGCGACTGCAGCACAAAATTCCGCGAATTTTCTCTTTTGGCTTTTCCTTTATTTCAGTTCATTTTTTTTCGTTTTTTTTGTTGCTGTTGCTGCTTCTTCTTTCTCTTTGTTTTTTTTTTTTACTTTCTCGCAGTTTGTTGCCGCTTCTATCGGGTGCCTACTGCCACCTTCTCTTACCTCATCTCCTCACTTCTTTTCCCAGCAGGCCAGGGACAGGCTCTATGCAGGCTATTTAAGGACCTGAATACGCTCTCTCCTCCTACCCTTTGCTTGGCCTCCTCTCTTTGTTTCTGTATGTGTGTTTATTATGCTATCTGTCTCTTTCGGTCTTTTTCTGCTTGTTTTATGTGTATCTTTTATCTTACTGGTGTTGTTGGTGTTGTTAATGTCAGAAATCGCCGTTGCCATTGCCATTGCCAGTGTGAAAGAAACACAAAAATTACAGCGTACAAGTTGCACATAAACCAAAATTAATACCCGTATAACTTACAAACACACACACACACACACATACAGAAACAAAGAGAGGAGTGTGCAGGAGGCAGGATTCTGAAAACTCAACAATTGCGGCCAAGCAAAGGGTAGGAGGAGAGAGCGTATTCAGGTCCTTAAATAGCCTGCATAGAGCCTGTCCCTGGCCTGCTGGGAAAAGAAGTGAGGAGATGAGGTAAGAGAAGGTGGCAGTAGGCACCCGATAGAAGCGGCAACAAACTGCGAGAAAGTAAAAAAAAAAACAAAGAGAAAGAAGAAGCAGCAACAGCAACAAAAAAAACGAAAAAAAATGAACTGAAATAAAGGAAAAGCCAAAAGAGAAAATTCGCGGAATTTTGTGCTGCAGTCGCATAAAAACGAAGCGAACGAAAACGCAGCTAACGAAAAAATGTGAACGGGCCAAAAAGGAAATACATTGGCCAAAAGGCAAGCCAAGAGTTGCAAGCAAAATGGGCGATGATAGCGTTGAGAGGGAAGGCGGGATAGTAGCAAACGCAAAGGGATTGTGGAAGGAGTTAACAGCCAGTTGCTGTTTGGCGATAGTTATGGGCTGTGCGGTCGACGTAACATTCACTAACTACACACATACATATGCACATATACACATATGTGTGTGTGTGTGTATTATGTTTGTGTTGTGTGTATGTGCACTCAATATAATTTAATATTTTTCGATAGCAACAGCAGCTGAAAGTAATTACTTTTATGTGAGATTAGATATATTTATGTGTGTAGAGCTTATGACCATAACCTAACACTTTATACAGGCACCCCTTCTCTCTCATCTATATATTGAATTATATATATATATATAAATATATATGATCTCTGCCAGTTACCAACAACACCCACTGTGCCTGTGCCCCACTGTGCCCAACCGTCGGCGCTAATTCGACATCAGCAAAAATTTTTAATGGCTTTTGGGGCGAAAGGGCTGCAGGGCAGAAGGGCTAAAAGGAAGGAGGAGTAGTGTGATGTGGACGAGCACAAGGATTGTCCTGTTGTGGCCGGAGCCATAAGTTTTAGTTGGCTTTAGGATACACACACACACACACACACATACACATACAGATATTTTTTTTTGTTGTTGGTATTTGTTGTTATTCCTTTGGCGGTTGCGCGTCGCATTTAAGTGAAGTGCAAACTGCAAACAGTAAAAACTGAAAAACTGAAAAGCTGCTAACAAAAAGGAAGAAGAAGAAAAAGTAGCAAAAAAAGAGTTGGAAAATATATATATATATATATATATCTTTATGTATATATATATATATATCTATATGAAATGAAAGAAATGAAAGGAAGTGGAAACGATTCGTGTCTGCCTGTTATTGGAGGCCGTTGCCATGCACTGTGAACTGTAACTATAACGGTACTAGTACGGTTTTACAGCGGCTGATAGCTCGTATCGTGGTGGTAGAGTGGGGTAGGGGTGGTTGGGTAACTGTAATGGCTTCATGTAACTATAAAATGAATAAGCTGTGCGCCATTGTTGTCCCGCCGGTATGAGGCATGCAGCAAATGTTGTTTGTTGTTTTGCTCTGCAGCAGTTGCAGTCGCATTGTTGCATTGTTGCAGTGTTGCCGTGTTGCCATTGCGGCAAATTTGATGAAAATCGGTTTTGATCGCCACAAAGCAATGCCAATGCCACTGCCAATGGCAATCGAAATGAAAATGGCATTAATCTCTGTCTTTCAACTAATTTGATTTAAAACACAAAATGAAAAGCGCTACTGGGAGCAATTCTGTAACTAAAAGTGAAGCTTTGAAAGCTGTTAGACAAAGCTTTAAGCTTTTGCTTAGCTATAAAAATAACTCAAGCTCCATTGATCACTATTAATTCCACAATTTCTATTCCTCTTCCACACAGTTACAAATTTGTTCAGCATATCCAAAGCTGCCCATTAGCTGTAAGAGCGGATTTTGTTCTCTCTCTCTCTCTCTCACCCTCTCTCCCTCCCTCTCTCTATTTGTCTGTCTCCCTTCTAGCAGCTGTTTCATAAGCTGGCAACAATTTCTATATAACATGTGTAATCTTCTTAGGGGCAAACAAAATGACATCTTTGTTGCTGGCAGCTGGCAACCAATCGAGTCTGCCACCAAACCCTCAACCGAAACCCTAAAACCCTTAGACCCATAGCTAAAATACAAAACGCAACGCAAGCTGAACCGCTTGCCTCAATTTGTTTTGTGTGCGTCAAATTGGACAGCCAAATTGTGGCATTGCCAGGTGGCAATGTTGCCTTAATCTCAGAGCACTGCTACTGCCACATGGCAAGCTCCTCTACTGCTGCTGCTGTTGCTGCTGCTGCTGCTCAACCAATGAATGTCTGGCGGTTTTAAGTATGAAGGCAATCCAATATGCCCCATCCTATACAACACTTGTATTCATCCGCCCTCTCTCCACCCAGCTTGCTCAGGCTTTGCATCATTTCAACGTCTCCACAAGTTACAAGCTCAGAGCCTTGGCTAAAGTGACGACACATGCTCTATGTGTGGGTGTGTGTGTGTGTGGCATTTACATATCGTCTCTATCTTGGACTTATGCCCGTCTTCCAATCTAACAGTTTCTACCACTCAATCCATCGCCCCCTCAAAGCCCCCTTTAACCCCACCACATCAATGACTATGTCGCTGCAGCTTTTATGCAAATTTACAAAGTGCAAATTACACGCTACTAAAGGTTTTTCTCTACTCTACTCTCTCTCTCTCTCTATCGGACGATCGGAGTATGCGAAATGTATTTCTATATATACACACATATACATATGTATATTTATATATATTTAGATGTATGTGTGTGTGTGTGTAAGTGTTCTGGTAAATGGCAAACTTAAAAATTCTATTCAAAGTTTTCTTCTCGCATTCGTCGTGGTACATGAATCAGCAACCTCCACTGCTTCAGTTCACCCCCCTCCTCCCCTTCGTAAAGCATCATTTTGTTGAACCAGCCCCTCTCGCCTCCCAACCCGATTGCTATTTATTTATTATGTAACTTCTTTTTCATTTTCATCCTCTGTATTCTGCTCTCTGTGTATCCAACGTCCTTGCACAATGAATGGTATGAAATCTCAGTTGAGCTTTTACCTTTGGGTAAATGTCCTTTTCTCTTACTCTTATTCTTTAACCCCCCCCACCCTTCAATTCACTACTCTTCGTTTGTGCACACCTTCTCAATACTTTGAATATCCTTATGCTTATCGAATGCAGTCAGTTGAATGCATTTCAAAAAAGCAATTTGAGTACTTTATTCCAAGATAAGTAGCTGAAGCAGCTTAAGCATTGCAGCTTCAATGGCTAATCGATAACATCGATAGAATTTGCACGAATACTTGACTATCGCAATTCCATTCAAAATAAATTGCAACTGAAATGACAACCAAATTTCAAGATTAATATGAAAATATATTGAAAGATAATATGCACCCTCTAATCGATTGTATAATATACTAAAGCTTATCATAATAACAATCGATATTTTTTGCTTTTTACTTCCAATACGAGCTTACATATTTAAGTTTTGCTAGCAAAAAAAACTTTACCCTGCCTAAAAACGATTAAACAGTTTATCGATATGTGCTTAATTATCGATTTTGTAGTAGGCGACAAATTGAATTGAGGCTAAGCCGAAAGTTTTTAACTGCATATTCGTTTGACAGCAGTTTGATAGCAGTTATCGATATCAGTTTTCGATGATACAGTATATTTTCTTATGTCTTATTATTGATCATTAGAATGTCGATAACCAAATATTGTGAGATTAAGTGAACACAGTGTTGTAATACATGAAAATAACTGTATTATAGAAAACACTAACAAATCGATGAACAAACGATAACAAATAGCTATCAAAACGATGAGATAATGATTCCAAATTGATAACAAAACCGATGACAGAACGAATGCAAAAGAATTACAGAACGAGTAGCCAAAGATATTCCTGCGATAACAAAAGTATTTTAAAATGATTACAAAGTGTTATCGATAAATAATTTAATGGCTCATAGCTTAACGAAACCTTTTCGATTATTTTCTTGACGAATTTAACTGCAACTTAAGTGAGATCTATGGCTATTAAGTAACAATATAAGGGGAGTATATGCACTATATAAATGTCTATATAAGAGCTGAGATAGACAGATAGAGAATAAGACGGAGAGAAAGGGAAAGGGAGGGAGATATGCATATTATATTTGGGTGGAAATTTGGTCGTTTCTTAAGAATTTATTGGGCCATTAAATGGCATTTAATGCTGCTGCATATTGTGTGAGAGTTATAAGAGCATTTTGCAGCTACTCTTTAAGTTTCTCTTTTAATACTTTCTTTTTTTTTAAGCCATTTCCTCTGAATAACTATATATATAATTTTTTTTTTCACTTGCTGCTTGTTATGAAAGCGGCAAAAGATGCAAAAATGGGTGAAAGTGCAGGAAACATTTCATCAGGCGAGTGAAAGAAACCGAGAGAGAGAGAGAGAGAAAGTGCGAGAGACAGAGAGAGTGGGAGAGAGTTGGTATTTAAGAGGTAAGAGTTGAGTGTTGGTTGGTTAAGTCTAAAGCAACGCCTGCTTGCTGTTGTTGCATACTCTGAAACTACCTCTCATACCGTTCCCCCCCTTCCTCCCGCTCTCAATCTACCAGCTAACTCTCATCGTTCAGGCCGTAAAGACTCAGCTCTCGCTACATAAAGCACATTTATCGTGGTTACAAAAGCGTAAAAGAAAAGTGTGGCGCACCGTTTCTCTGTCGTCCTGTTGAAAAATGTTTCAAAAACTGTTTCAGGCTAAATGAACATAAAGCGAGATACCCACCCACACATCCATACACACCCGCATACCCGCACACCCGCACACCTCTTTCATATCTTAACTCTATGCCCTGCAGCTTGGCTTTGTTTCTACTGCGCGTGAGGGAGGGGAAAGCTGCAGAAACTGCTGCGTCTTTCAGCTGCTCATCGCATCGTCGTGAAAATAAAGCCAAATTAAAATTATATACTCTTTAGTTGTTGTTGTTGTTGTATATGTGTGTGTGTAAGTATGTGTGTGTGTGTGTATGTGTTTGAGTGCACATAAAGGACACAAGGAGCAGGTCGGCTGGCAATGTCCTTTTGTAGTATGTGCAAAAGTCAACTAAGTCGTGCTCAATTTTTATGATGAGGCGACGAGGCTGCTGCTGCTTTTGCTGTTGCTGTTGCTGTTGCTGTTGGTGTTGCAGCTGCTTTTGCTTTTGCTGCCACTTTGTGTGTCGCGGTAAGCCAAATGCCAGCAACAGCATCAACAGCAGCACCACCAGCAGCAGCAGCGGCAGCAACAGAGAAACAGCAACATTGCAGACAAAGAGCAAAGGGAAGTAGGGGAGGGGGGGCAAGAAGATGTTTCCATTGCCATTGCGCCTCTTGTGCATACATGAATGACACAGCAGAGGCAATGGCAACGGCTGAGGCTGAGGCGTAGGTGCGGGCGGAGGTGCGCTTTATGAATGGCCGCAAAGCAGGCGGCAACGTTGCTTGCAACGTTTCACTTTGCCTCGTTTCGTTCTCGTTGGCGTTTTTCCTGCTTTTTTTTCACCCTTTTTTTTGCCACTGCGAAAGTTGGCAAAGAAAAGAAATTAAATGCACTTCCTTTATGCGAGCTCTACTCATATTTTAAGGCGCAACCCGGTGGCATAAGCCTCGCACCGACCACCCGCAAAACCTCCTCGAACCAGGCAGCTTCTGCTTGCCGCATACAATGCGCTAATAATGGAAGTGCACTTTTGACACAAAAGGTGGCACCGGCGACAATGCCTGCAGCAGCCGCAGCCGCATCATACTCATCCTTACTGTGTATATCCTGCAAACCAGTCCACAAGGATCTTGACTGGTTTATTGCTCATTCGCTGCAACGGCGATTAGTCGACACTGAAGCGACTGAAGTGGTTGAAGAGAAACTGAGCAGCAGCGCGGTTGGGATTAGAATTGAGATTGGGATGCGCTTACGATGAGTCCTAGCAACGACCTCGGATGAGATTAGAAATTTTGTGGCATAGCTTTCACTTCATTGTTCAACTGCTGCTGCTGCTGTTGCTGCTGCTACTATTACTTGCTGCTTGCTTTTGTTGCCTACCACAAGCTAAAGGCGCCACAAGGCCAATGGCAATCATTGTGTCTCTCCTCTCTGTATACTTGTGGCTGCAGCTGCGGCTGTGGCACTGACTGTCACCATATCGAGATTACTTTTCATCTTGACTCGGATTTCCAACTTCCGCTTGTCCCCCTTCTCTCTCTTTTACTCCCTTTTGGTCTCTTGGGTAAATGCCTTTTATGGCGTCATAATTTTGAGTGCCCATTGACAAGGTTGCCAGCTGATTGAAAAGCTTTGCGCCAAATGGGTTCAAAGGTAGGCAATAGATAGAGGCAACTGAATGAAAGATAATATAAAAGAGAATTAGACTGTAAAAGATTTACTCTTCTTTCAATTCATTTTCATCTCTTTATTTGGTCAAATTCTTTTCCTTTTTTTTGTGTACAAAATTAAAATTTTCTGCTCATAAATAAGCTTAAGCATATTTACAGCCTGTGAAAGAGATAAACACACAAAGAGAGAGACAGAGAGAGAGAGAGAGAGGTAGTGATAGAGAGCATACATCTATTAACTGTATTCAGTATTTTATTTGCCAAGAAGTCCTTGGTAGCATCCTTTTGAGTCTACAGGAAAATCAAAGTAAACTTTTTAACTCACAACCAAAGACATTGGATACCCTGGCGTATGAGTAATTTCCTTTAGTGTGTGGCAAAGGCCATGGCTGTGCGTTCAGAAAGGTTGCTTGGTCTTTCAATTGAGTGCGCTGTCTGTGCGCCATTTTCTTGCCTTCCCAATTCCCCTACTCTGGCCATCCCACTTTACTCAAACAAGCGATGGGAACAGGGCATCGGGGGGTCATGTTGCGGTTGAGTTTCTGTGTTTGGCTGCAGTAAAAATAAATCAAATAAATAATAAATGAAATGAAACGAATCAAATGCGAAATAAAAATCAATGGCACTCACCACTTCAATGAATTGGAATACACACACTCACACACACACATACACAAAGACGCATTTACACACATGCAATTTGCTTTTCGGTTTGATTTCAAATAAAATTTTGCTTCATTGAATCGAATTGAAGCAGCAAAAATGAAAAAAGACGAGGTACAATCCCACACACACTCACACACATATAAAAAAGAGAGAGAGAGAGACACACACACACACAAGTGCATACTGTACAAATAAACGGCATCTGCTGCTGCTGCTACTGCGGTTGCAGTTGAAGCCGCTGAAACGTAGCATTTAGCCTCGGCATTTGGTCAATTGCAATTAGAAGTCAGCATAGAAGTGCCTGCAACATCAAGTACTGCCACTGCCACTGCCTCCTACACCAATTCTTTGCTACACAATAAAAATCCAAGCAAACAAACATACCAGCACACACACACACACACTCATACACAGCATATCTGACCCAAATATTCTACATTATGTGTTTATGTGCACAGAGTAATGAGCTAAAGGGAGTGAGATTGCCACAGCGGGTAGTATGTGGCATGTGGGAGAGAGAGAGAGAGACAAAGGGGAGAGGGTTTGAGATTGGGATTGGATAGTTTTGTGGGTGGGTTGAGAAATTGCATCACTTGAAAACTTGAAAATGTTTTGAGAACTTTTGCGTAACGTAAAAGTTCGAAGAGGCAATGGCAACAACTGCGGCAGACTTCAAATTGCAGCACTTGCCTTATGTTGGCTGCCTGATGATGACGTTGCTACGACTATAACCAGTACAGCAACTATAACTATTACTCCATCAGTTTCTACACTTTTCACTCTCTGCCTGTCTCTCTCTCTCTCTCTCTTTGGTGCTGCCGCTCCAACTTCTTTGGCTGTTGCAACTGCTCCCAGTCCGGCAATAATTAGTGCAAACAATTGCGCCATTTGAAGCTCTACTTGGCCGCCACACTGCGGCATTTTGTTTCAAGGTTTCTTCATTTACTTGCTTCCCATAAACCTTAGACCACACTCCAACCATTCACCGCCCATCAGGCATGAGTAGACCAGTTGCTACCTACCCCATCCCCTTCCTCTTCCTCTGCGGTTTTGCCATGGCAAACATGAAGCATATTTTTCTGCCTTATTTTTGCTTCTTTTTTTTCAACTAAATTGGCAAACTGCAAACCGGATATCGGTTTGCTATTGTTGGCCTCAAAGATTGTATAGCGCTGCTGCCAGGGCTGCCATAGTTTTGCTCCCAATTGCTTATTAAATAAATTATTATATTTCGCTTACTTCTCCCCCTCTCTCTCTTTCTCTCTCTCTATCTCTGTCTTCTCTTTCAACATTTTAATAACATTTCACTCTGAGTGCTTTCGCGCTACTCATGCATATTCGATGCCAGCAAATATAAGCCAAATACAATATGTATATTTATATACTCGATTGAAGACTTTAAAAATCCGAATATATATATATATATATACATACATTAATTATAAGATTTCTACAATATTTTCTTCAACTGCCGCTGATTGTTTGAGTTTAAGTGGAGCTTAAAATAATTATACAATTATTTTACAAGTTCTAGCAAAACAAATATTCCGCAAGCAAATCCTTTTATAAATATATATATATATATACAATATATATAAACTGATTAAAATGTATTTTAATTAACCCCCATTTAGGTGTCAGTGGAAATATAACTGTATATAGTCTTTCAGCTATGGAAAATATCATATATTTTTTATAACAATTTAAACAAAAAACTTTTCAAATATTTATCTTTATTTTAAGTATTATATTATATATAATTTAATATTTATATACATATATATATATAATAAATGCAGTTTCTAATCAATTTTTTAAATTATAATTTTTGAATTTCAATTTGATTTTGAATTGTTTTTGGCAAATTGAAAACTCATTTGAATCGTTGTTTTCGATTTGTTGCCAAAAAAAAATTTCAAAATTAACTTGAAATAAAATATTTTGTATATAAGTAATGAAGATATACATATATATATATATCAATCATATATATATATATATATATATATATATACACTTAATCTTTATCTAAATAGTTGTTATAAACGTATTTTGCATGTTGATTTCATTTCTTAGTGATTCTTATGGCCAAGCATTGCGATACTTATCGTTGCCGCAAATCATACAAAATGCAATCGATGAATCGCTTTGCTTCGCTTAAACAATGCACAAATCGTTTACAATTCTCTATACTACACATAACTTTCTATATATATATACAAATATATAATACTATATATTATATATACATGTCTAGGTTAATTATTTGGCAGCAGTATAATACTAAGTAGAGTTCTATATATAATTTCTTCAACTCTTCTCTATTGCGCCTTTCGGTGCCCCTAGAAGTATGCAATGATATTGTGCTGACTTCAATTTCGAATGAAAAATTTTGCTGTGATTATTCGCATTCGCATTGTGAATATTGCAAAGTTTGTATAATATTATAAATATATTTGCTTTATATATGAACGTTTTCATTGCTGTTTGCCAAATGCATTAAATGAACCTACACACACACACGCAAGCAGATATCCAGCAATATATATGTATATATATTGTTTGAAATTAATAACAAATAATTTCCACAAAACACACAAATGTCTTTCACATACAAAACATACACTGACACACAGAAACATACACACACAGAGAATAAGGCTCATTGCTCACATATATCAATCAGTCAATCAATCAATCATTCATCCATCTTATTCACTCTTACTATTTATACAATACATTATTGCATATGATAATATATTTATAAATATTTTCTCAATTTTATTGCATACAAATTTCCCATTTATTTCTCAATTTTTGTTTTTGTTTTTGGATTTCCTCTTAGAGTAAAATAAAAAAAAAGAATGAAAAAAATCCAAAAAAAAAAATAATAAAAAAAATAGAAAATTTTATTATTAAAATCCAATTGCAATTTATTACTCTTTATCGACTATTAGTTATAGTTTAATTATTTATGATATACATATACAATATATATATATAAAAAAAAATATATCTATAAAAATTATACTTGATGTTTTTTCAACAAATTTTCATTTTATGATTTATGAAAAATACCAAAACAAAAACGAAACATAAAAAGAAATACAGAAAAAGCAAAACAAAACAAGCAACAAAAAAAATTAAAAAATAAATAAACACATATAAAATCAACTTAAAGCAAGTAACTAATAAAATATTTTTCTCTTTACCAAAAAAAATAAAAAACATACAAAATATTTCCCAAACAATTTGCCAACGATGACACATTGGACACTGCCATTTGCCACATTGCTACAAATTCTATAGTCGCGTCTCGGTGATGCGTGGACAGGTCATAACTCCCCAGGGATTGGGCATTGTTGGAATTCGAGTCTCTGTCGATCGGGACTCACGGTTTGGATTTACCCTAACACGGCAGGGTGGCTGGTAAGTTATCCTTTTCTGCATATCCTTTAAATATATATTTATATATATATAATTATAATAAAATAAGCATAGAAGAAAGCTGCGAGAAGAAATCTTTTCACATAGTAATGATTCGATTTGTATTGTGTGTTAATTTGTTTAAACATTATTTCAATTGGAAAAACTTTGCTTAATGATGAAAACTTTTGCCGCTTTAAATAGAAGAACAAAAGCAAAAAGTGCAAACTTTACAGACACACACACACACACATAGATACCTACTTTTAATATTTTAATACTTGGCTTCGCATTTTAATTAATTTACTTTCTTTTGCTGCGATTTTTGTTTTCTTTTTTTATCCAGTGGCCTCTTTAATCTTTTGGCTCTCTGAATGCAAATTACTTACGTATGAGTAATTTTTCATAATTTGTCAGCCAGTTGTTGGCTGGTTGGCTGGTTGGCTGGTTGGCGTCTTGGCCAACTGCTTCTTTCATTGCTTTCTCTTGATTACATTTTGTTAATAGAATTTTCTTGGGTAAAAGCCAAGTGTATTGCCAGATAAAGCAAGTTATCACTTTTTAATTAAATCTTTTACTTTGATGTGCCCAAAAACTTAATACAGACACAGCTTAAGTTGCAGAGGTATCCTTTATATATATATATATATATATATATATATATAAATCCCATTTATTAGAGCTCTTCTGTGGCTTTACTTTTGTTGCTTAAGCAAATGCTTAGACAAATAATAAGCAGTTGCAGCTGGCAATGATAATTGTTTATAAAATGCTGGCCAAATCATATTTATTCAAATCTTCAGCAAATAATACTATCGACATATACAAAAGCTATCGATAATTGCTGTATTAGTTATCGATTTCTTTAGCAAACACAGAGCTCTCCGCGCTTTAATTTTCTGGCAGGAAAATATAAAAATTATTATTGAAATATATTTTAAATCAGTTCAATTTAAACTATAACTGAATATATATAGTATGCTGTCTTATATCGTAAGATTGTTATATTGTTTTAGGTGCTGGCTATATGCAAAATATCGATTATTTTGTGTGGTGCCAACGCTACGCAGTTGAATGTCATTCGCATTTGGTATTTGCTTTGAAAATTTTAATCAAATACAAACACACATGCACACACACACACAGGCATACACACACAGTCATACACATGCACATAACGATAGAGAGAGATGTAGGAGAATGGAAACGAAAATATAAATAAAATTGGCAAAGGATAAAAGGATACTCTACTATGGCATATAGGCAGCAATATAAAGAGACAGAGAGAGAGGGAGATAAGCAGAGATAGAAAGAGAGAGAGAGATAGTGAATGGAAGAGATCTAAATTCAATATATCTAATATAAATATTTTTGCAGTTGTTTTTGGTAAAAAGGATTTCCGTTGTTGCTTAAAACAACAGCATCAACAACATTGTTCTTGTTGTTTTTCATTTTGCACAGTTTCTCTCTCTCTCTCTCTGTGTATGAGTATTGTATATGTGTAAGTGTGTGTCTTTGCTGGCCAATTTAAATAAACATTTCGCACCCGCTTTGCCTGATGTTGTGCTGCTGATTTTATTATGTCCAGCAGCAACAGCAACAGCAGCAACAACAACAATTTGCACACACAAATAAAATCTGTGCAAAACACATCAAGACACACTCACACACGCACACACATATATACACTTTAACTGTCTGATGATTATTTGTGTTTACTTTTACACACACACACGTGCATACTCACACACTTATATGTACACCCAGCCAGACGTACTATTTCAGGTTGCTTTTGTTGTTATCAAAAAGCATAGCATACTTATGTGCGCCGCATGCTACATATATTGTGAGCTATGTGGCCTGTGTATGCGAGTGTGTGTGTGTCACACAGCAGTTGTGTATGTTGTTTTTTTTTATTTCGGGTGGTGATTACATTTCCACCTACTGTACCATAATTTCTCATTAGCACAGTGGCCGTTAAATGCTGCTGCCATTGACCATTTTTCACATTTTGCGTTATCCACTTTGGGTTTTGCTTTTGTTAGTGCCTTCGCTGTTGCCTTTTGTTTTTGTTTATGTTTTGTTTGTGATTTCTTGTTGTTGGGTTTTTGTTTTTTTTTTCGGTTATTTGGTTGCTTTTTGCAATCAACAGAAGGCAACTACGTAAACAATTATAAAGCAAGAGACAGAAAGAGAAAAAAAAACATACACAGAGAGAGCGAGTGAGAGTGAGAAAGAGAGAAGGAGAGGGCGAAGGCGAGAGTGTGTGTAGGTTTCTAAGAAAACATAAAATCACAAACATGTCCTGATTTGCTGTTGCCTGCGTCCTTAGAACTCACACTGATTTGGTAGTAGCTGCCAGCAGCGTATAAGGCATAAATTCTTCAGTTTTTATTTATTTTTATTATGACTTGGCGTTGCTCTTGTTTATCTCGCTCTCGCACACACAACACACACACACGCGGGCATTGTGTATATGTGTGTGTCCTTGCGTTTCTTTGAAGGATTTTAAAGTTTTCTTTCGTTATCCGGCTACACTCTTACTTTTAGCTGGCAATAATTTCTGTTTATGTTCACATTATTTTCAGCTCCTCTACTCTGCTATATATGATACGATATGCGTAGCTTACTTCTATAATGCTTTTTTATATATATGAGAGTGGAGCGAGAGAGAGGAAAAGAGAGAGGGAGACTGTAGCAGAAATATACACTGTACAATGCTCTATAAAATTAAGTATGCAGCCTTTAAAAGCAAACACATTGAGCAAAGGGAAATATTGCATTGTTGCATGCAATAAAGCAAATGTTTTACCCTCCATTTTGTTACTGCAATTGAGGCTATACGACTACAGTATGTATATATACTATACACACACATAGATATATATTTATATACATATATAGTAAGCCGATATCATTGGCATGATCTAAAGAAATGTTAAAGCTGTTGTATCAGTTTTATTTGGCATTCAACTTGATGCTTTTCGCCTTCAACTCATACACAGCGAAGCTCAACTGCAGCCATAAACCAGGCAACAGTAATTCCTATTAGAAACGTAGGTGCATTGTTAAATAGAGAAGCGTTTAATAGAGAAGCGTTAGCTGGCAGCAAGTAGCGTTTCTTAATTACTTTCTGCAATTGCTATAAGAATATTTGCCCTAAAACGGCAACTAAATATCCAATGCTTACCATATGTTAACAATAATATAGTGTGTACATGTGTGTGTGTGTGTGTGTTTGTGTGTGGGTGGGTGGGTGTATCGTATGTGTATATTGGTTAATTCAGCTAGCTGCTTGTTGTGGCTGTTGCCCTAAATATTCCGCGCAAGCTTTGTTTTTTATGGCTTTGTATTTATAATGTTTATTTCATTTCTATACTGTTTCTCCCTCTCACTCTCTCCCCTAGTTTTTCTCTCTATCGCTCGCTCACACTTACACACACATCGTGTTGTGCTACAAGCTAACATTTTTAGTAGGTTTTTATATCGTGTAGCCCATAGCAAAATGGGTAAATTGGGTTAAACAATGTCTTGTTAATGTTTTCCACTAAATTTTGACACTTTATGCTTGAAGGCAGAGAGAAGCATAGCGAGATAACTATTGTATGTAAAGCATAAACTATAAAGTGATAAACACATAGAGAAGCAGTTTTAAATGCATCAACTTGAAAACAGTTAATGTAACAACTTTAATGTAACAATATTGTGGGTTTTTGCTTTCTTTTAAAGTTAGCCTTCGTCTGCAATGTTCGTCTCTAGTCGTTTTATTTTTGATACCCATTAACACTTATTGTGTTTTTCTTTATGCTTTTAAATATGTTTTAACTTGCGTTTCGCTTCATTGAATGCAGCTCAATTCGCTTCTCTATTTACTTCTCACTTTGATTCTCATTTTGATTCTTATTTAAATACTACTTCAAGTGCGCGTTGAAATTTACTTCACATTTCATCGCTTAACATATATCCCTTTCATATAAGTCGCATTACACTTTACTTCTTCCGTGACTTCTCTCTTACTTCTTCCTTTATTTCTCCTTTTACTTTTTCTTTTATTTCTCCCGTTGCTTCTCATTTATAAGTTTAAACTCACTTTACATTTCGCTGCTGATTTCTCTATCATACTCCTCCACCCGCTCCTTGCTTTACTATACATTAAACAAACGCATTGCTTCTCCATTTGCTTCTCACTTCTCTTCTTCACTTTCTTCTTTCCATATAGGATACTCACTTACCTACTCCTTGCTTTTTTTACCTCAACTCAATGTTTTCTTCGATTCATTTACCTCTTTACTTCGCTTCTTGAATCAGCTCTAATTTTGCTTCTTTCTGTTTTTTCTGATGCTTCTTGCCGCTACTGGTACAAGCCACATTGCCTAGGCATATTCTTAGCTGTTTATAAACAATTTACAGGGTATTCTCCCGTCCATTTGATTCGCTCTTTTCAACTTCTTATTTATCGTTTTTGCTGCTAATTTTTTTTGTGTGCCTTTTTTTCGTTGTGGCATTTGGTCCTTTCTCTCTTTGCCCTTTTCCTTCTTATTGTTGTTGTTGTTGGTCTGTGATATGCATTGTTGATTGTTGTTTGCAATGTTGTTATTATTATTGTTGTTGTTATTATTATTATTATTCTTGTTGTTGTTGTTAGCCTAGTAGAATAATAAAAGGAAATAAAAGTCATTATATTGTGCTGCAGGGGATTATTGTTGGCATTTTTTGCAACATATTATTAGACTTCTATATGGGCTTACACCTACGTGTGTGTGTGTGTGTGTGTGTTGAGTTTACATCTGCGTATGTGTGGGGGTGTGTGTGAGGCAACATGGCCATAACCAAATGCCCCGTCTAGCCCCTAACAATTCCCATTGAGCCTTCGTTCTCTGCCTTCATATTCAATTCAATTACAGATAAATAACTATATGGTATGTGTGTGTATATGTGTGTGTATATAATTTTATTTGAAAACCCAACAACCGTTACAATACAAATAAAATAAGAAATTTTAACATATTTTTTTTTAATGCAGAGTTTCAATATTTAAATTAAATTAGCAAAAATTGTAACAAAAATTATTTTTGTTGCCTTCATTTTTTCCTGCCCTTGGCGTGTGTATGGATTGTTTATATATATATGTGTGTATTTTTTTCTTGTTTATTGAAATGTTTATTGTTGTTTACACGCTGAAAGACAGACACAAAAGTGATAAGAGAGGGTGTGCGAGGGGGGGCGTAAGTGGAATTACTTTTGTTTATTGCAAAATTAAATGTAATTATTTTCCATGTCAATAAAATGTTTCAGCCAATGCGCTCAATATCCAATTGGGCGTTTTGTTGCCATATGTTTAAACATATGGTGGGCGTGGCATATCGATTTCAATTGCAATTTACCAACAAATAGCTGAGCCAAGGTGTTATTTTGATCGCCAGTGTGGCGCCTGCAGCAATTTGTGGCATGTCGAATGTTTTTAGTCAGGTTTTTTTTTGTTTTTGTTTTTGTACTTTGTGCTCTTATCTCTATTCTCTGCTGCTGCCTTTTCCCTTTCTCTCTTCCTTACTCTTTCTCTCAATGTCTATTTTTCTATTTCTTAGTCGTAGCTCACATAAACACACATACACATACACTTAGACAAACACGCAGACACAAACACAATTAAAAATCACATTAATTAAATATTTCCAAAGCAAAAGTTTTGCCATTTCTTAAGCTTTCTGCGCGACTGCCTGCCTTTTAGCTATAAGATTGTTGTTGCTATCGTTGTTGTTGCTGCTGCTTCTTCTTATTCTTCTGTTGTTGTTGTTGTGGCCTTTTGTTTTTCGAACACGCAGGCAGTCAGGGCATCCTCATCGCATCTTCTGGCATTCTGACATTCTAGCCCGTCTCCTCCTTCCACTCCTCCTCCTGCTGCTGCTGCTTCTTCTGCTCCTTTGGGCCTGCCAACTTTTTGCAACTTTTTCTTTTCTCTTAGCCAATGCGAAAAATACTCGTAATAATGAAAGCGGCCCTCGCTCGCAATCGCCATCATTATATTTAATGCGGCTAACGCATTATGCTCGTATATATATATATATATATATATATATACGTATATACATCAACAGTAGGAAAGGGGTAGGGAGGGGTAAATTGTGTATAGAAGACAAGTATTGTTGCCTTGCTTGAGAAATTGAGGAATTGAGAATTTGAGGACTCAACTTATGCGCCGTTCTCTTGTCGTTGTTTCTGAAGGTTCGCAAGCAAAAATCGTAAAGTTTTTCAATTTTCAACAAACAATTGAGGTATTATCTGGTTCAGGATTTCTATTTGCTGTTAGGTGTTGTTTATGGGTGTGTGTATGGATGGTGTGTGCAGCATACAAATTTTCTTTCTTTTACTTTTAATTTCTTTGCTGGCGTCAAACACACAACACAACATAGAATCAACAGCGAGCGCCAGCAAAGTTCATTAAAATATTAATTTGAATGCCGTAAAGTATGCAGCATAAATTTTCCGCCACTAATTCTTAGTCACAACGTTATATATCTATATAACGATATATATATAAGGTATAACTGCTTATAACTCTTTCTCTTTTTACTTCTTCCCTCCATCAACAGGTTTGATGTGTTAGTCAATGGCGGCGGCGCTGTTACTTTGCAGTTCCAGCGTTCCCCCTTCCGTCCGCTCACCCGCACCGTGTTCGTACCCTGGAATCGTATTGTGGTATTGCCACCAGTACAAATGCAGTTGAGTGATGATGATGAAACCACCAGTCGCAATATTAAGTAAGTTCCATTGAGTTCACTTACTCATTCTGGCATTCACTCAATGAATATGAAATTTTGTTAATTGCAGAGTGGCTCCATTGAATCCGGCCTTGACATTCCTCAATTCTATACACTATCATACGGCGGATGAGGCCAATGATGCCAGCAAGGTGTGCATGGATCATGATCATGAGAAGCTTAAGCCACAACTGATTAGCACCTGGATGCCCAATGGTGTAGGTGCCATGCCTGGCAAACGAGTCATCTTTGCCGAGACTCAGGTGAGTGACTCAGGCTCAAAAACTACTCATCCTTTATGCTTGTCCTTATACTTATCCTTGTGCTCCTTATGCTCAGCTTCATACTGTTGCCTGTTGCCTGCTGCCTGTTGGCTGTAATGCCACTTCTAATTAGCGGGCCTGGCAGCAGCTGGACTTAGCGTAGTTTTAATTAATTTAAAGTTCGCCTTAATGACATTATAACTTTGCATCTGACGTTGCCCCAACGCCAGCTCACACATTAATTCTCCACAGAGTAATAGCTACAAAGAGCAAGAAAATGAGAGAGAGAGAGAGTGAGAGGGACAATGAGCAAGAGAAAGTGCTTGGTTATGTTGGTCGTAGAGGTCGACAGAGAAATAGCTTTTATATTTAATTGTTGCATTCGACCCATGCCAGCTGTGTCCCTAGCTGTTAGCCTGCAGCAGGCTTGATAACCAACTTACTTAGTAGCAACAACAATTCTTAATGTCATTCCGTAACCACTCTATCTCTCTCTCTCTCTCTCTCTCTCTCTCTCTCTCTCTCTCTCTCTCTCTCTTTCTCATAACCTTCTTTTTCCTTGCTTTCTGCCTAGTTCTGTACAATATTATCAAATTTTTGTAGCTTGCAACATTTTCCCCCCACTCTTCCTCCATGTCTCTCCCTTTGTCTTTTCCCTAGCTTCTTTTTATTTTATTTTCCACATTGCTTTGCTTTTGTTTAAGGCTTCCTGTCTATACTGAAAACACTCTTTTTTCATAAGTTTCCATGCAAGTTTTCATTCGTGTAGACTTTAAGTAAAAATTTCCTAAGCTTAGCCACAATTTTCAACCCATCACAGGAGAACTTCCTGCTGTTTTTCCTTTTCTTAATATACAAATCATTCCTTAATCTCTTATGTCTTTTACATAGCTTAAAGGAGTTCACACAGCAACAACCCCAGGAGCAATTTTCCTTTTTCTCCCCTTTCCCAGTTCTCATATTACTTCATACAATTTCTTTATCAAATATCCTTAATGTCTAGCAACTTATGAGTATGTTATTCCTTTTTTGGTCCTTTGCAATAACAGATCGTACAGGAGTCCATACAAATACCTGGCTCAGATCTGCATCTGACATATCAATCATCACAGGCTTCGGGCTATTTGAGCATTGTGCGTATGCGCTTAACCTCTGAGACCATACCAAAAACCCTAACCCATGTGCATGTGGGTGTTGAAATTGAGGGTGCATTGCACGTCAAGACCTATGAGGCAGATCCAAATCTCATACATACATTTGCGTGGAACAAACGCAACGTCTACAGGCAGAAGGTCTATGGGGTGACCATTGCACGCATCTCAGTTGGGTATCAGCACAACACGTGTCAGACACCCGTGTGGATAACACAGACAGCCAAGCTTCAGGGTTACGATGTGGACATCTCGGATATTGGCGGTTGGGGCCTAGACATACATCATCATTATAATTTCCATGAGGGCATACTACAGAAGGGTGATGGCAGCACATTGCACATGAAGGAATATCCACGGACTGTCAAGGTTGTAATGGGTACAGGACTGCAACGTCCACTCAACTGTCCAGACTATTGTAATGGTGTGGCCAAGGATGCAAAGCTATTGACACCAATTGCATTAGCCACTGGACCCGATGGCAGCCTCTACGTGGGTGACTTCAATTTGGTGCGTCGCATAACACCCGATGGCAAAGTGTTTACCATACTGCAACTGAGTGCCACACAGGTGTCCTATCAATACTATTTGGCTGTATCGCCAGCAGATGGTCATCTGTATATATCGGATCCGGAACGTCATCAAATCTTGCGCCTGTTGCGACTTGAGAAGGTCAAGGATCCCAGCATTAATAGTGAACCAGTTGTGGGCAGTGGACAACGTTGCATACCCGGTGATGAGGGTAATTGTGGTGATGGTGGCGCCGCCTTGCAGGCACGTCTATCCCATCCCAAGGGATTGGCCATTGCTGCTGATCGCACCATGTACATTGCCGATGGTACCAATATACGTGCCGTAGATCCCAAGGGCATTATACATACACTCATCGGACATCATGGACATCACAATCACTGGAGTCCAGCACCCTGCACAGGTACTCTAATGGCCAATCAGGCACAACTACAATGGCCCACTGGCCTGGCACTAAGTCCACTCGATGGCTCCCTACACTTCATCGATGATCGTCTCGTGCTGCGTCTCACCTCCGACATGAAGATACGCGTTGTAGCCGGCACACCGCTTCACTGCAGCAACAATGGTCAGGATAGTCGTATCAATAAGACTGCCACAGATAATGTTCTCGGCACTGTACTGGCCATGGCCTTCTCACCTTTCGGTGACCTCTACATAGCGGACAGTGATTCCAGACGCATCAATTCCATACGCGTTGTTAACACTGATGGCAATATGCGTTATTTTGCTGGCAAGCAAGAGGGAACTGGGTAAGTTTCAGCTTAAATCTTTTACCAATTTAACCAATTTAACCATTTACCAATTAGTCAATGTACAACTCTGTTACAATGTACACACCCCATTCACTCATTCACCCATTCACCCGTTGACCCTTTGACCCAGTCAGGCACACATCATTGGGTCAACAATGCCAGCAGCTTTTTGGGGACTTGTTTATGCGCATATTTGACCCAATTATATGATGGCTCATACAGTAGTTGGCTATTTGCATTTTGGCAATGCATATCAGTAGCTATATATCTGTATATATATACTGCTCGTGTTGCCACTGAGATGCACTGTTCTCTGTTTGCCATAAATAATAATAAAAACAACAAAAAAGAAACGAAAGAAGAAAAAAATTTCAGCTGCAGTTGCACAAAATTCTTGCAAAATGCACCAAAAATTGCAAATAAATGTCAATGCAACTAGGCAACTTTCACATTTCCACATATATATATATATATGTGTGTATATATATGTATATGTGTATGTGTGCTTTTGGGATCGAATCGATGTGCCGCTCAATTTACTTTATTTGACTTGATTAAAACGTTTTTAAAGCATCGAAACTGGCGACCAAAAAATTAATTGGAATTTTGCCATTTGGGAACTTATATTCCTATTTGCTATTCATTCATACATACATACATACATATATAGATTTGTGTGTGTGTGTGTGTTTGTATATATACATATGTATGTATGGGCTTTATATGTATGTGTTTACTAGCTAAGCACTAAAGCTTATTTCTAGCTATAAAATAGACAAAATTTAAATTTACTTTTTGGCAAATAAGCGAATATAATTTGATTTCATATCTGAATCATGTGAATAAATAATGAATAAAGTGAAAATTGTGTATAAATATCATTTCTACAATAATGTAAAATACAAACAAAAATTTCAATTTGACAGCTTAACACTTTAAGCACACTTTAAAGCTATGCTGCTATAGAGAAAGTGCTACAAGGATATCAGAGTTGTGTGAGGATTTTGAAGAATATGAGGGATTGCTGTGAAAGTTAACCTATGCAGGAGCTGTATAAGAGAGAAATAATATAGATATTTTGAATAGGGAAATAAAGTAGCAGAAAGCACAAAGAAAGAAAAGGGATAGAGAAAGAGAGAGAGAGAGAAATAGTGCTGCAAAGGTGTAAAAACGAGTTAAAGCTGAGAAAGAGAAAATGTTTCTCAGAGAATATACTATATATAGAATCTGCCTAAACACGGATCTCATTCACTATATCTATATGTAAGTCCTTTACACCCTCCCACTCACTTGGCATATATATTTGCCTTACTTTTAAGCTCTCTTTCTTTCTGTTGTCGCCGTTAAAGTTTGTCTTTATTTCAATAAGTTTACTTCTATCGTGGCAAATTTTACCTAGAAGACAAAGAGAAATGACTAGAAATTCACACACCTACATGCATACATACATACATACTGTTTCACACCTTAGTGTAGTTTGTTTAATCTAAATGAATAGTTTTGATGATAAACTGAGTGATCTGGCTGAAGGGTTAACAATGGGTTAAAGGGCAGCTATGAGAATGAAAGCAGGTGTTGCTAGGGGTTGCTCTGCTGCTGTACATGCAGAAGGGTTAAGGGAGGTAGAAGGAGTTGCTGCAGGCTTTTGAAATCGTTTTCGGGGCGTGGCCAAGGGACGTGGTAAAGTAATTAGCAGACACCGCAAACGGCGAGCCAACGACAGAAACTATAAATCAACCTTTTTATTTAGTGGCCTTCTGCCTTCTGTTGCAGAAGCAATTTTGAAGAAGGAGAGGGAGTGGGGGGAGTGCGGAAGGGGTTGGAGTTTAGTTAAAGGTAAAGTAAAGTATGGTTTAGAGGCGTGGCTCATGGCGATAAGCAAGTGACTGTCAGCCAGGGAACTGTGAACATTCTCTGCACTTTAATTTAGAATGTTTATCGAACAAACAATGTCATCATAAATACTAAGCGTCCAGGAGATGGTAACCAGTTCCACTCCCAATCCACTGCTGCCACACTCCACACCATGTCCTTGTCTTCTAATATCATTTCCACTTCCTTTACCTTCTATACCATATCCCTTTATCTCTATGTTTCTGTCTCCGTCGCCGTCGCCGTCTCCGTCGCTGTCGCTGTTCCGGTTGTGCACTTGGAGCTTGGGTTAACGGGCTCTCCTGTGGTCTGGGGGGCGTGGCCGCGACATGTAAACGATGCCTGCGCCATAGATAACGACAACTGGCAAATGGGTGTGTTGGTTGCCTCAATGGTTGAGTGGTTGTATGGTTGTATGGTTGTATGATTGTATGGTTGTATGGTTGTATGTTTGTGTGGGTGAATGGTTTGAATTGGTGTCTGGTTTTGGTTTCAGTTTAACGGACTAAGCATATCCTGTTGCATTACTAACATCTCTGTATCTGTTTCTTCTTCTACCCCGCCCACGCTCCGCCCCATTGATGGCGTCTTTTGGTTACATTCAATCTCATCTGGCATCCCGTTTCATCGTGCAGCACGCAGACCTGCGAATGTGCCATCGGTAATGGCAGCAATGGCTCGACCGCAACCGGACTAGGTGCTGGCAATGGTGGAGCTTACTCAACGACCGTAAATCCGACACGCAATAATGGCGGCACAACGCCAACGACACCAGCTGGCGGAAACGGAAATAATGGCAGCGCTGCCACGGCTGCTGGCACCGGCGGCAATGCCTGCGTCTGCGCCGGCGGCGTCATTGCCACTAACTCGGGCACACTGGCTGGCATTGTGGCTGGTGGCAACCTAATGTCCACCGGACCAACCACCACCACAACAGTACTGCTGGGCTCCAAGACAACAGCTGGCGGCGCCGCTGGCTCCAATCTGGGGGCTGGCGCCACCATCAATGATGATGGCACCCTGAGCAATGCTGAAACGCTTCTCTCCTCCAATGCTCGCTTCCAGGCCATCTCGGCTATTGCTGTTGCCCAGGACGGTGTCATCAATGTGGCCGATCAAGGTGAGTACCATTCACATATTCCATTTAGTGCTAAGATTCGTTCTGGCTCCGCTCATACGTGTTGTTCATATAGTTGTTCCGTGTCACGAATGGGGGAAATATCAGGGAATGAGATAAGCATTCGGTGAAACTGCAAAGTTGCACTTGAAGTTATAATATCAACACAGTGAAAAACTATTCCAAGAAGTAAAGCCAGAAGCATATTAAAAAGTAAAGAGAGAAGTTCAAGAAGAACAAATATAATAAGCTTAGCTAGAAACGCAGGAAGTTGCACATGAGAAGCAAAGTTAGCAACAAAGTAAGAAGCGTAGAAGGTTGCACATATGGAGCACAGTGAGAATCGAAGTGAGAAGCAAAATCAGAAGTAAATTAAGAAGCAGAATGAGACGCATTTTAAGAAAGTAAACAGCAAAGTGAGAAGCAAAGCAATTATATGGTGAGAAGCATTAAGTATATCAGTGATTTGTTACGATAAAACCAAAGTGGGAAGCACATAGAAGACAAAGAAGAAGTATGAGAGAAGAAAAGCAATCATAAGATTGAATGCTGCAGTAAAGTAAAGCGAGAAGCAAAGGGATAAGCAAAACAGAAAGAACAAGAAGTTAACCTCAATAAAATATAGAAGAAAATATAGAAAAGCAAGAAGAATTGGATGAATTTCAATTTCAGTTGCATTCTATCAATATATGCATATATCAATATAACAGTATATTAATATAACAATACATCCATATATAAATATTAATGTAAACATATATCAATATTTGAATCTATCAATATATCCATATACTCACATATCAATATGTCAATATAGGAATGTCACAATATAACAATACATTGATATATCCATATGTCCTGATATTAATATACCCATCAATATATCAATATAAAATCGTATGTTTATATGAATATCCATGAATCATTCTATAGATCTAAAGGTTAAACGTTTCCTATTAAAGTGTAAAATGAACATTCCGGAATAGAACTCAATTAGAAAATAAAGAAAAATCAAAATGAATAAGTTAAGAGTACACACAAATGCAATCATTGTTAAATGAATATTCATATATTCATATACATTTTACTATTCATATTTCTATTCATATTCATGTTCATATATATATTTTAACAAAAGGTAAATCGATACTCAGTTCTAGAACTTTGCAAATTTTAATACATTCTTTTATATAGATATATATATATATAAATTTATATATATATATATATATATATATATATATACTCGGCATTTATTTCCAAAGTGCTTGAGCTGTAGTGTATGTGTGTATGTGGTGGAGGAAGAGGTGTTGTAGGAGGTGGCGGTAGAGTTTATTTCTAGTATTTCTGTATTTCCTATGCGACTGGCAACTGATAGAAATTTGTCATCTTTCATAGAGGGCAACAACTGCAAACAAATTGCCAAGCAATACACACACACACACACACAAACACACGTGTATGTATATACACTTGGCAAATGGTACATTTCCTTTTGGCAAATTTAGATTGAATTTGTTTTCCTTTTTCTTTCAATTTATTTCTCTTTTTTTATTTTTTGTATTTTCCTTTTGATTTTCTTGGTGTTTGCCAGAGAAAGAGAGAGGGAGAAAGGAGAGGGAATGGGAATGGAAAAAAAATTGTTAAATGCGAGCAAAAGCGGAAGTTAAATTTGCGACATATTGCAAAACACAAAACGCAGCAACAAACAATAGCAGCAGCAACAACTATGATAAAAATCAACAACAACAATTGAAAGCAGATTTCTATAGGAGAAAAGTTGTTTCTGCTGTAATTGGCCATTTATGGCTAAAACATTGAACTGTAACAGGCTGAAGGAGGGATTGATGCAGGAGGGGAGAGTATAGGCAAAGTAAAGGAAATGTTAAGTGGCATAGCTAAAGGAGAGGCAGCGAGGAGGTGCGGGAGGCGAATGGGGCTGTGGTGAAGGTGATGCAAGAGTCAAGTGGAAATGTAAAAAGCGAAACCAATTTCCGTCACAATTCGAATGACGACAAATTAGGACGCCACACACACACACACACACACACACAAATCACACACACGCACAGCAGGTAGCAGGTTAGGTAAAAGAAGAGGAAGCTAAAACAAAATGGCCGCCAATAAATAACGAGCCAAGTACTGAAGAGTCCCAAAACCAAAAGCTCAAAAAACAACTAAAGACAAAGAGAAACAGACAGAGTGTGTGTGTGTGTAAGAGAGGGTCAGTGAGTGGGGGACGTGAGGAGAGGGATGGATTGGTGTTAAGGTAAGGCAAGGTATAAATTTGAGTGCATTAGCAAAACGTAATTTGATAAGACCAAAAATGTAATTAATAAATTTCGACAATGGCCCAGACGAAGCCGCGACGTGAAAGTGCCAGAAAGAACGACGGGAGGACAGGACGACAGGGCGACAGGACGATGGGACGATGGGACGAAGCGACGCTAACGATGTGCAGTACATGGCCAAAAAAGTGCTTTGGGTTGTTGGTAAAGGGGGGTGGATGTGGTGCTAGCCGCTTGGCAACGCAACACAAATTAATGAAGGGCAGGACAGACCCCAAAAAAAAAGAAGAAAAACACAAGGAAGGGGAAACGGGGAAAAGGGAAAGCCATAGAAGCAAAGGCAGAAGAACAAGAAGAAGCCGTGGAAAGCAAATCAATGGCTATAATTAATCAACTTTTACCCATAGTCGTCAGCATTGTTGTTGTTGTTGTTGTCGTCGAAGGCCACGTGTGAGTGATTGCCTAAAGAGAGAGTGAATAAAGGCGGTGAGGTGGGTGGTAACATGAGAGAGAGAGAAAGAAGTGAGCAAACAGATTCGAATTCGGACTGGCAAAAGCGAAAAAGTGAAAATCAATCTTATTACCAACTCGGCGAATTGGTAGAATGTAATGCGAGGCTAAAGCTACACTTATCCTCCACCCCCCCCCCTCCCCTTCTGCTCTTACCACTCTCAGTAACCATTCCCCTTCCCCTCCTTTCCAGCTACCTTGCATACCTTCAGCACCCTCATGCCAGCTTGACATAAAGTGAATGTGCCTCATTCCACCTATTGCAAAGATGCATTAATCAACGCTGTATGTATATGTATAAATGTGTATGTGTGTGTATAGACAAGACATACATACACACACACATACACACCCACACAGGGAGAAGAATAAGTACACATAGCAAGGAAGGTTTAAAAGGTTTATTAGCCCAGCAAAACGTAAATAAGCTTCATTAAATGCTTACAGCTTAAGTGCCAATGTGTGTCTATATCTATGTGTGTATTCGTGTGTGTGTATATGAATGTGTCTGTGTGTGAAAAATTGTTGCGTTAATTGCAAGAGATGGAAAAGAGATCACAACAACACAGTGAAAAAAGTAAAAGGAAAGCAAAGTGTGACCAAAAAACGATAAAAGAAACCAAAACTTAACCTCATTCAGTAGTAGCTGAAGAAGAAGAATAAAAACAATGATGTAGTATGAGGGTTTACCATGTGCTAGTTAACCAGCCTAACAAACTAAGTTAATACAAATTTCAAATTAAATAGAAATAAAATATTTTGTCAAAGGCATAACATAAATTTAGAGCACACAAATCGATGGATCTGTTCGACGCTCGACGCTTTCTCCCATTTAAAATGACTTGAGCTACCCCTCCGTCTATATCTATATATTGGAGAATATCTGTCTTAGGCAGGGCAGCAACTTGAGTCTGCTTAGAATTTCACTTTTTACAACCATTCATTTATATATCATAGATATATATATTCAGTTGGGTTTAAAGTAGCAGATTAAAGTCAGACTAGAGTATCATTATTATATATAGTATATTCTATAGTAACCTAATCTTGTCGTTTGTGACCTTAACTCAATCCAATGCAAATCTACTTCAAGGGGCACTAACACTCTGCATATTGCTTTGGTGTCATATATAAAACGCTTGTGCTCTTGCGACTGGTATCGTCCTTATATAATCCTTTAAGGCATTAAATGTTTCTGGCTTCATAAAGAAGTAGTACCCACTATATGCAAGTCTCAACAAATCATAGAATCCATAAAATCTACCACTAGATTCCAGCTTATTCCGAAGCTTAAGACCTACCGCTCCCTCTCAAATTTTAGCTGCTGAAAGCTGCTCTTTTAGCTCAATATGAATATATAACTAAACTATTATAATAATAATTATTCTATATTACATTTATACAAAATACGCCATGATTAGAGCACATTCGATTAAACAATCGATAACAATTAATTTTATTTTGCTGTTGCTGCTGCTTCTTGAACTTTGCCTAAAAAAGTCGTAAAATTTTATATTATACAAAAGAATATCATAGAAATTAAGTATATACTTGCTCTAATATTAGTTTGTCTGATATTAAATGTCTGATATTAAATGTTAGAGTAGAAAGTAGAGAGAAAGAGAATAAGGAATAAGTTAAAGAGTTATGCCATATGGTGGCCAGTTGAAAGGATGCTTAAAAATCATTCAAGTTGAACGACAAAAGTGGCAAACCGATAGACCGATATACCCACAAATCGATACATTGTGAGCGTTTGGGCGTGTGCCATAAAAACAAAATCATATACAAACATACACACATACATACATACATATATAGCAACAGCAAGGACACAACACAAAAGGTGGGCGGGGAGCAGCGACAATCCCTTTTTGGAGCAATCGTCGGTCACAAACAAGTTGTTCCCTTTATGGGGTCATTACCATTACATTACATTACATTATACACACACACACATACATAGCTGAAAATTGTATGTAATGTGTGTGTATGTGTTTGTAGTGGGTGCACGCCCTTGTAACCTCCAGCGGAGCCGCCTGACTGCATTGAAATTCGCTCATTCGTTGACTCTGACATTGGCACTGTGCCAATTGTCCTGAAATCCTGCACAATTATATATATATATATGAAAAGTTTTCTCCAAAAATGAGTCCCCATTATGGGGTACTCCTACACTCTGGGTCTGGTTCTGGGTCTGGATCTGAATCTGGCTTTGGGTCTGGGTAAATGAACTGTAACGCAATCAAATCAACACTGAGAGGAAGCGCACAATAAGAGGAGCCACAAAATGTATTTAATATTTTATTGAAATATGTATGTGGAACGATAATAATACACATAATTATTATTTATACATATATATGTATAAATGGGTAAATGAATGAGTGAATGAATGAATGAATGCTTGAATTATAATTGTTTAACTGACTGCAGTTGGCAATGTGATGATGACATTCGCTTGCAACCAACATTCAAGCTTCTGCTTTTGTGCTGTCTTTATTGTCTCTTTGTTACTCTATAGCATTCTCATTCTCTCTCTCTCTCTGTCCCTCTCTCTGTCCCTCTCTCTGTCCCTCTCTCTATTTTTGTCTGTCTGTCTGCTTGTCTGTCTGTCTATCATCTGTTGTAGTTAGTGTTTGGCATGCAAAGCTGCCAAGCAAGCAAATTTATGTAAATCCAAAGCGATTTTTCAACACTAACTAAAATGAAATGCAACAACAACAATAGCGACAACAACAAAGAACAACAACAACACCAATGAACAACATTCAGCAAATTGCACAAAAATACTTAAGGCACACATACAAACAAACAAACACAACAAACACACACATAGAAAGAGAGTGAACAAAATTTTGTTTTTGGTGCACTGATTTTAAAACTAGAAACGTTTTATGAGCAGGCGACGGCGGCTGCTGCGGCAGTGGCGACGCCAACAAAACTTACAAAAGGGGTAGCACCAGGAAAGGGGTTAAACAGTGGTACAGAGACATACAGCAGCAGGGGTTTAGGGATTGGAATAGTAAAAGCAAACAGCTGCAAGACGTTGCCGTTTAGCTTAAGCAAATGCAGTTGAATGAATACAGAGAGAGAGAAAGAGAGAGAGAGAGAAAAAGGGGGTTGAGAGAGTGTGAAAACAGGCCTAAGTAAAACTATGTGAGAAGAAGAAAGGAAGAGCGGACAATACAGAAGGTGGAGAAATACAATTTAATGACAATTTGTAGGGATTTGCACAAATTTCTGAATATCCTTGAAGAAGCAGCCATAAAATGTGCTTTATATGCGACGACTAACAGCAGCAACAAATAAAGAAAATACTTTAAGATTAATATGCTATTCTGTGGGAGGAGCGTAGACAACTTTACACACACACGCAGACATACACACATACATATTTAAAGCAGTTTTTGGTATATCGAATACAACACTCTCAAAGAGTTGCTTAAGGGAGTACATAAAAAGTCTTACTTTAAAGAATAATTCATTGGATTCCTTTATAACAAACTGGGAATCGAACCTTGCACCTCTATATTGATACATTACTCTTTATACTATAACAATATTTAAATCCTAATTTTCTTTGATTTTCGTTTTTACTTTAGGTTCACTGCATGTGCTCGCCCTAGAGCACTATTTGCCCTCGCACGATGAAAATGGTGAATTCCATATACCCTTCCCACCATCCAGTGAGATCTATGTATTCAATCGTTATGGACAACATGTGGCCACAAAAGATCTGACATCGGGCAAGACACGTTATAGTTTCCTTTACTCAAAGAATACAAGTTTCGGACGGCTCTCGACTGTAACTGATGCTTCGGGCAATAAGATACAGTTCCTCCGAGATTATAGCAATGTGGTTAGCTCCATTGAGAATACGCAGGATCACAAGTCAGAGATACAAATAAATGGCATTGGTATTATGACCAAATTGAGCGAGAAGGGACGTCAGGAGATTGAACTGGACTATGACAGTAATACGGGTTTGTTGAACTCCCGTTCATCGGGTGGCGAGACTTACATCTATCAGTATGATGAGTTTGGACGGGTCACGGGCATGATACTGCCAAGTGGAGAGATTGTGCGCATTACCTCACAGCTGGCGGATAATAAGGGACTTACTGTGTATGTGCATGCTTCGGTGGAATCACTTTTCTCCCGAGAACGCATCACTGGAGCTACTGCCGATGCCAATGAGCTGCTGGTTTTGGGTGGAGTGCGTTCTACATTCCTAAAACGTGGACGAGCACATGCCGATGCCGAGCTGAAGGCCAACAATACACTGGTTATACATGGAGCTAATGGTGTCGTTGTTGAGGCTTCGGCTGTTGCCCGACATCCCTTGCTGGAGGCAGCCCTCCCCGTTGAGGCTGAAATGCTAGCGATGTGGTCACATCAGAGTGTTACCATGGGTGATGGCCTAACCAATTCCATGTACTCCGTTTACAATTTAGTGGGAGATGTGCGCAATCCGCAGCAGACGCTCAATCGTGAGATCTGGGTAAATCATTCGCGTGTTATTGGTGTTGAGTTTGATCAGTTCACCAATCGGGAAACCTTCTACGATGCCCAACGTACACCCATATTGATTGTTGCCTACGATCAATCCGGCTTACCCAAATCTTATTACCCAACCAATGGTTATCCGGTCAACATTACCTACGATCGTTTCAATCGCGTCGAGGGCTGGGCTTGGGGTCCAGCTGAGCTAAAGTACAGCTACGATCGACATGGTTTACTCTCGGAGATAACATCACAACAGGATGGCATTATATCCTTTGTCTACAACGATTGGAATCTCGTTTCCGAAATCGGTTTGGCCAGTCAGCGTAAGTTTGTGCTGCAATACGACGATGCTGGCGGCTTACGTCATGTCGTCCTGCCCTCCGGCACACGTCACAGCTTTAGCATGCAGACCTCCATTGGCTTCATACGCTGCACATACACGCCACCTGGTAGCACTCGTGCCTATCTGCAACACTATAGTCATGCTGGTGCACTGCTGCAGACTATACTGCCGGGAGATGGTGCTCGCATTGTATACCGTTACAATGCAGCTGGACAGCTCACGGAGGTGGTGCATGGCGATGGACGTAGTGAGTTCCAATATAATGACGCCACCGGCATGCCCAGCACTGTTTCCCATGCCGAACGTGAACTAGAATATCGCTGGGACTTTGAGTATTCCGCGGGTCTTCTCACCGAGGAGCGTATCGACTATGTGGCCAAAACGGGTCTGAGCAACGCCAAGTTCAGCTATGAGTACGATAATCAGCTGCGTGTTGTGGCCTTGCAAGGACGCATTGGTGGCCAGAGTCTACCCACACAGGCCTTTGCATATGACAGACGCACCGGACAGCCGAGTCTCATCGGACAATTCAAGTTCTCCCGTCCAGCCCTGAATCAGACACAGCTGCATGATGGCACCGCTGGCTTCACACGTACTGTGGATGGTCGCTTCCAGACACAGCGCATGGCTTTGGCCATACATCGACTAGAAGTCTTCCGCATGGAGTTCTCCTATGGTGTGCATGGACGCATCTCCCAGACGCGCACCTACACACGCAACATGGCGGTCAATAGCTATACAAATGTAAAGAACTATACCTGGGATTGCGATGGTCAGCTGGTAGGTGTGGAAGCACAGGAACCCTGGGGCTTCCGCTATGATGACAATGGAAATCTGCTCTCTCTCACATATCGTGGCAATACCATACCCATGGAATACAATGCACAGGATCGCATTGTCAAGTTCGGAGAGGGTCAGTACAAGTATGATGCACGTGGTCTGGTGGCACAGAATGCTCGGGAGGAGCGCTTCCACTACAACACACAGGGCTTGCTGGTACGTGCCTCGAAACGTGGACGCTTCGATGTGCGTTACTACTATGATCATCTCAAGCGCCTGACCACACGCAAGGATAACTTTGGCAATGTGACACAATTCTTCTATACAAATCAACAGCGTCCCTACGAGGTCTCCCAGATCTATTCGCCACGCGATGGTAAGCTCATGTCCTTGACCTATGATGATGTTGGACATCTTATCTATGCCCAGGTCTATCGTCACAAGTACTATGTGGCCACAGATCAGAGTGGCACTCCACTGATGCTCTTCAATCAATATGGCGAGGGCATACGGGAAATTATGCGCTCTCCATTTGGTCACATTGTGTATGACTCGAATCCGTATCTGTATCTGCCCATTGATTTCTGTGGTGGCATTTTGGATCAGGTTACCACCTTAGTCCATATGGGTGATGGACGTGTCTATGATCCATTGATTGGTCAATGGATGTCACCCGATTGGCAGCGTGTTGCGGAGCGCATTATAACCCCCACCCGATTGCATTTGTATCGCTTCAATGGCAATGATCCCATCAATGTGGGTCAGGAACGTCATTATCCCGCCGACTTTGCCAGTTGGATGCGCACTTTGGGTTACAATGTGGGTAACCTAATGCCACAGCTGACCAAGCAATTGTGGCAACCACCAGCGCTCTGGGGTCGTCCACCAACCAATCCCATTGCACTGAACATGCGCAGACCCTTCGATAACATACCCACAATGGCCGTGGAGAGCGGTTTCCTGGCGCATCTCAATGTGCGTCGCATGTCCGACTTTGAACAGCTCTCAGCACCTCCTCGATCGGCGCTTAAGTGCGATGTTATGGACCCATCGCCACGCAGCATTGGCTCCGATACAGAGCCACCATTTGGCAAGGGTATTGTGGTATCACGCACAGCGGATGGTCAAGCAATCGTGTCCAGCGTACCAGCTGCGAATGCCATCTATCGAGATGTCTACACGAGTGTGTTCAATCGCTCCAAGTTGCTGCCGTTCACGTTTGTGGTGCACAATGCGCAGCAGGACTCGTTCTTCTTTGTCAAGGAGGATGCGTGGCGTGCCAGTGAGGATCGCCAGCAGCTGAAGCGCCTGCAAGGTCAGGTAAATACCACCTTCCATGAGATAACGCGTGAATCTACCAGCAGCGGTGGTTCCGGTGGCTCCAGCAGCGGTGGTAGTGGCAATGCAGCTGGTGCCAGTGCCAGTGCCAGCGGCAACTATCTGGACGTAAAGATACATGGTGCTCATGCCATCATCAATCTACGCTATGGCACCACTGTGGCCAAGGAGCAACAGCGTCTTATGCATCATGCCAAACTGACGGCGGTGCGCAAAGCCTGGCATCGTGAGAAGGAGGCACTACGCAGTGGCCTAACCACCACATTGGAGTGGTCACAGCAGGAGAGCGATGAGATAGTCAAGCAGAGCTATGCCAATAATTATGAGGGTGAGTATATACATGATGTGGCACTCTATCCGGAACTTGCCGAGGATCCCTACAACATAAAGTTTGTGAAGAAGAAGGGTGCCACCGGTGGTGCGGCGGGTGTGCCCAATGCGCGACGGCGTCGCAGTCTCAGCTGGTCAACGGATGCGCATCAGGCGAAGGCGATTGCAAATGCGGCTGCCGATGCGGATGCGGATGCAGAGCCAGTCGCTTGTTAGCTTACAGCACGTGCATAAGAGAGAAAGAGAGACAACACAACCCACTAAATATATATATATATATATATATAAATATATATATTATAATTAAATATTTATAATAATTATCATAATTACGAGTATTATAGCCCCTGGGACAGACAACACATAGAGAATGAATGATATAGATAAAGATAGAATGAAGATGAGATGAAGAAGAAGATACATAATAAAGGCGCAACTGTACTAAATACTAAATAATAGGCCTACACTATATATATATACGATATATATATATATTCGATTAATATATATATATATGTTAATCTATTTGATTTTAAGTCCAGCTAAACAATTTTTTTATCGTTAGAAATTAGATGCGACAGAGCTAATGCATATACATAAAAAAAACAATATGAAACAAAGAGAAGAAGCAGAAGATATTATTATCATAATATTATTATTTATAAAAATAATAATAAAAATAATATAAATTAGTTTAGAGACATAAAAGAAAACAGAAAACAAAATGAAAACTTCAATTTCAATTCAAATCCAAAAAGCAAATCGTATGCGACGCATGTGTGTAACACTATATATATATATCCATATATATGTATATGCATATGCATATGTGTGTGTGTATGTGTGTGTGTGGTGTAACACAACATGTGCATGCATATACATATATATATATATACATATATATATATAGCTATATGTTAGTAATATGACAAACCCAAAAGCTAAACCTAAGCCCCAATATATGCGTGTATAACAATACATATATACATATATATAAAGCATGTGTCTATATATATATAAATATACATACACCAACAATAAGATGAAGAAGCAGATATACTAGACAGCTGATGAAACTGTAGAAAATGAAAAAAAAAAACAAAAGAAAAATATGGGGAGGGGAAAAGAAACAAATGTTTTTTTATGTTTATTCGTGGTACTCGAGCTTTTTGAGACTGGCATAGTTTTAAACAAATCACCAATACACACATATACACACATATACACATACATACATACATACATACACATACTCACATATACACACAAACTGTAGCATAAGGCCAGGCACACAGCTGCAACTTCTGTGTCTCATAGTCATAAAAGCAAGCAACTGGCAGTATACATATATAATATTCGATTCTATATATAGTATATAATATCATATATATATAAATATACTTATATGTGTATGACATAAGCATTATAAATGTATATATATATATTAAAATGAGCAGGATAAAAAGAAAAACAAAAAACAGAAAAATCCAAATCGATTAATGAAATGATGAGCAAAATTGTAGGCGTAGTTTTTTTAGGGGGCGTCACAGCTGTTTAAGCTAATTATAAAGCCAAGTTTAGACCAAAAGCAGACAAACTATAATCGACACAGAAAGAAACAGAGACAGATATATGAGTAGAGCAAAAGAGAGGGCAGTACCAAGCGCATGCTATAGCCAACTCTATATGATTATATTCAAACGAAATAAGAAAATAGAAAATAGTAAAGAAGAAAAGAAAAATAAAAAAGAGACAAAAACAGACTTAATTTTAATGCAAGTAAAAGCCATAAATGTAACTCTTAACTCAAAAACTCTTAACACTTAACTCTTAACGGCTTAAAGACGCCGCCAATGAAATGGGCCAAGAGCAAGAAAAACCATATAAAAAAATATTAATAAATAATAATAACAATAATAATAATAATAATAATTATAATTTAGTGAACAACATTAAACATTAGACTTTTAAAACAAAATGAAATTTTTTTTCTATAAAATTGTATTTATTTTTATTATAAACTTAATTGATTAATTAATTATAAATATATATAAATATAAATATTGTATGCTTTGGGGGAAAATATAAATATTATTAAATAGTTATTAGGCTTACATATTTTAATTTTAAAAATAATTTTTTTTTTTTTGTATTATTATTATAATTATTTTATAAAATAACTAAAAAAAACCTATTTAAATTATATAATGTAAAATGTAAAATGTTTTGTTATTATTTGTAAGTTTTGCGCATTTTTTAAACAAAAGCAAAAACAAATCACCAAGAAGCGAGCAAGAGAAACGATATGAAAATAAATAAATAAATACTGCTTAAAAAAAAAACAAATTCACAACAACAAGTATATAAACATTATCTTAATATGTACTTATATATATTTAAATACTAATAACTGGACAGTTCATATATGTATATTGCATTTATTGACAAATTTCAGCATATTTCACAGCAGATAAAAACAAAAATAGAAACAGAATAGCAAAAAAACAAAAGTTCTTAAGAATTTTCCGAATTATTTATTTTACAAGGATTTCGAACTAATTCAACTATTCACATGCAGCTGATTCATTTTCCGTCCAATTGCATGCAAATCAAGGCTCGAGCAAAACTTCAAACACACGCACACACTCAAACACACATCTACAGTTGAATTTCAATTTCTGTTGCATACTTTTAGTTGTTAATTTTTAAATTGATAAAGATATTTTGGTTTAATGAATTGGTGCTTATCGAATTTATTGCAAGCAACTATTTAGATTAGCAGATTGTAAACGTATTATATATGTACTATATATATATATATAGTGTGTATATATAATATACTATATACCAGTATATAGTATACACTCAGCTTATACCTATATATAAATTCCAATAATTTTTTTTTCTGACTTCAAGCGATAAAATATTTAGATTTGGCTTAGAATAAAATAATATATAAAAATAAAATTACAAATAAAAAAAAAATTTATTAATAAAAAATTGCTGAATTAGTTGCAAAACAGACATAAAATTAAAAAATAAAAATTTTAATTTTCACAATTTTTTTTATTGAGAAAATTCGTTGAAAGAAAGCGGCCAAAAAAGAAATGGAAGAGAAAATAACTAAAAGAAAAATGTTCAATAAACTTAAAGAGTTATTAATTGGGCAAAAATATGAATACGATAAACGATATAGATACCATTAGCGATTACCATAACGATAACGATAATGATAACAATAGCGATAGCGATAACGATAACGATAACGATAGCGTTAGCGATTACTCCTAAGTTTGTAACAATATTAAGATAATAACTTGGCAAACACCGCACGCGACCTAAGCAGTTTCTAGCTATTTACATTCATATGTACACAACCAGCAACTCACACACAAGCACACACAAACACACACACACATACATACATACATACAAATATATACGCATGTATGTAAAGAGTTGTACAGAGGAATAAACTCTTTGCTTTTACAGCTGTAAATGCTGTCAGAGTACGCTCGTGTGTGTGTGTGTGTGTGTGTGTGTGTGTGTGTGTTGTGTGTGTGTGTCATTCATACATATATACATACATACAATCACACACATATATACATACAGGCATACATAAATAGCGTTATATCAAAATAGCTTCTGCTTTCTATGTGTATAACGAAAAATGTGTAAGGCGCAAAAAGAAGTAAAAAATAACATTAGTTTTAGGTACAGTCAGCGCTTGGCTCAGTGGATAGCCCCATTGGGAGATTTGTGTATATATTTCATAAGGCTAAAACTAAACGGTAAACTAGTGTTGTATAATGCGATATACGATTATATAGCACCGTAATGAATTAAAAAAAATAATAATAATAGAAAAGAAAAGAAAAACAAATATATCTTTTCATTTTTTTTCTCTCTTCTCTTGTGGCTTAAATTGTCGCTCGCGCCTAAAAACAAAAATAACAAAAATATAATATAAAATTAAATGTAATTAAATATATATATATATATATATATATATATATATATATAGAGGTAAATAAATGAATAATATGAATACAATACTATATACGTTATGAACCAATTGGTATTTAAACGGTCCTATATGCTATATATGTGTGTGTACTGTACCTATGATTTGACAATTTTCAACATTTTTTTTTTGTTAATTGGCAAACCAAAAACAATTTGATAAAAAAAAAATAAAGAGCAGGAGTCAGTTACCTATTAGAATTTGGCAAGCATAAAAAAGAAAGAAAACAAAAATAAAAACCTTAAAAAGCTAAAAGAAAAATAAAAATTAAATTGCTTCAAAAGCAACAAAATACTCAAAAAAGAAAACAAAAAAAATATATATATATACATATATATATATATATATATATAATAAGCCAAAAAGGAGAAGAACTTAAAAGAACAACAAAAAAATGGCGCACTAAAAATAAAAAAAAAAGTTAGAGCAAAGCATAAAAAGGCTTAAATATAAAATACAAAAATAAATAAATATTTATGTGTATATAAAAACGGTATTTTAGTATATTTATGTTAGAGGGCCATCAGATAAAAAGGGCAAAAGTCAAGAACAAACAAAAAAAAAACGAAAAGAAAAGAAAACAAAAAAATGAAAAACAAAAATCACAAAGTAAAAAAAAAAAACAAAAAAAATACTTAGCAAATAAAGAAACAGGGAAACAATTGAGATAAATTAACATTTAAACGTTTTGCACACAACTCACACACACTCACATAAACACACCCATACACATACACATACACAACACACACATACACAGAACGGAAATATTCATAAAGCACACAAAATAAATAAAAGAAGTAAATGAGGAAGAAGTAAACAAAATTTAGCAACAACAAGAATTTATGAGATATAATAAATAACTAAATATAAAAGTAAATAAAAATAAAAGGAAAATAAAAGAGAGCAGGCAGAAGCAGAAGAAAAAGAAGAGAAAAGTAACATAAAAGTTACAGTTATTATTATGATTATTATTAAAATAAAAATCCAAGAAAAAAAAAACCGAAAGTAAAACAAATTATATTTATTAGTAACAGCAAACAAACAACACACACACACACACATCCCATATACACAACACACATACACACGAACACATATTGAAAGAATAAACTTAAAGTTTGTAGTATATCAACTATTGTATTTCACATATAGTAAATAGCATTAAAAAGAGCAAAACAAAAAAAAATAAAAGCAAAAAACAAATAAAATATTGTAGGGCAAATTCTACTAAAAGAAAAGACGAAGAAGAAGCATAAGAAAACATAAAAAACAAATGGAAAACTTAAAGAATTTTTTTTTTTTTTTAATAAGAAACCTAGTGAAAAAATTCCCTAACCAAAAATATATAAACAAAACACAAAAATGAAACGCTGAAATGAGCTAAGTAATTGAGCAAAGAGAGAAGCAAAATAAAAGAAGCAAAAACAAAAAAAATCCCATAATATATAAATATATATATGAAAGGCAAACTATATAGCATATGAATATATATATATATATATATATATATATATTACGGTAACTGAACAATTATATGGCATTATATTACAGCAAGCGGAAAATAATAATAATAGTATATCTAATAATAATAAATAAAAATAATAATAATAGTAATAGTAATTATTATTATTATTATTATTATTTTTATTATTATAATTATATATGTATATGTAATAATTTATAAATACTTTAAGCGTATTAAGTTGAATTATATTAAAAACAAAATAAACCACACACACTTCTGAGGATATCAAGGGTCTAAGAATAAATATAAAACAAAAACAAAAACCAAAACAAAAACAAAAACAAAAACAAAAAAAACTAATTAATTAATTAAAAATAAATAAATAAATGAATATAAAGCTAAATGTCAAATAAAATTTGTGTATTTATTTCCATAATAATTTCTTTAAGCTACACCAATTTTCTTACAGTGTATTTGCCTGTCAGTTGAGCTCCAGTCAACACTCAACAGTCAGCAGTCAGCAGTCAGCAGGTAGATCTTTGAGTAAAATTTTGCTGCTGCTCGTAAATATTCAAATTTATACAAAGCATCTTCAGTTGCAAAGTTGTTGTTGTTGTTGGTGTTGTTGTTGCTGTTGTTGCTGCTGTTTGTAAACTACAAACTATGTGTCAACAGAGCAGCTCAAATGGGAGCAAGGCATGACGGCACAGACAGACAGACAGAGAGACAGGCTGCTTGCCAGCAGGTAAGTCTAAGCCGACTGACAGTAACAGTGACAGCGACAGCTGAAGAAAACTGCCATAGTCCCTTTACCCCAGCTCCAAGCCCATTCCACCATAAGCTCCTAGTATTGCTACAACTGCTACTGCTGCTGCATTATTTATTATGTAGCGTTGAGCACTCGCCAAAACTGGAGGGTTGTCCAGCCGCCGTCGCCGCCCTCAAACGGCACTCAACCCAGGCAAAAGCAATCCTAAATATGGTTGTATATGAGACTGCGAGTCGCATCGCATTTGAATTAAAGAGCCTGGCATCATCATCATTGTTATTATTATCATCATTATCATCATCATTGTGTTCATCATCATCACAATGCGCACTCGTCTCGTTTTGTTTAAGTACCAGAAGCTGGCAACGCTTACATTTTTTGACAGCCGCCGCAAAGGCGAAACCACCAACTCGTTAACCACCAACGGCACCACTAACCATGCGTGAATATGTTAAAAATGCAGCCCACCTGTATCCTTGCCCCACACACACAAAAAAATACAACCTTCTACTTGCTAAATTTGTTGTTGTTGTTGTTGTTGTTGCTGATGTCGTGCATGTAATTCAAAGTATGCACATACACTTGACATTCCAAAGCTGTCATTTTGTTTGGGCGCCTGTGCAAATATTTATGAGCAGCACTGTAATGGCAGAAGTGTGGAAAATAAGAAGCGTCGACCATGATATGGTTTGGGGCATAGGGGGTAGGAATAAAGGGGGAGTCTTCCATGCTGCACTCTTCTAATGAGCATTGCTTGCATTATCAATGCGCCAAGTTGACTTTTAAAGCATTGCCAAATGGAATATGGTCACTAACAGGATACACACAGAAACACACACAAACACACATAAACACATATATATACTCCCACACATACACACACACACACAAAGGCACATTGAGTGCTAATGGGCAGTGGACAGTGAGCAAGACTTGCGCGTAATCAGCTTACGTAAATGTGCGTGGATGCGGTCAGATGTAGTTGAGGATTTACGCAAAAAGGATTTCCATGCTATAAGCCAGCTGGCAACTGGTCAAGCGACAGACAGGTCACATGACCTGCAACTGCAAAATATACGCTATGTGCGGGTCACTGAGGTGACACTCTGAAACTTAAATAAGGCAAAGCCACAGTGGCAAACGGCAAGTCAACCTGCTAAGTGACTCAACTCAAGTGACGCCCAACAGAAGCTGAATGTGCGTGGAGTGGATTGAAGCGGATTGGAGTCGAGTAGAGTGGAGTCGTGTGGAGTGAAATGAAATGAGGTAAGCAGAAGAGCAGCTGTGTCTCAAGTAGTTGTAGGTGCAAATCCCTGTGCTCCTTATGCCAAAGAAAACAGCGAAAGAAATAAAATAAAATAGAAAGGAAGAAAGTAAACCTAAAGCTAAAGCACTTTAGCGACTTATTCAGGCGGAGTCAAATCTTCAAAGGAGCATAGTGTCTTACAACATTTTCATCCTTCTGAGCCCAAAAGTCGTGTCCATTCACAATCAACTGCACCATGACAAAGCTACAGCTTATTAACATTGAAATATATTTATATATATATATATATATATATATGAATATCCTTTCCCTTGCTATAATAAGGCTGTAACTATAGAAAACTTTGCAAAAAAAAAACTAACAACTGGCAAAGTAGACCAATAAAACGATTTTCACGTTACAATATATGATTGTAATTCAGGACAAAGTACTTCTTTAAGAATATCCTTAAATATATATAGGTTAAAGATGTTCTTTATATGTCTTTTTATTGCTATAGTGCGGCCTGACAATTTGGCTAATCCCTAATAGAGGCAACAAAGCAAGTAATATGAGTGTAGAAGAAGCCTTTGGTAGTAATATTATTAGCTTGGTCTGTTAGGACAATTATTATATATAAAGCATTATAAAACCAAATATTTTCATAGTACTTATATGCTATAGTTAATTATGTATTCTTACCAGAATCTTTTTAGCAAAATGCTATTCAAGCTACTTGAAATATATAAGGGATAGAAAACAAAGTTTTTGACCAACAATTCCTATATGATATGGTTGTCAGATTATCGTTAAACTTTGCACATTGCTTACTGCTATTATCTGTTAAATACACTAAAAATTTGATTAAAATTGATACAATATTTTAGAAATTACCTACGACTTTTTGCAAATGCGCTCGAGCTCGGCTCAAACGCACGCAATATCAACTTCACCCTAAAAGCATGCAACACTTTTAATAACCTAAATGCAAAAATGGCCGCAGTGCCTAGTGCCTTGGGTAATTTGAAGTAAGTGCCAAAATTTTTATCTTTGACCTTGAAAAGTTGTTGATTTTCATTGACTTTAATAATTTTTAAGCTTTTTGCTACAATTTAGTTACATTTAAAGTTTTTGTATAACATTTTTTATACTTTTTAAGACGATGTTCATAGAACGACAGCCAAATTGATAGGATATGTTTATAAGTTAATAATAAGCTATAGAATTTTTTTGAAATTGTATGCCAACAAATTCCCTTTGCTTCTGGCCACAATAAATGTAAATTTTTTCTAGGATTTTATTTCAATTTCATATGTTTTATTGTCAGGAGAATTGTCAAGTTGTGCAGAAGTAATTTCATTTGACATAAAAGTGTGTTGTCACGAATATATGTAACTAATGTGAAAATTCATTTAAGAAAAGTCTTTGATGCGGCAAGGAAACATCAAAAAGATGCAAGGTCAACATGACAGCCGTGCAAACACATACAGGCGCTGTATGAGTGTGTGTAAGTGTGTTAGCCACATTATTAACTAGTCGACAATTTGCTGCAGAATGAACTGTCTGAGGGCGTAACAAAGGCGCTCGCCGTTGAAAAGGAGTGACTAGCATCAAGGGCCATAGTATAATAGGATTGGGTATGAGGTTTTAGGATAAAGGATGAGGATTTTGATGTGGCTCATGGAGCTCAGGGCAAACTTTTGCATATTTGTTAAATACTTTAATTAATAATTTAGAGAGATAGCTAAAGTACAAAAAGGGAGTGAGTAAATAAAAGAGGAGGTGGGATGGGAGAATGTGTATTTCCAGAGCTTTGGCGCTGACAAACAAATAACAGGCTGAGGAGCAGGTAGCGGGCAGCAGAAGTTGAGCAAACAACTAACAAAAGATCAAGGATTATGCGTGCCCACAGCTTATATGCTTGCAGTATGTGTGCGTTGATGTGGTCGCCACCTTCTGTCCTTCTATCCTCCAAGAGGACTCCACTTCACTCGACTCAGTGCTCAGTGCTTGGTGCTTGGTGCGTGGTGCTTGGTGCTTGGTGCTCGGTGCTTGGTGCTCGGTGCTCTGTGCTCTGTGCTCGGCTTTGTGCTAAAAAGAAAACAAAGAAGATTAGACTAAACGCTGAAGGAGAACGAGATGGTTTTTGGGGGCGAAGGAGGAGAAGGAGGCTCTGTGAAATGCTCATAAGGCAACTTGATGAGTTTAATTATTTGAATGCTTGAGCTCACAAACACACACACAAACACACACATGCTTGCATACACACACAATGCTGTTTGGAGGTGGGCCAAGGGCGCGCTAGTCAAACAAAAGGCAGCTGCTTTTGTCACATGTTGCCCTTAGTCCTTGGTACCCCTCTCTATCTCTATTGCTATCTCTATCTCTATCTCGTCGTCTCTCTTCTTTTATCTCTATCTCACTCTACTACACTCTATCATCAGCCTTAGCATACACCGTTACGCAAAAGCCAAAAGCATACACAGGCTCAGGACAGAGGCCCACATGCCTGTATACGTGCCAAGAAATGCTTCTCCTTCAGCTCCTTGCACCGTTGCTTCATCCTTTTATACATCTGTCCCACGGCCTGTCAGACAACTTGCACGTTTTGTGTGTTGATGTGGCTCTATGTGTGTATATATATATATACATATATATATATATATATATGGTTAACAATTCGCAATCTTTTTTGCTATCCGTAACATTATCTTTGTGTCAGACTATGCTTGGAATGGTGCGGAATGTTTTTGAGCCAAGCTCACAACGTGGCTAAGTTTTTGAGGGGACAACGGCAACAAAGGGAAATGTGTAGGCGGCCCATTTGGTCACCAGCAAACGCCCAAGGTACATATGCCACCAAAAATGGTGAAGGTAATGGCAAATGCATTCAAGGCAATAGACTTAACCAGCCTCATGAAAAGAAACGCAACAATCTCAAACAGCAATGAGTCGCATATCCTTAAACGCATATCCTTACATAGCAGGCTTTAATTTTTATGGAATATAGAAATGTTTTTAATTCTCTAAGAGAATCGAGCAGTAACACATTTCATCAAATGTGCAATATATATGCATAATATCCTTTCTTTAAAATCATATTTATTCAAGTCACATTTTAAGGATTTTTTCTCTAAAACTTCTTTACTTTAAAACTAAATAAAAATTATTATTGTATTTTCATCTAAATTTAATTTATTTAATTTAATTTGTTTTTTGCTACTGAATGTCCTTACAGCAAATGCACAAATGAAATTAAATATATATAGAACAATTGAGTTAACATCCAGCAATAAGTGTGCATGATTAAATATGAGAAATTAAAAATAAGTGAATAAGTGCATAAGGATAGGTATCATGCTTTGGGTATCCTTTTCGGGTTGCAATGCAATGCAATTAAATTTCCTGAATTTAGTTGCACTTAATATTTATGAATGTAAGAAATTATTTCAATATGAAAATTTGGCATGCTGAATGAATTGTTGGATGTCAAATTGGCCACAGGTATGACCTCTTTGATGTCATTACCTTCGCACGGACACACACATGCACATGCATACATATATACACATGCAGATAGGTAGAGAGAGCTTACAATTGAATAGAGAGTCAGACAATAGAAAAGTCCTGCGGAGAGCTGTGTGGGTGATGAAATGTGGCGCTGGCTGCAAATGGAAATAAAACTAGAGGTGAAATTAAAAGCGTTGCAAGAGTAGGAGTTAAATGGGGGAGCGAGTGTAGATGTGTGTGTAGCTGTAGCTGATGCTGGAGTCATGCCAGCAGGCGGTATTTAAGGGGGGGAGTGAACTTCACTTAATGTCAACTTAATTGCATTGTTTCAGCCACAAATTACAAAACGAGTTTTGCCCAAGGTAACGAAACGTCGTCAGCTCGTGGCAAGAACTCCTACACTTGCACCTGCTGCTACTGTACCACTATCACTACCACCACTAGTACCAGTACCATTACCAGTACCATTTAAAGTACCAAACGGCATCATTTGGTGCACAACAATAACAGTTAAATGCGTGTGTGAGTGTGCGTTGAGTGTGCGTGTGTGTACGCCCGTAAAAGAATCAATTGTGTGTGACCAAATTAAGTTCACTGACTCACACACACATACACTAATATATGTGAATATATGTGTAAGTGTGTGTGTGTGTGTGTGTGTGGCCATTGTCAAGTGGTAGCCAAACGGGGATTCATTTGAATTGAGTGGCGCTACCAATGGACCAAAGCATGAACCACCAACCAAACACGAATTGAAGGGTTAAGAGCAGCAGCAGTAATAGTCGTAGTAATCGTAGTAGACTTTCAGTGTATAACTGTAAAGATGGTATGCTCAGTGAAAAAATCCCTTTACCATGTGTATATATATATACAACTGCTATGAACTGCTTACTGGCAGCTAAACCAACTCTTTTGAAGCTACTACTACCACTACTACGAGTACTAGCCCATTGTTAGAGTTGGTCTATGGCAGGTGTTCGTTCTGCTATTGTCCCCGTTTGGGCCAAACTAAATTGAATACAGTGCGGGGCATCTCACAGTGGAATGCATTCCCGGAATGGTTTAGCCACAGAACAGGCAAATGACGGTCATTTTCACACACACAGACACACACACACAGAGAGAGATAGACATAGACATAGCAGCACATATAGATAAAGAGTTTATGTGTGCGTATGTCTGCTATAGCTCTTTGTATCCTCTTCATTCCTAAGTCAATTCTTCCGTTTGAGCACAAAGTGTGTGACAATGTTCGAAGAAGTGAGAAATTTACTTTCCGTTCGGGCTCACAGTGTTGCATAATGCTTTTAAGTATTGGTTAACATTGACTCGGATAAATCCATTTGTTAACAATTTGTGCGAATTTCTGTGTGTGTGCCTGAGTGTATGTGTAAGTGTATGTGATTAAGACATGTTTTCTACAAAAGGATCTACTACTACTTACGTACTACATATGCAACTCGTTCCTCTGCTCTTAACATTCTAACTGTTCAGTTAATAACGATTTAATTACCACTTTGTGCCAGCTACTTAGCTAACTTTTAATGAATTTTGCATTTGCTTTCGAATTTTAAGAGATTTCTTTAATATATTTATTTAATTTAAGTCAATTTATATATATATATTATAGGCCAAAATAAATATTAAATTAGTTACAAAATCAATAGCTAAAATTGTATGAATTAAACAAGTAAGAAGTCTGTAGTCGAGTGTACCCGACTACGAGAGCCCCTTTGCCTACATATACAGCCATACACACATACTCATACATACACACAGTTCTGCACGTACTTGGCCATTGCGCGCGCCTTTTAGCCCCCCACGCTCTACAGCGCGGTACTTATTGTTGTATAACTTCCGTGTTTTTCGTTCAATTTTAACGAAACTCACAACGTAGATGAAGAATGGTCTACTTAATATGTGTGCGAAAAAGAAATCTTATCGGCTAAAAATTGTACCTTATAATCGTTTTTTTCGATTTGCGGGGGTCAGGGGAGGAAATTTAAAAATCAAAAACAAACTCGTATAGCGTACGAACATAAAAAATCTACGTTCCAAATTTTGTTGCTGTAGCTCTTATTTAGCGCGCGCCACTATACCCCCCCGGGGCCCATAACGCCACTTTTGTTGATGTATAACTTCCGAGATTTTTGACCAATCTTACCCAGATTCACAACATCGATCAAGAATGGTCTAATTATGATGTGTGCCAAAAATAAATTTGATCGGTTGAAAATTGTGCTTAATAATCGTTTTTTTCGATTTGCGGGGGTCAGGGGAGGAAATTGAAAAATCCAAAACAAACTTGTATAGCGTACGAACATAACGAATCTAGATGCCAAATTTCGTTGCTGTAGCTCTTATTTTGCGCGCGCTATTATACCCCCCCCCCCGGGGCCCAAAACGCCACTTTTGATGATCTATAACTTCCGAGATTTTTGATCAATCTTACCCAGATTTACAACATCGATCAAAAATGGTCTAATTATGATTTGTGCCAAAAATAAATTTGATCGGTTGAAAATTGTGCTTAATAATCGTTTTTTTCGAATTGCGGGGGTCAGGGGAGGAAATTCAAAAATTAAAAACAAACTCGTATAGCGCACGAACATAACGAATCTACGTTCCAAATTTCGTTGCTCTAGCTCTTATTTTGCGCGCGCTACTATACCCCCCCGGGGCCCATAACGCCACTTTTGATGATCTATAACTTCCGAGATTTTTGATCAATCTTACCCAGATTTACAACATCGATCAAGAATGGTCTAATTATGATGTGTGCCAAAAATAAATTTGATCGGTGTAAAATTGTGCTTAATAATCGTTTTTTTCGATTTGCGGTGGTCAGGGGAGGAAATTCAAAAATCAAAAACAAACTCGTATAACCTACGAACATAACGAATCTAGATTTCAAGTTTGGTTGCTCTAGCTCTTATAGTCTCTGAGAAACAGGCGTTCATACAGACGGACAGACGGACAGACGGACAGACGGACAGACGGACAGACAGACAGACGGACAGGGCTAGATGAACTCGTCTTGTCGTCCTGATTCAGAATATATATACTTTATGGGGTCTCCGATGATTATTTCTATGTGTTACATACTTTTGGATTTTGCACATTTCCAATAGCTCCGCTTTGCTCTTTTTTTACAAAAAGGCAAACGGGCTAAAAATTATTGAATTCAATTAAATAATATATATACAGTCGAGTCCCGATAATTCGTAATGCCACAGGGATCAGGTTTTTTACGAATTACGCGGAATTTCGAATTACCGAGGATTCCATTTAACGAGGCTCAACAAAGAAAATTTCGATTCACCGCGGTTCTTGTATTATAGATAATATTTATATATTTCTTAATTGTTGGACTCAAGAAATCAACATAAGTACATTTATTTGTACTTTTTATACTTTAAATATTAAATCAGTAAGCAAAAAATGTAAGCATGTATAGGGACATAAAGGCGGCATAACTGTCTACAAATCCTAACAGTGAGTCACCTGATTAGAATATTGCATTGCATTACGAATTATAAGAGGTTACGAAATCAAATTACGAATTATAAGTGGTTTAATATTTTTTGCGTTGCGAAAAATATTACGAATTATCGAGGGCACCAAAGTGTATGAAATTTTTACGAATTAACGAGTTTTTTTCAAGGGGACAGAAATTTTTACGAATTATAGAGAATTTCGACTTAGCGGGGTACGAATTATCGAGACTCGTCTGTACATATAAATACATTAATAAAATATAAGCAAAAATTATTCAAATTCAATTTGTTCATTTAAAATAAAAAGTTAATAAAAGTTAAGAACTATGTAAAATAAATAAATATAGCTAGATTTGAAGAGATAAAATAATTATACAAAGATAGTTTAGTAATACCTTATCTCAAGAAGTAAAAGTTTAATAAAAACAAAATCTAAATATACATAAAAAAGAAAGAAAATAAAAAAATTAATAAAAAAAAATAGCAAAATGTAGTACTATTAATAAAAAAATACTTAAAATTATAAAATAAACCGAATTTTGTTTATTCTAAATATAATATAATAAATTTTAAAAACTCATTAAAAAAAAAAATTCTAAATATATATAAATCTTAAAAAAAGAATATTAAAAGCATTGCAATTATTAAAATAAAAAATATATTAAATAAAATAAATATAGGATTATACAATATGTACTATTATACAGAAAAAAAAACATTAGAAATATAAATATTAATTTTATTAAAATAAATAAAATAATAAAAAGTTGCTGAAAAATAAATAGTAAATTAAAAAATATAATTTGAATAATTAAAACTAAAAATAAAATTAATAATAAAAGTCTAAATTATATATTTTATTATTTTTAAATAATAATAAAATCATTTTTTAAATCTTATATAATATTTTATTACCTAAAACCTTTAGAAAACTAAGTAAATATATACTGTTGGAGTGTGTACATATATAAATATATATATTCATTCTTTCTACCTGCATAACTATAAACTGTTTCATATACTTTTTTTACACTTTTAGTTTGAGGAAAATCGAGCTCGTCAAGTGAAGAATTACGTAAATGAATTTCAAAACGTGTTTCCTTAACTTTAATGAGATTCGCATGTATACTATGTATTTGTATGCATGTATATATATGTGTGTGTGTGTGTGTCGTAATTTTGCGGCTTTAGTGGGTTAAGCGGCTTATGTTGTTGCGAAGCAGCAGAGAGCAAACTACTAAATGCTTAAAAGCAAAATTAGTTGCATGCAGCAACAGCTACGCGTATGACACGCCCATTAACTCAAACAAACATTATCCCAAAAGGATATACTACTGCTACCCTCAACCCCCTTTTGCCCCTTAAACCCCTTTACCGGCTAGCCATCATTTGCTTTTAGTGTAGTGATAGTCCGCTTTTATTAGCATAGTTGGCAATAAAGTGAAACTATTCCAAAAATATGTATGGAAAGTGCAGAGTATAAAAAAAAAAAAGCAGATTGTTGACTTCAGTGGCAACACTGGCATCAGGTTATCCTTGCTCCTGCAGCACTTTATTATGTTCCTAAACAATGAGAAAATTCTTGAATAAATTTATGCCAAAAATTAAATTGAAAGTTACTTGGAAAAACTGCTAAAGATTTCCTACTTGAACATATTTGATGGAAGTAATACCCTATATTTACGATATAGGAATATCTCTAATGTTATTAGTAGTAGCTTTAGATATTATAATCAATTTTCGACATTTCATTGACAAATCGTGCTCCAAGTGTTGCAAAGTTTGAAGTGTCATAAAAATAAATTGTTAAAATTTTTCACAAAAAAAAAAAAAGCAAAAATTTTTTTACAATTGCAATGGATAATTATGTAAGTACAATGAAGCATAATGAATGAGGCATTACCAATAAAGTGTGGTACGCTTTCAGGATACTTATGTCCTGATCTGCACCGAGTGCCAGAATGCTTTTCCACCGCGTTTCTTTCAGGGTCAATGCATGGAGTTTCGCATGTGCCTACGTTGCCGCAAGAGAAACCCGGAGATTTCCCAGTATTTGGAGACATACATCTATCAGCCGCAGCGTGCTAAAACTTGGCGCCCCTTCAACCAGCGTCTGGATAGATTGAGCCTGAAATGTAAAATGCTTGAGGCTGATATAATGGCCTATAAGTACAAATATAGGAAAAGATCACGGACAAGTCGACATGAAGATGAGGATCAGATTGATGTCAAAACTAGAGAGTTTCTGGATTCTCTCCTGGACCGTTGTGAAGCCCTTGAAGAGGACCTGTTAGGCTGCAGAAGTCAAAACATTACTATCATTGATGTTGATAATGATACTGATGAGACTGATTCTGATCTGAGTTATACTGATCAAAGTGATTTTGATCAGAGTGATTTTGATATAACTGATACTGATCAGACTGATACTGATAAAAGTGACTTTTATCAGACTGATACTGATATGACTGATGCTGATCAGACTGATTTTGATAAGAGTGATACTGAAATGACTGATCCTGATAATATTGATACTGATAGGACTTATATTTATACTGAAAAGACTGATGGTGAGATGACTGATGCTGAGAAGACTGATACTGAGAATTCTGATGTCGATAAGTCTGATGTCGATAAGACTGATGTTGATAAGTATGATGTCGATAAGTCTGATGCTAATATGACTGATGCTGATAAGATTGATTCTGATATGATTGATACTGATAGGACTTATATTGATAAAACTGATACTGAGAAAACTATTGCTGAGAAGGCTGATGCTGAGAAGCCTTATGTCGATAAGTATGATTTCGATAATTTTTATGCTTATATGACTAATGCTGATAAGATTGATACTTATATGATAAATTCTGATAGGACTTATATTGATAAAGCTGATGCTGGCAAGACTATTGCTGAGAAGGCTGATACTGAGAAGACTGATGTCGATAAGTCTGATGTCGATAAGTCGGATGTCGATAAGTACGATGTCGATAAGTCTGATGCTAATATAACTTATGCTGATAAGATTGATGCTGATATGATTGATGCTGATAGAACTTATAATGATAAGACTGACGCTGACAAGACTATTGCTGAGAAGGCTGATACTGAAAAGACTGATGTCGATAAGTCTGATGTCGATAAGTCGGATGTCGATAAGTCCGATGTCGATAAGTATGATGTCGATAAGTCTGATGCTAATATAACTGATGCTGATAAGATTGATGCTGATATGATTGATGCTGATAGAACTTATAATGATAAGACTGATGCTGACAAGACTATTGCTGAGAAGGCTGATACTGAAAAGACTGATGTCGATAAGTCTGATGTCGATAAGTCGGATGTCGATAAGTACGATGTCGATAAGTCTGATGCTAATATAACTTATGCTGATAAGATTGATGCTGATATGATTGATGCTGATAGAACTTATAATGATAAGACTGATGCTGACAAGACTATTGCTACTAAGACTGATGCTGAGAAGACTGATGTCGATAAGTCGGATGTCGATAAGTATGATTTCGATAAGTTTTATGCTTATATGACTAATGCTGATAAGATTGATACTTATATGATTAATTCTGATAGGACTTATATTGATAAAACTGATGCTGACAAGACTATTGCTGAGAAGGCTGATACTGAGAAGACTGATGTCGATAAGTCTGATGTCAATAAGTCGGATGTCGATAAGTCGGATGTCGATAAGTATGATGTCGATAAGTCTGATGCTAATATAACTGATGCTGATAAGATTGATTCTGATATGATTGATGCTGATAGGACTTATAATGATAAGACTGATGCTGACAAGACAATTGCTGAGAAGGCTGATACTAAGAAGACTGATGTCGATAAGTCTGATGTCGATAAGTCTGATGTCGAAATGTCTGATGTCGATTTGTCTGATGTCGATTTGTCTGATGTCGATATGTCTGATGTCGATATGTCTGATGCTCATATGACTGATGCTTATATGACTGATGCTGTTACTGCTAAGACTGATATTGGTAAGACAGATAATGATATGAATGATACTGAAAATACTAATGCTGATATGACTGATGTCGATAAGTCTGATGCTGAGAAGGCAAATATTTTTAAAACTGATAATGAAAAAACTGATATTGGTATGACTAATACTGTTAAGACTAAAACTGATAAGACTGACGTCGATAAGTATGACGCTGATAAGACTAATGCTGATACGAATGCCGATAAGTGCGATGTTGGCATGTCTGATACGGGTATGACTGATACTGAAAAGACTAAGGTCGATAAGTCTGATGTTGATATGTCTGATGTCGATATGTCTGATATCGATATGTCTGATGCTTATATGATTGATGCTGCTACTGATAAGATTGATATTGGAAAGACTGATAATGATATGAATGATACTAAAAAGACTAATGCTGATATGACTGATGTCGATAAGTCTGTTTTCGATAAGTCTGATGTCGATATGTCTGATGCCGATATGTCTGATATCGATATGTCTGATGCTTATATGATTGATGCTGCTACTGATAAGATTGATATTGGAAAGACTGATAATGATATGAATGATACTAAAAAGACTAATGCTGATATGACTGATGTCGATAAGTCTGTTTTCGATAAGTCTGATGCTTATATGATTGAAGCTGCTACTAATAAGATTGATATTATAAAGACTGATAATGAAATGAATTATACTGAAAAGACTAATGCTGATATGACTGATGTCGATAAGCCTGATGCCGATATATCTGATGTCGATAAGTCTGATGCTTATATGATTGATGCTGCTACTAATAAGATTGATATTAAAATGACTGATAATTATTTGAATGATACTGAAAAGACTAATTGTGATATGACTGATGTCGATAAGCCTGATGTGGATATGTCTGATGTCGATATGTCTGATGCTTACATGATTGATGCTGCTACTGATAAGATTGATATTGGAAAGACTGATAATGATATGAATGATAATGAAAAGACTAATGCTGATATGACTGATGTCGATAAGTCTGTTTTCGATAAGTCTGATGTCGATATGTCTGATGTCGATATGTCTGATGCTTATATGATTGATGCTGCTACTGATAAGATTGATATTGGAAAGACTGATAATGATATGAATGATACCGAAAAGACTAATGCTAATATGACTGATGTCGATAAGCCTGATGCCGATATATCTGATGTCGATAAGTCTGATGCTTATATGATTGATGCTGCTACTAATAAGATTGATATTAAAATGACTGATAATTATTTGAATGATACTGAAAAGACTAATTGTGATATGACTGATGTCGATAAGCCTGATGTGGATATGTCTGATGTCGATATGTCTGATGCTTACATGATTGATGCTGCTACTGATAAGATTGATATTGGAAAGACTGATAATGATATGAATGATAATGAAAAGACTAATGCTGATATGAATGATGTCGATAAGTCTGATGTCGATAAGTCTGTTGTCGATAAGTCCGATGCCGACATATCTGATGCTGATAAGGCAAATACTTTAAAAATTGATATTGAACAGGCTGATATTGGTATGACTGATGCTGATACTGATAAGATGAATGCCGATAACTGTGATGTCGATATGACTGATACTGATAAGACTGAAACTGATAAGACGGAAACTGATAAGACTGTCGGCAAGTCTGATGCTGATATGACTGATGCCAATATGCATGATGTTGATATGACTAATACTGGTGTGACTGTTACTGAAGAGACTGAAACTAATGCTGATAAGACTGATGCCGATAAGTGTGATGCTGATATGACTAATACTGTTATCTATAAGAATGCCGATAAGTATGATCTTTATATGACTGATACTGGTATGACTGATACTGATAAGAATGAAACTGATAAGCCCATTGACAAGTCTGATGCTGATTTGAATGATGCCGAACCTGATAATACTGCTGCCGATATGTCTGAACGTTAGACATTCAATTAAACCAAATAACCTGTAACTCATCTGTGAAAAGCATATGAAATTTATTTGGTAATAAATATGGTCGAACGTAACCAAAAGGATAAACGATTTAGCCATCTTTTCTACTATACAATTTCATATATAGTAGGTCCTAGCATAAAGATATCCTTAATTCTTTTAATTAACTTAAAGCGTTTGCGAATGAACTCAATTTATTCCATTGAACTTTCAATTCCTTTTCCAAGCTCCGATCTAGCTCTATCTATTTTCAGGATATAATAGAAGGAACGCATACCTAGAGCATCCTGTGTCTCAATATCTTCAGAGGTTTTATATAGCTTAAACTCACGGAAAAGAGTACAGTAGAGGTAAGTGTAAGCAAATCTATTATCCCTTAGGATGTTAGACAGAAAATCAAATGATTTCTTATGCTTTACAGCAGAATTCTAAGAGAAAGAGGGTAAACCTAAAGCATTCTATACACTAATATAACTTTGGAGGGGAGCTCAAGGGAAAAAGTCTCGGAAAAATATATCAAAGTTTCAAGGAAGAATATTTTCCTTTCGGAAGCAAAGAAAATCCTTCAAGAGGTGGGAATTTTAATGGAAAATTTTACATGTTTCTTATATATATTTATATATGTATATAATTTAAAATAATTACATATGAAAATCTCAGCAGGTTGGGCAATTTATTGTCCTTGCTCAAAGAAGCTGTTTTGCTAAGTTTTTATCCATGAAACTCAATCAGCTGAATGCGTTTTCCTTGAGAAAATCGCAGGTATTTTTAGCCATAGTTTATGCAGCAATAAACTGTTATTAAGTATACGCCGGAGCAGAGACTTTGTATACTTAATTTAGTTAAGAACTAACAATATGGCTTAAAAGATTCTATTAAGAGATTGAAAATGCTGTTATTAGTTGAAATTGATATGCTTTTGGCTGATCTAAAATCGCATGTTTATTACAGTATCAAGAGGTGGGTTAGTTAAGTAAGAAGCAAGTGTTTGATTGGAGGAGGGGAAGGGAAGGAGAAGCAAAGCAAAACGAGTTGTACATTTGGTTCCGGCAGAAAGTCGAAAGTAAAAGAAAATAGATAAAAAAAGAAGAAGTAAGACAACAACAAGAAGAAACTAAAATTGAAACATGAAAATTGAATTCGAAGGCAACGCTCTACAGAGAGAGAGAGAGAGAGAAGGAGGTAAAGTGTGTGAAGTTGAAAAGAGATAGATGAATAGATAGATAAATAAATGGAAAAGAGATGGAGAGAGAGAGAGAGAGGGATAAGAGTACAAAAACTGAATTAGTGGGCAACAACTAAAACTAAAACTAGAAACTAGAAACTAAAACTAAAAACTCAGCAAGATTAATAGGAACACGTAAAATGTAATTATTTTCCTGTACTTGTGCTATTTGTGCCCCAGCGCAAGGATATGCTATGTTAGACGGACGTATGCGAGGAGGTGAATACAACAAGGCGAGGACAACTATCACACACACACACACACACACACACACACCGGTTGTGTAACAGAGAGAGACAGAAAGAGAGAGAGAAGAATACGCGGGACTGACATGACAAGTTGGAACATTTTTCCAGCAACGTTGCTAAAGCAGCAGCCAGGACTTTACACACACACACACTCAAACAAACACCCACACACACACACATGCAGAAATATAGCTGCTGGCGTTTGAGTGTTCATGTGTCCATGTATCTACGTGTGTGTGTGTGTGTGTGTGTGTGTCTCTGTAAGTTGTTTCGCCCCAAGTAGTTTTCTTGTGTAATTATAATTGCATAATTTATTTATAATATGATTTTCATGCTGTTTTCTCTTGCACACACACACACATACAAACACACACACACACACAGAGAGAGAGAACATAAGATCTCAGAGAATTGTTGAAATATATATAACTTAGACAGAGTCTGTGCCAGGTGAAAGGTAAAAGTGTATTGCGGGTGAGCAAGCAGTCAATGTGAGCTAAGAGGGACAGAGAGAGTAAGAGAAATTTGCTGCCAGAGTATTTTATATATATATATATATATATATATATATATATAAAGAAAGTCAGAAAATGCATTGGCGACACCAATTTTAGGCATCGGCCACTGTTCCAAATGAGGCCCAGGGCTAGCAGCAGGCTCAGAAGGAGCATCAGCGCCAGGAATAGTAGCAGAGCTAGGAGCAGGAATAGACAGAGCATAGGCGAGAGTCAAGGCAATAATTGCTTCTTGCTCAATGTGAAAAAGCATTAGAACAGCAACTGCATTTTGGGTTGAAATGAAATTTTACTTTGCCTTTAAAAAGCCAAACAGCAGGCAAGAGCAAAATAGACAGACAGAGAGAGAGAGAGAGAGAGAGAGAGAGAGAGAAAGAGAGAGAAAAGTTGTGAAGAGTTAGAGGAGTCTACGTGCAAGTGCTTGAAGTTCATTATATTTGGACATATAAATTTCACTTGGCCACAAACCGAAATCGGAGTCAAATGGCTCTGCAGGCATTTTCTTGTATAATATGCAATGTGCACCAGCACACACACACACATGCACACTCACATACATACATACATATACACTTACACGTACATAAATTATGATCTAAAATTGCTGGAACTGAAACTGAAGTTGCAGTTTTTGGCTTTAATGAAAGGCATATAAGTTTGCCAGTTACCAAATGCCATATGCCACATGCCACATGCCACATACCACATGCGACAGGCTATATACCTACCTGCCAGTTGCCACATGACATATATTTCATATACTTTTCTATTACTAATATACCAATATTGTTAGCCAAAAAAGCCTTCAAATAAAAATTGCTACAAAAGAAAAATCCAAAATTAAAATAAGTCCTTGCCAAGGATATAAGCTAAAGAAGTTAATTTAAACATGCTTTGTATAATGTTTACTTAAATTGTATTTTAATGAAATAAACTTATATATAAATACCATATGCAATGAGAAGTAAGGACGAAACAGGATATATATAGAGACAGAGAGAGAGAGAAGTTTATAGAAGTTTCATATTATGTTTAGTATTCCATGTAGACACAATTGTGGTATATATAGAGTAATGAAGTGCCTGCTTATATACAAGAGGCAGTACTGTATCAAGTAACAGCAGGAGCAGCAGAAGCAGGAAAAGCACCACAAGGAGCACAAGGAGCACAAGGAGCAGGACTCTGTAATGGATACATTCTATATCAATCATTAACAATAATGTTTAGCTAAGCACGTGTAGCCTTAATTGTCGTTAATGTGCGGTCAACTGCTGCCTTAGGCACAGCCTTTGCACCTCAAATAAGCTCAACTTACACAAACACACACAAGCACACACACACACGCAGAGATACACACACACCAGCAGAGACAGGCAGAGAGCTGACTGCTGAACAGAGAATGCTAAGAGAGTAGCTCAAAATGCAGCCTGTCTAGAGCTTACACTGGCTGTAAGTATATACTAGTGTATATATATATATATGTATGTATGTGTGTATAGGTGTATGTGTGTGTGTGTGTGTGCTTGTGGCTGGTAGATTTCGTTTTGGCGTACTGTACCCCGCATTATTTGTTTGCATATGCATTGACGTATTTGCAGAGAGCAGCGAAGCGTGTGATTAAATTTAAAATATTTAAGCATATTTTACGCGTTGACTAAAAAACCAGCCACTGGACATTGGCCATTGACCAAGTGGCAAAGCAGTTGGTGTTGCATCAGCATCAGCATCAGCAGCAGCAGCAGCAGCAGCAGTCGCAGCTCGCACAATGAAAATAATAACAATAAAAAATTAACTGCAAGCGCAAAAAATGGCGCGCAAATTAAAAAGAAAACCAAAAAAAAAATAAAAAAAATAAAAAATAAAAAAAAAATTATACAAAGCAACAAAGAGAAGAAAAGGGTAGCACAGCAGCAGTAGGGCAAGGGAGGGGTAGCGCAGCAAAAAAAAAAAAAAAGAAAAGAAAAAAACAAACAATAAAATTTATATATATACATATATCTGTATGTATGTATGTATGTGTGCAATGAAAATGCGCCATGTGAAAATGTAAAATGCAAGCAAAAAAATAAAAAATAAAAACAAAAACAAAAACAAAAACAAAAAAATAAAAAATATAAAAATAAAAAATATAAAGTAAAATAAATATAAAAAAAAGGCATAAAAAAGAGAGAAAATTATAAAAAAAAATAAAAGAAAAAAAATAAAAATGAAAATGTATAATAAAAAAAAAAGAAAAAAAGGAAATTTAAAACGAAAAAATCAACCGCGCGCGTGAAGTAAAAAATGTAAGCAAACGGCGCTGAAAATGCGCAATTGTTTACGGCCAGCGGATCAGGATAAAGAGGGTAAGAAGCGGAAGTGAATGGGTATGGGAGGGGACTGATAGGCTGCCGCCTGTTAATGCCCGCTGGCTGGCTACATATATATACTCGTATGTATGCGTGCGTGTGTGTGCGGCATATAGGGAAAAGGCTTTGCCTTGTTGTCTGCTAGGCATGTGGAAAATCAGCGTCAGCGAAGCGAGCGACGCGGAAAGCGTGTGTGTGTGTGTGTGTGTGTGAGAGAGAGAGAGAGAGAGCGCAAGCGATTGTATGAAAACCCTAAAAAACTGCAACAGAGTGTAGAGAAAGAGATAGCTAGATTGTGTATAAGATAGAAGCAATGAGGGAGCACACAATATGTTTCCAATGTAGCACATTTAATATTAACTTTTCGAATTTATTTTTATTTCCGCTTGACGCAAATACATTTGCTGCATATATATTTGAGTGTGTGTGTGTTTGTGTGTGTGTGTGTTTGTGTGTGTGTGTGCCACATTCATTTCGCTTCATTTCTCGCTTTCTTGCAGGAAATTACAGCATGTAATTTGCATTCAGTTGTAAAGTGAAATGGAATAATTTCACGTTGCCGCTGATGGCGCCCAGCGAGCTGCTCTCGATACAGCATCCTGCCCAACAGCCCAACACCCATTTACCCACCCACACATATACACATACGCTTTGTGTGTGGTCGATACGGGTAGCTATATATATATATATGTGTGTGTGTGTGTGTGTGTGTGTGTATTAATTTCTCAATCATTCAATCATGCATTCTCGCAGGCGTGCGCTTCGTTTTCTCTTCTTTTTTTTTAGCCTATTTTTCTTCATTTTCTTTTTCTGTTTTTCTTTTCTTTTTTTTTTTTGTTGCTGCCTCTTTTTCGAGTGTGTGTAAAAATTTGACATGCTTTTAACCAGCGACGACACAAGTGAATGCCTTCCTGTCTATAGATGTGTGTGTGTGTGTGTGTGTGTGTGTGTGCAAAAACGCGGAAGTTGACACTTTCATGTCTAATGGAGGGGCTCGGGCAAAAGCGGAAACTACAGCAAAAGCAGCAGGAGGAGCAGGAGAGCTGGAGGAGCCATAGCATTGCGTTGCGCTGTGCATTGTGCGACAAGAGTCCTTAAAAGAGCCTCCAACTTTGGTAGCAAAGCGTTGCAAGTGGCAATAGCAATAGGAATGGCAGCAACAACCGAAAAAACTCAACCCACTTTGCATATATTCCATATTCCATTTCATTGCTTCTCACACCCATTGAACCAATTCCATGCCATGAGTCAATAGCTTCTGCATATTGTATGTGGGTCGCCTACATGCTATGCCCCCCCCCCCCCCCCCTTCGCCATCTTACCACCACTCAACAGCTAGACACTCTTTCAATGGGCCTGTCATCAATTTTTGTCAAACTAGAAATACTTTCGAATTGCTTTCCAACTTAATCTTTAAAATATATATAAATACATATACATATATATATATATATATATATATTATTTTTTATTAGATATATGCATATTTAAATACCGTTATATAGTATATATATTAAATTTGCACAACGATTTTAATTTAATTTTTTTTTTTTTTGTATTTCAGTTTTGTTGCAAGAAGCATAAAATTCATTTTTATGTTTTTGCTGCTTCTTTAAAGTGAAGCAACTGAAATCTTAAGGCAATGTGTATATGTGATTGTGTGTGTATGTGTATATATATATATATATATATATATGTGTGTGTGTGTGTGTGTGTGTGTGTGTGTGTGTGGCAAAGCCATTTTATAAAAGAAATCAAATTAAATGCCTCGGGCAGCCATTTGTAGCATACGCTTTATCAAATTATACACAAACCAACACAAACGAGGGCAGCAACTGAGCTGCGGAAGTATGGCATGGGGAGAGGTGCCAGCTGGTTGGGGGGGGGGGGTTACAAGCAGATGGAGCGAGCATAAGTGATGCGGCAGCAATGAGAAACAGCTGCATATTTGTAGGTTGCCCACACCCACACAAGCACACGCAATAACAGCTGTATATATGTGTGTATATATATGTGTGTGTGTGTGTTAGTCAGGTGAGTTCTTTGGGCTACCGTTAAATGGCAGCTGTACTGGAATTGAATGCCTCTTGCGCTTTTTGCAGTTTAAATTTTTAATTGAAATTACAAATTGATGTCAGCGACGCTGGCCAAATGTGAATAACTGTGTATGTGTGTGTATGTGTATGTGTGTGTGTGTGTGTGAGTGTGAATGTAAATGTGAATATGCGAATCACTGGCCATATGAAAAGAAATCACAAGAGAACGAAAGAGAGAGAGCGAGATATGAATGAAAATGATGGAATATATTCGGCTGCCATTACCCATGCTTAAAAAGCCTACAAGCTGGCAACGCTGCGACAACAACGACAACAACGACAACAACGACAACAACGACAACAGCGACAACAACAACAAAAAGAAAGAGTATTGGGTTTAGCACTGATATGGTAGACTGTGAGCAAGGCAGGTAAAAAGATCAGCTGGAATTTAATTGGGATAGCTTAACGTGTTGTTGTTGCTGTTGTTGCTGGTGTTGCTGTTGTTGTTTTTGTTGCAACTGAAGCAGAGGTCTTCGTTGCATCGTTGCATTTAATACGGCAACTCGTTTTGGGCTCGTTTATTATTAACAACGCCAATGACAATGGCAACAGCAACAGCCACAACGAACAGGATGAGCGAACAGCGAACAGCAAACAGCAGCTGTTGCAACTATAGTTGCAACTGCAGCATAAAAGCCTTTGCCGTATTGACAGTTATTAAGGCGACGGTATGAATAATTGAAGATATAAATATAATACATATGAGACTTTACTGTTAGACTGCAGCCAAATGTAATAAATCTACCAAAAGATCCTTGAATCCTTAAGCTCTTGAGCTCTTAAGTCTGTTGCATTTGCATATGTAGTTGCTAATGATATCGATTGATGTATGCAATTATCGATACAAGCACTACATAAGTCAACGTTAGTTAGTTTTTGTTAAACGAACTGTTAACTATCGATATGTGACCAAAGTCTATCGATAGTATCTTTATTCAATTCATATCTTATTGTTGTTTACGATTACATTTGATTGCGGCTGTTAGTTATTATCATTAAATGCTATCGATATATGTGAAGGTGTGCTCTTCTGGTATGAATCATATATAATCCGATATATATATATATATACATAAGTTTAATGTACATATATGAAACAATCGGTTCATATAAACTAAGACATAACCTCAGCTCGTTATAGACGAACTTTTTGCTACCTTTGCTCCCTTCCTCGTACACTCTCCTTGCGCTCTCTCTCTCTCTCTCTCTCTCGCTTATAGCACAGCTGCTTAAATTTTAATTCTATATAGTTAAGCTTTCAATAGTTGCAATATATCCTGCTACCTATTCTACTTTAAATTGAGAATTCGTTCAGTCCATGTAGCAGCTCTCCTTTTGTTACAGCTCTTTCTGCGCTTTTAACTCTCCCACTTTTGCTGCATATAGCACTTTAATGCATATTTCTATAAATAGTAATCAATAAACTCTATTATAATTATAGCTTAATTAGGTTTATAAAAGAATTAAACAACTTTCCCAGATAGTGCTACTATCATTAAACTAGAATGCCGCCAGTTGTTGCTGTACAACAATAGATTACAATATTATTATAATAAACAAGTAAGAAGTCTGTAGTCGAGTGTACCCGACTACGAGAGCCCCTTTGCCTACATATACATCCATACACACACATACTCATACATACACACAGTTCTGCACGTACTTGGCCATTGCGCGCACCTTTTCACCCCCCACACTCTATAACGCGGTACATAATGTTGTATAACTTTCGTGTTTATTGTTCAAATCTAACGAAATTCACAACTTAGATGAAGAATGGTCTACTTAATATGTGTGCGTAAAAGAAATTTGAGCGGTTAAAAATTGTATCTGAAAATCGATTTTTTCAAATTGCGGGGGTCAGGGAAGGAAATTGAAAAATCTAAAACAAACTCGTATAGCGTACGAATATAACAAATCTACGTTCCAAATTTCGTTGCTCTAGCTCTTATTTTGCGCGCACTACATTACCCCCCCCCCCCCCCCCCGGGGCCCATAGCGCCACTTTTGCTGAGCTATAACTTCCGAGATTTTTGATCAATCTTACTCAGATTCACAACATCGATCAAGAATGGTCTAATTATGATGTGTACCAAAAATAAATTTGATCGGTTGAAAATTGTGCTTAATAATCGTTTTTTTCGATTTGCGGGGGTCAGGGGAGGAAATTGAAAAATCAAAAACAAACTTGTACTGTACAGCGTACGAACATAACGAATCTAGTATGTTTGGTTGCTCTAGCTCTTATAGTCTCTGAGAAACAGGCGTTCATACGGACGGACGGACGGACGGACGGACGGACGCAGACAGACGGACAAGGCTAGATGAACTCGTCTTGTCGTCCTGATTCAGAATATATATACTTTATGGGGTCTCCGATGATTATTTCTATGTGTTACATACTTTTGGATTTTGCATATTTCCAATAGCTCCTCTTTGCTCTTTTTTTACAAAAAAGGCAAAGGGGCTAAAAAATACTTAATAAAAAAGTCTGGAGATACTGCAAAAAGAAACTAAAGTTACTTATTAGTTAAAGAATAAAATTAAGTTTTAATTAACAACTTTAAATCGCTTGTTTAACTTAAAATTGCTGCTAGCAATCAAATATTATCGTAAGCAGTTGTTGTGTTGGCGCCATCTTGCGGCTGCTAGCATAACTTCCCGCATAGGTATTTCAATTTAATGTTTTTTTAAGCGACTTTTAACACTTGTTATATTAAAACTGTTAACAAAATACACTAACCAAAGCTTAAATCCATACAAATACATAATTATATAATAATCAATTGATGTATTAAGTGATTTATATGCATTATATATATAAATGGACACAGATTTGTTACAGAACGTTTAAACAACTTTAAATGCAGAATGGATGCACTACATCAATTGTTGTAGGTATAATAATATGGAATGAATCCATTGAATATAGGATAATTAACAGTGTAGCCAATAAAACGCATTAGTGTTATGCAACAAATAAACCTTAGTTAAGCCGCTTTCGGTGGCAATAGAACAATAGAACAGCTTAAATGTGTGTGTGAGCAGCTATCGATGTATGTGTAAGGTTATTATATAATCATGATCCTTGTTCTAAGGTCAGTTGTTGTGTAGTGAGTACAGTCAAGTTCTGATTTAGTAGCTTGTATAATTTGTATGCAACTCTCTCTCTCTCTCTCTCTCTCTCTCTCTCTCTCTTTGTCTGTGTAGCAGGATTTCAATTTAATGTTGATGCGTGTCGCTTGTACGCTCCGCGTCCGTGTGTGTGTGTTTGTATGTGGTCATTTCTGCAAAATGTTTTGCTTAACACCTTCACGTGATTCCGGCATTTATTAAATTGCTTTGTACTTTGTTGCCATTTCCGTTAGCGTCGCACGAGAAGCAAAACATGCGACGTGACGAATGATGGATAACAGCAGGAGGTGTGACGTGCGTGTGGTAAGTGCTTGGAGATCTGTATACACCTACAATGATGTTGAAGTGGAGGAGGAGTGAGGAGATAGGGGGAGGTAACATGCACAATAATGAGGCATATTTACAAATGCAACACTCTGCCTCTCATATACATATACATACATATATATACATATATATATAGATAGCCCTTATCTCAGCTCTATCTGTCTGTCTCGACTTGGATGGATGGATGAGACTTGGTAGATAAAGAGAGCAAGAGGTGAGGTGAGCTGGTGTTGCTCGCAAATTTGTATTCAAAATTATGCACATCTCTTGCCGCCATGAAAGCAGCAAAAGCTATATGGAGAGAAACAAAACGGGGACCACGTCCTATGGGACATCCTCTGCCACGTTTTAAAATGCGACGCATGACTTTCATTTCACGTTGTTTACTTCGCATGCGGCCGCGTGATTTTCGTTCATGGACAATGCTGTATGGAAATGGAAGTGGAAACAGTGGAAAAAGTAGGAAGGGGGCGGGGGGGGGAGGGATTGCCATACTGTTGTAATTCGATGGTGCGGTATAGAAATGGTATAGAGTGTTGGGTCTTCAGGCCGCGACACGATGCGGCACGCGTCAACAGTTGGAAATGGGTTTTTAAGGCGCCGCAACGTATGCTACAGTTTCTTGGCTTCAACTTTTGTTTCAATTACCATTACCTGTTACCTGTTTTCTCCAACCTCTGCTCTGCTCTATATTCAAACATCTTCTACCACGCTTGCACTACCCTCCCCCCTCCCACTCTTTCACGTTCACTGTATATTCTCTCGTTCTCTCGACTTGTGCTGCTCGTGACTGCTTCCCCCGGCAACCAGCAGAAAACTTTGCGTTGTATTTTGTTATTTTTTTTTATTCTATTTTATTTTATGATTCAAGCATGTTCATAATATAAGTTGTTCAAGTTGTCCAGTGTTGCACAACTCATACACACACACACACACACACATACAAATACATATATACGCTGAACATTACCTAACACTGTTGCCAACAACTCAGTAACATTTCATAGAATATTACAAAAAGTTTTTGCATTGAAATGCAACAGGCTTACAGTAGAATCTTTAGCAAACAACATTAAACAAATATTTAAGCTTCAATAATTTAAAGCTACTACAACATAAGTTCAAAAGGTCATAAGACCTGCCATAGTTATACTTACTTATTGATCAATAGATAGTTGCAACTCAACTCAAACCTTACGAAACTTTTTTTATGTAAAGTTTTTATAGTAAATTAAAACGAAATTAAAATTTATTTGAGTATAAATTAGTTTACTTTAATTTGTTCTTAAATTATTCTAGTTTTCATATAAATTAATTATAAATTATAATTTTGTTTAGATTTTCCTATTGCAGCTGCTCTCAATTGCAATTCTGCCGAAGCAACAAACAGCTCAAATTTGAAGTTTGTTTTGGCAAATCAGCTTTAGGATAGATATAGATCTCTGATTGTTCCGAATGAGTACTATATATTAATGCAAATCTACTAAATAATCTAAAAATAATAAATTTAACATTTTAACTGAAAGTAAAAGTTAAGATCTATGACTGCTGCTGATGAGCAAACTTTTTCCTAAGTTGCCCCTTAACTTTTGCTCTGCAGCTGGCAAGCGATCGCCGTTCCTCATAAAGAATATAATGTCTATATATAAATAGTAAATGATATAAAAGAATATAACAGTTTATTTGTTTTATATATATATACACATACATACACACACATATATATATATAGATATTTATATAGATTTGTCTCATTTTAAAAGTGGGACGAACTGCTCGAAGGACGAACATCAGAAATGAATAATTTTAAATGATGCTACAAGTAAATACATACAATAAGCATACAAACAGGGCTAATGATTGAGCAGAAATAACAGTAAAAGCATATTCTGGTAATGAGCACATAAAGTTAACAATAATTAGCAGGTAAACAGGCAGCTGGCTGACACTCAAATTTGCAAACAGTTTAAGCTAATAACTTGTATAATATTAAGGATTGTTACAGATAATTACAATTTGAAATGAGTGAATAATATGTGAATGTTAAATGTTTTTCATTAATGAATAAATTAATGTATTTTGTTGTTGTTCTCATTGTTGTTGCTGTTGTCATAAGGTTGAACTAAGTGCACTCTGTTGCCATTAATAATGCCCCCTGGCCATTGGCATTTGGTGCAGTAATCGGGTCAGTGCATAACCCGGTTATTCATTCCACATTCACTCTCTCACTCACTCACTGACTCACTCACTGACTCACTCACTGACTCACGCACTGACTCACTCACTGACTCATTCTATATGGCAGTCAGTTACTGATTACACGACCAGAGAAACCATGGTACATACTCTATTACTAGAACTGAGTGTCTCCAGCTGGCTTATGCATATTGCATGTGGCCTAATGCCGAGCGATTAAAGCCAAGTTGCAAGTAGGGAACTTGCCACGGCTCTCATGTCCGTGTCATGCATTTTTTAGAGCAACTGACTGACACAGGCACAAACATTAATATTAAACAATAAATACGAACAAGTTATATAACCCTTAGAGATATAAACGAGAGATGTTTGTGGTATAGAAAAGGTGGGAAGAGGGTATGTTGTATATGGGGAGAGGGGAAACAGCTGAAGCCGCCCCAAGTGGTTGTTGGCATAAATGCATCGTCAATTAATGTAAATTAAAGGCAAAACCGAATTCCATTTCCGTTTTAACAAGACACTTAATTACATAAGTGAGTGGACACACACACACACACACACACATACACACACAAACACACATACATACAGAAACATAAACATACACAGAGGGACGAGCTGCTAGCAACTATGTTTAGAATTTACTTAACAAGATGACGACGAGAAGTGCCCAAGTTATAAAGCATTATAGACACATCCAGTTGGCATTCATGCATATTACTCATGCGCCATGTGGTACACACAGAAACAACATACATACATATATGTATATGTATACATATATATATATATATATATATATTTATATATATAGATATATATATGTATGCACAGAGCACTTAACCAGGCGTTCAGACGTATAAATACAACGCCAACTGCATCTACAGATGCCTTAGATCCAAATTCAGATTCAAATTCAAATTCAGATTCAGTTTAAGTTTTGGCTTCTGCTTTGGCAACAGCTAGGTATATATATATATATATATATATATTTATATATATAGCTTGGTCTATAGCTTTAGCTTTAGACAGGTATTTGCATTTGCATTTGCATTTTGCATTTTGCATTTGCGAGTTCGTAATTAAGTTTCAAGTGCAATTTCAGTTTATCGGCTGATGCCAATGCACATTGCAACTCTTCATTTAACCCTTTTGCCTGCCACTTTTCTCTCTTCCCCTCTCTCTTTCTCATACTTCTTCTTTATTTCATTTTACGTTCACTATATGTGTATACATATATATATATATATATATATATATATATATATAATCTAACCAATTCGACAAGTTCAATTTGCAATAGTCGCTACTCATTTTCTTTAATACCCTGCAATATTTTTAAATAATTTTACACAAAAAACTTATTTAATTTTTTCTTCAATTAGTTATTACTATTATTTTTTTCATTTAGTGTAAATAGTGTACAGAATATATAAAATATAAAAAATTTAAATAAATCTTAACACGATTTGCTTTTTTTTTGTTTTATTGCTGCGTTGTTTTTCTGTCTATTGAAAATTCTTGCGTGAAATTTTTCACAAATATTGCATGCAACTCGAATTGATATAAATTGTTAAATATTTGTGATATTCCTAAAAAAAAAAAAAGAACAAAAATTAAAGAAATTTTTATTTTTTTTTGTGTTTTTGTTTGTTTTTTAGGGTATTTTTGTGTTGCTGCAACATGAATTGCTGCAGATTTGGATAATATTACAACGACTCACAGCTGCAGCTCACAATATGGTAAGAGGTGAAACCTTTAAATTTATTTTATTGTGGCAAACAATTTTGGTATTTGCCACAAAATACAACATTGTTGTGTTATTCTTGTTGCTTGTTATTGTTGTTGTTGTTTTTGTTGTTTCTGTTGCTTGTGGTGTTGTCTTGGGAATAGCAAAGAATGAAATTTATCAGAGGATTTCTGAATGCCAATGGTTTGAAATTTAAATTAGTTGCTAATTGTGCAGCTGCTGCAGCTTGACCCGAATAACCCAAAAATAAACTGAAATATATATAAATATATGTATATATATATATATATATATATATATAAATGAAAGTTTCATTAGCCAATTTCAAATCTAACGGATAACTAAATCTGCTACAATTTGAGACAAAAATTATACAAAAAACGAAAAAAGAGGAAAGAAGAACAGCAAAAAAAAAAAAAAGAAAAATTATTATTATGATTTATATGAATTTTTAGTCAATTTCATTTATGAAAATTTATGAGTTAACATTTACGTTTATCACCATGCAACATAGGCAGCACAATGCTGACCCTTTCCTAACCCCAACTCATCCCAACCGTAGCCAGATCTCAGTCCCAAATTTCAATCCTTCATCAAATATGACGCTTGTAGCGTAGTCACAAACCCGAGCAGTTAAAATTTATAGCAAGCGTTTTATGGCTACCCAAAGAGAGCGACAGCTAACAAAGAGACAGAGAGACAGAGTAGAAGAAAGAGAGGGAAGTATATGACTAAAAGAGAACAACAATGCATGGTATGCCATGAAGCAGACAATGCCGACTTGTATATTATTCAGATAGTTTTATATATATACGCAGCATTAGCTTAGATCAATTATATATAACAGTAACGTGCTTTAAGTTTTATACAAACTACATTTATCTGACATTTAAAGTAATTATTAAACAATTTTTAATCTTAGCAATAGCTGCGTTCTTGTGGCAGTTGCCAACAGCTTCTAAATGCTACTTTAGACTACACTTCTTGGAAAAATTAATGTTTTAATAATTAAAATTAACTTGTTTAATGATAAGCAACAACTATTTGCTTACAGCTCACCCCAATCAAAGCTGACAATAACTTATCGGGCACATAATGCTTAACTGTTGCATAAAGTAATAGATAATCCTATATAAATAGTTATGGTTACTTTGATTTTATATTATTGATGCCTTCAACCAACAAAAAAGGGTAAATAGGGATGGTTGGTGCAAACAGAAGGAAACTTCTCTGATCCTATAAAATATATATATATATAGATTCTTGTTCAGCAGTAATCGATTTAATCTCGATCTGTCTCTTTGCCATCTGTGCGACAGAAAGCTGAACGATTGGCACCTTTAGCAGCTGCTAGAGAACTATTTAAAATTTATCATATTAATTTATAAGCCAAACAGTAAATAAACTTAATATATAACTATATGGTAAAGTAAGTATAAAGCATTTGTTAAACTCTAAGCTTAAATTTTAGTTATGAACTACGAAAACTGTAAGAATTTTATTGCATCTTTTGTTACTTTAAGGTAATAAGCTATATAAATATATTTTGTTTTAAGGTTCAGTCGTGTATTAATGAAATGAGAAAAAGGACATATTCCTCTACTTCTTCTTCGTCTACTTCTTCTGTTGGTGCTTGTACATTTTCATAAAGTTTTCTCGAATGAGCAAACATGCAACAAAGTTGCGCTAGTAACTAAACTAAACTCAACTAAACTAAAGTCGACGTTTCTCTGCCTAAAACTTGGCCACAAAAATGCAAATTTTGCGAATTCGTTTAAACGATTTTGATTACTTAAAATGCAACAACAACAGCAACAACAGTAACAACAGCAACAGCGGCAATAGTAACAACAACAATAATAAATGTTAAAATAAATTACAAAAAAAAAAAAAACAAGTAAGGAAAAAGAAAAATAAAAAGTTAAAGAAATAGAGAAACAGAAACAGAAATGAAAAATAAAATACAGATAAATAAAACTGTTTTTATATTTCCGGCAACGTTGCATTCAACAATCTCATGATAATGATGATAATCCTGATGATAATGATTATTATTATTATGATCATTACTGTTATTATTATTTTGGCTCAGTCGTCGTTATAGTTGTTACTGTTACTGTTGTAGTTGGTGTTGATGTTGGTGTTGCTGTCGGTGTCTTTGTCTTTGTCTGGGCAGCAAGTTGGCGACGCGGCGTTGCATTTGCAATGGAAATGCCTCGCGTTGACGTTGCATGCGAAATGCATTTTAAATGCGACTTTGTCGAATACAAAACGAAAATGTAGGCGAATAAACCCCTAGCTCTTATTTCATACACACACACACACACACACACAGAAATTCCCATTTCTCGGCAGTTTAAAAGTCGTTGACAATTTGGCGACGACGATGAAAATAAATAAATAGGCAAAGCCCCAAAAACGCTTTCCCACCCAATACTTGGTTAGGCAAAAGGCAAAGCCCAGCAGGGCGTCAAAACTATTCCTATTACATCAAGCTACTTCAGACCCCACCAATGTCCCGTATACCGAGCGCAATGCCTATCCACTCCTTGCAGCCAGCTTACAGCTCGTCCTGGAAGCATGCAAATATTTAGATTAATGCAAGACTTTTGCAACAAAATACGCGACGCGCATATTGCCAAACAAATTTTTATTTATGCCATGGTGTGGGCGTGGTCAATTGTCAAAATCGTAAAAAGAGCATGGCAGAAGGAGGGTAGCAGAGGCAGCTGGGCGTAAAGGATGGAATTTTCTGTTTTGAATTTTCTGGCCAAGTCACTTGTCAGTTGCACCACAAGCGACGCTGACAAAAATTACTAATTTTATTTTATATTTATTTTTTATTTTGTTTTTTGAATTCTAAATTCGCTTGAAAATACAACTTGAAATTTGCTTTATCTAAATTAATATCTGAGAAATAAGTAGAATTATCTTAAATATTTTTTTAAAAAATTATAGATGTCAAAATATCGAATAGATAATATTAAATGTAATTAATTTATTTAGTTTAGTTATAAAAAGATTAAATAAATAAAATAAACAAAATAAATAAAATAAATAGAATAAATAAAATTTCAAAAATAATTAAAATAAATAATATTTCAAAAATAAATAAAATAAATAATATTTCAAAAATAAATAAAATAAATAAAATAAATAAAATAAATAAAATAAATAAAATAAATAAAATAAATAAAATAAATAAAATAAATAAAATAAATAAAATAAATAAAATAAATAAAATAAATAAAATAAATAAAATAAATAAAATAAATAAAATAAATAAAATAAATAAAATAAATAAAATAAATAAAATAAATAAAATAAATAAAATAAATAAAATAAATAAAATAAATAAAATAAATAAAATAAATAAAATAAATAAAATAAATAAAATAAATAAAATAAATAAAATAAATAAAATAAATAAAATAAATAAAATAAATAAAATAAATAAAATAAATAAAATAAATAAAATAGATAAAATAAATAAAATAAATAAAATAAATAAAATAAATAAAATAAATAAAATAAATAAAATAAATAAAATAAATAAAATAAATAAAATAAATAAAATAAATAAAATAAATAAAATAAATAAAATAAATAAAATAAATAAAATAAATAAAATAAATAAAATATATTAATTTTATTAATTAAACTATAAAAAGTAAATCTTAAATAAAATAAATAAAATTCGCTTATCAATTACAAGGTATTCTTAAACTAAAGAAAATTTATTTTGTGTATTTGTGTGTGTGATCCCATTTCCGACTTATTATTGCATATTGCAGGAAATAATCGATAGCGATTAATAGTTTTTAAATGAAATGCTCTTTGAACAGTTGTTGAAAGGAGTCACATTTAGTAATATAATGGCAATAAATATGAATGATAGCTGGAGGCAATAACGGAACTAGGAATCAGTAAAAGGATTCATTTTCCTTTCACATGTGTCATAAAGTTTTGAACGGAAGGCTAACAGGCAATTTGAAAAGTTCATGCAATTCAATGTTGTATGCAAGAGTTGCGAGTTTCGAGTTGTGAGTTGCCAAGTGAAAACTGGCATGTGGCATGTGGCAAGTGGCAAATGGCAATCGGCAAGCAGCAAGAGGCAACCGGGATATGGTTTATACAGTAGTATATGTGGGTGGTGTATATATATATATATGGTGTAGCATAAAGTCAAATGGAATCGTGTGGCATGAAATGGTGGCAACGTCATCATAGTTGCAAACGGTTGCCGTAGCTTTTTGGCCAATGCTGCGTCTATATGTCAAATTAATTGATGACCAATTTGCGTTTTCAATTAAAAGCTGCGCGCACTTTTTTGTCCAGATAGAATTTCGCCTTATGTTCGTTTTTTAGTTTGCTTTTATCTACAGACTTTTCTGTTGTTGTTTTGTTTTTGTTGTTGTTGTTATGTTTGTTGTTGTTTTTTGTCAACGTTATTCTATAGTTGTCGTTGTTATTCACTGGCAGCACGGAAATTGCCCCTTTTGGCAAAACGATGAAGTGCAGCAGCCGCAGTTGCGTAGTCTGCATACTCCGCGTAGTCGAACTCCATTGCTGGAGTTGTTCTATTGAATAGCGTCATAATGCAAAAAGCTCTTTGCCTTGCCAAAAACCTTCCCCCTCCGCACACACAAACACACAAACACACATACCCATACTTCTTTTGATGCACTATATAACATCATGCCACATACCATACCAGATTTGCATTGAATGTGATTCTGTTTCAGTTTCTGTTTCTGATTCTGATTCGTATACCCATTTGGGGTTTTGATTCTGTTTCTGTTTCTGGCTCTGCCTCAGACTCCAAATTTCTCCCTATTTGAATGTATACATATGTATATGTGTGAGTGATGTGGGCGTATATGACGCCCCAAATCGCGCTCAATGGCAAAAGCTTAACAGCGTTTCTTTAATTAAGTTGCACAATTTGTAGCCAGTTGCCGGCATAATAGACTTTTTTTGGGCTCTTTACAGTCAACCAGCTGTCCAGCCAAACCAAACCAGACACTACACCACATCACACCACATCACAGCACATCACATTGCACCACATTGCACCACATCACAGCAGTATTGACCACACAGAGACAGTGAACAATCCATTGCAAACGGTTTGAAGATTCAGCTCCTGCCCATATACATTCATTGACCAGTTTAAAACGGATTTCATGTCCTTTGCCATTTACATTGAGCCTGGCGCCTTAATCCCTTTTAATCGACATTATTCTGTTCAAATAACACTTTATTTTACATGACAATTGACCTAATATCAATGCTTTACATATATATTATTTCCATTCTTTAAAGATCTCAACTATTTTTATGCCAAAAATATATATTTTAATTTAATTATTTATTTCATTACTTTAATTTATTTATAATTAAATTTAAACAATATTCTGAAGCTCCACCATCTTGTGCTGAAAGAATGAAAGCAACTTATTCAACTAAGTAGCTTATAAGCTGACCTTTGACCTCTCGTTAAATGACAAAAGCGTTCTGCAAACGACTGAAGAAAGTCTTCTCAATGTAAATACAATCAGCACATATTTTAGTCTAATTAAAAAGCTATTCAAAATTTCTGTTATTAAATACTTTGTTCAAATTTCATATTATAAAATTTTTAACTATTTTACTTAATTAATAGTATAAAGAAGATTTTGCTTTCAATAGTATATATTCTTCTACAATCGACGGATATCAGAAACCTTTGCCGAAAGGACTTTATCTTTCTATTTTACTTATGTTCCTGGCTACATTTTGCCAGTTAAGCTAAAATTAATCAGTTCATATTATATATAATTCTATTGTTTATATATATAAATATAGTATATAGTGTATATAAATATATATATATAATTTTATGGGGGTAGATTATGCAGGTTAAGATGAAGTTTATTTATTTGTGGAATATGAAAGTTTGATTAAAATGATAAATACAATTCGATAAATTACACTTATGCCAACGCTTATACCAATCCTCGGAATATATCCAATAGTTTCTTCCCGGTGTAATTATCGGCGCCTTCTCCGATTCAACTTTTGTCTTCTTAATCGACTCCAAGCATGCTCCCCAGAGTGGTCTCTTGAGATTTGGGACTACAGAGAAGTCATATGGAGCCAAATCAAGGAATACGGTAATTGCGAAACGAAATGCTTCGAGATTTTGGCGAAATGATTATGAAAAACGAGTTCGAATTTGAGCACTTTCGGTAAATGAAAATGGTCTTTCAAAATGGTTTCCACAGAGCCATCTGATATTCTGTTCATATTAGTAGAGTCTCTAGAAATCAACCAATTTTGGCACATTTATTCCTTCACTTCATTAACGTGTTGATCATCTGTTGATACTATTGGTCGTCGGCTGCACTCCAGGTCATCAACACGTTGCCAATCGTCTTTAAGGTCTTTGCACCACTTAAATATAAACATCCCCAACGGATCCGCAACCAAAATTTTATTCCACCAACAAAATTTGATAGCATTTCTCTACTCAATCAAATCGGATATTGAAAAAAATCTAAAAATATTAAATATTGATATTATTATATTAAAAAAAAATATTTCTAATGATGGCACTCACGTGGAATTTCGCACAGATATCATTAAAAGCTCTGCCAACTTAAGAAAAATAGAATTAAATATTGTTAAAATTTGTATCTCTACAATTAAAAATAAATAAATTAATTAATAATTTCAATAATAATTAAATAATATTCTACTAAAAAAATACCCTTGAGCTGTGCATTAAAAAAGTATTTTATTAATAAATTTATATACTATAAAAGTATTTTCACTCATATTGCAACAATATAACAGTTAAGAGTAAAAGTTTAATGTCTTTATTACAGTGCATATTAGTGTGCACACACTTTTCCTATATAAAAGATATAAATAGACATTGATTGGAATCAGGTTACTTAACAAACTAATCGCTAATATTAAAATAAATCCAAATCGAAAATGAAACCGAAAATGCAATCGAAGTAAGGGAAAGCGCTAAGTTACACTGAAAGAAAGTAGTTGGGATATGTAACTAGAAATGATAAGCTTTAGACACTTATCTGGTAAATGGAACGAGAAATGGGATTAAAGTAATTCAATTCAAAAATTATCGAGCAATGGGGAGCTGTAGGTCCTTTGGCTTAGCTTCATTAAGAGCGTAGCCTGGTGACGCTCAGCATCAGCGGCAGATCTCGATGAATGAATGAGGAAGAGAGTGTGGGTGGCGAGGGGGTAAGCAAAAGTTCAAGTGGTAGTAAATAGAAGTGTATATGTGTTGGTGTATATGTATGTATATGTATAGGACTAATACTGTTAGGTGTATGGGCATGTTAAGGACATCGCCAAATGAAGTGACAAGCAACTTAACGCATTTAAATTAATTAAAAATGTGCTTAAGATGTTTTCGACTGGCGACGATGGCAACAAAAGGCGTCACTCTCTCTCTCTCTCTCTGGCACTATGCTTCTTCCTACTGTCCCTGACAACGGAGGTAGAGTCTAGCAACAACAACAGCAACAACAGCAACAACAACAACTACCATCAACAGCAACAAGGAGCTTTGCTTTGCCATGCAGCTGGCAGCTGTAATTAGACAATTCACTCGCCACTCGCCGCTTGCCACTCGTCACTTGCCGCTTGCCACTCGCCACTTGCCACTTGCTGCTTACCACTCGACCCCAGACCCCTGGCAGCATTTTGGACTACTTGAAGTGTCGTTGGGCCTTGCCTGTTTTGGGTTTTAGTTGCGCATCAAAAAAAATAAAAAAAAAACAAAATTCTCTTTTTCTTCTTTTTTGGAGTGGGGGGTGGGGGGAAACACAGATTGAAACGCCGCGCCGCATTGGCGGTAAAGTTTGTAAGAGCGTCACGGAACTTTTTCCTGTCTCCCACCGTTGACGCACATACAAAAGGGAGTTTGATAGCGCGGGGGCGCAGGCGGAGAAGGTTGACTAACAGGATGTGGCTGGAACTCCCTGGTTAAGCCAAGTCTATGGTTGCTTCGTTATCACTTAAGAGACTGCAAGTGTTTTAGCCTTGCTTTTGCCTTCTTGGCGCATCGACTTTTAAGTAGTTGCCGCACACACACACACTCACACATACATACACACATACACATGTATTATTTGGTAGTAGAAGCAGCAGAGAGTAGAGAGATAACTTCAGTCGTAGGCGTTAATGAAAATGCTTGTAATTTGTTTTTTTTTTTGTTGGCAACGTTGCGATGCAACGGAAGCGGAAGTCCGCCAAATAATGCCAACTTGCGCTTTTGCATGCATTGAACTAATTGATTTACCGTTACACCACCAACCTCCAACTCATATTCTACCCAATACCTATTCCTATTCATTGCCTTGTGTGAGTTTCCCACATAATGAATTTACTTCAAATCCACTCAATTCATACGCCTTTTGAACTGCAATTGAAGTTGAACCTAATGAATCCTTGATACAGAGTCATAATCCGTTGCAAGTCAAGTGAAGACTGTATAGCAGCACTTCTATTATCATTATAGTCATATATACTTTATAAAGGGTTATCTGTTAACTGTGATTTTTATATAATTTCCCATATTCTATCAGCAGCTCACACAGTCAAAGGTTGCCATCAATTACATCTAATCTGCCATAAAAATATCGAAAGAAAGAAAAAGAAAAGAAAAGAAAAGTTTTTATACAAAATGTTAGTACACAAATTGTACATCGTTTTAGTTTTATTCATGTTTGCAATTAATTGGAAAAGTTCAGAGTAACATTTTTTTTCATAAGGATACCTATGGGCTAGCCTCCTTAATGTTTTTTTTATTTTTGTTTTTATGTTGTGTCAATGTTCAGATTTTACAAAAAATGTTTGTTGTTTGTTCATCTTTTCCATTTTTTAATTTTTTCATTTTTTATATATAATGAAGGGACGTTTGCAGTTCAGAGCGTGGAATACCATTCAAAACTTTTGCAGAAAGTACTGCGAGCTTGTGGGCATATACACAAACGGCGGGAGCAGAAGTTGATTTGGGCGAAAAGAAGCAGAGATGGCACATCTTATATGTTAGATTTTGAATCTGACCAGGAGTTAAATTAATTTCGTTGTATATAACATTGTAATTAGTTGGCGAAACCGCACCTTGACGTCCTTTATGTGATGTTATATAAAAATCGAAGCGATCGGGAAAGTTCACCGCATAATCCACCACTGTTCCCGGTGACGGGTTACCAGCGTGCCTATTCATAAAACTAGTGCTAAAGTATTTAGTAACTACTATATAAGCAAACAATGGCTCTGTAGCTGAACCCATTCTCTCATACGCAGCAACAATTTGTCTTAATATATCCTTCACTTCACGCTCATAAAGCCTTAACAATGATTTTGAACCGACGCCGTCACGATAGATTAAAATGCGTTTTGGGAACATCTGGTACTCGTGATAATAGTGCCTCAGGGCCTTAATTAACATAGACCATATGTTTTCTGACAGGTAATCAGTGACGTCGCATTTGGATACTGTACTGAAAAAGCTTAGATTCTTTTGTAGATCCATAGTGGCCACAAGTCCTACATACGCTTTGGTGTCATCCAATGAGCATTTAGCAATGTCAACCCCAATGGTCATAAGTCCTGTCAAAGGCAAGTCGATCATCCATGGTACATAACCCAGCTTACAATTCATATGAATTGCCATCTTTCTAGCATAATTGGAACCTTTATTATTCACTTGTTCCAAAACAATTTGCGTAGGTATGCCCCAGTCCAAGCAGCCTCTTTTTTTAATGGCTTTATACCGTTCAGGATCAATGTTCGGCACTAAGAAAAAAATAATTTTTGGACGTGCGTAAACGCATTCGTCGAAGGCTTCAATGTAGCTTAATGTCCGTTCATCAGAAATTGCATACTCTCGAGGACGCTTTATATGAAAGCCAATACAACGTGCAGCGCGATGAATACTCAGTACAAGGTCTCTTAATTTTTGCATGTACATTTTAGGCGCAATAACTGCCCAACGATCCAAACCCTCAGGTGGTGTTCTTAGTATCGATCGAAGAGGAATGTGATCTGACCAATCGGCTTGACTTGTAGCAGATACACTTTTATCACCAAAATGAATGTTCTGAGGTCCAATCATATGAGCCTGAGCCGTAATTTGCTTACCGTCAAACCATATATCCCCAGGTCGTAGAAGTCTAGCAGCATCACCACTTAAACGTTGATTAAAGTCTATTGAGCGTTCAATACGTCTTTCTGGAGTATGATTGAACATCTCATCCAGTCCAAAGATCGAGCGTATTTTATTAATGGGTCCTATAACGCAACAGAGCTCAGGTATTAATTTAATGTCATTATCATAACTTATATGTGATACAAGCAACGGTTGATTTGGATCAGCGATTTTAATATTATATTTCTTCCAATAATATTCCAGAATAGTAATTTCTTTACCTTGGTAATAAAATGTATCTCTTGGGGATTTTGCAAAGTCTACATCATCAATCCGATAAGCTTCATTGTTAAAGACAGTAATCACAACGAATCCCACAATTTCGCAACGAAAGTTATCCTGACGATCTTTTGGATTCTGATAAATACGTGTTAAAATATCGTATACTGTCTCCATGCGAATTACATTGTAAGTAATCTCTGCGCGTAGCATAATATCACATTCATGTTGGCAAATCGAGATTTTATTTCCAGGCCATTGTGCAATGGCATATTCATGCAACATTATCGATTTATGAGTATCATAAAGGTAACGACCAACCAACTGCAAATTAAGTTGTCTAATTGGATGTAGCCATTCAACATCAAGGCCTCGGAAATAACGTGGCTCCAAAATAAATGAAGTGTCATGTTTTATTTCAATGGAGTAAGCAACACCTTGTTTGGTTGTTCCGCACAGCTCAGTTAAATTTCTCAGAAAACCTGTTCCCAAACCATAATTACGCTTCGGCACGTCGTGCATTCGTATTCTGTCTGGATTTTTCAACAGTTTAACATCGACATTAAATATCATAAAACTCCATCCGACTTTTGTGAACAGTCTATACAATACGGAATAAAGTTCTACCGTAATGTATTCTTTGTTTTCCTGTTTGACAATCACATTTTTACTATTAGACGACGAATCTCTATTAGACGGCACATGGATTTCAGTTGTTCCTCGTACGGCCATTGATTGAGGCTTACGTTCTTTTTGCTCGAAGAGAGATTGGCGGCGATCACGGTCTTGATCCATCTGAAATTATAGAATTCGAAAATTTTTTTTTCACTTTTTTTCAAGTCAACCGTTTTAGTCGAGCACTGAAATAAGAGTGAAAGAAAGCTTATGAGAATGCATATTTATATGCATGGTTCCCTCATTCTGACATATTTGGCAGACTATCGATAGTTGTTCGTATCGTAGCTGTAACTATCGGCTGACCATCTGTCTGAGTTGTCGACTTTCTTATATTTTACATAAAATTGAGTAAAACCCAGCAGATTTTACCCTTGTGATAGTTTTATACACGTAGATTACCCTATCGATGGTAATTTCTCCGATTGATTTTAAATCGTTTCTATAAAAGCATCTACCGATGCTTACATCCATGAGAGGTTACATATGTCATTAAGTATCAGTGGGTCCGCCAATTGATTGAGCGTTTATATATGTTTCTGATTATTCCTCACTTTACTTAGAAATATAAGTATATTTAACTCCTAACTCAATGCTGATTGTTATATATAGTTTTATAGTATAGTTTTACCGGCATGTATTCGTTGTTCCTCCGATTGACAACCATATTTCTAGAAAAAGTATATCCATAAGACGGCTTATGGATTTCAGTGGGTCCTCGTACGGCCATGAATTGAGGCTTACGTTCTTTTTGCTCGAAGAGAGGTTGGCGGCGTTCCCGGTCTTGATCCATCTGAAATTATAGAATTCGAAAAAATTTTTTTTTACTTTTTTCCAAGTCAACCGTTTTAGTCGAGCAGTGAAATAAGAATGAAAGAAAGCTTATGAGAATGCATATTTATATGCATGGTTCCTTCATTCTGACATATTTGGCAGACTATCGATAGTTGTTCGTATCGTAGCTGTAACTATCGGCTGACCATCTGTCTGAGTTGTCGACTTTCTTATATTTTACATAAAATTGAGTAAAACCTAGCAGATTTTACCCTTCTGATAGTTTTATACACGTAGATTACCCTATCGATGGTAATTTCTCCGATTGATTTTAAATCATTTCTATAAAAGCATCTACCGATGCTTACATCCATGAGAGGTTACATATGTCATTAAGTATCAGTGGGTCCGCCAATTGATTGAGCGTTTATATATGTTTCTGATTATTCCTTACTTAGAAATATAAATATATTTAACTCGTAACTCAATGCTGATTGTTATATATAGTTTTATAGTATAGTTTTACCGGCATGTATTCGTTGTTCCTCCGATTGACAACCATATTTCTAGACAAACTATACCCATAAGACGGCTTATGGATTTCAGTGGGTCCTCGTACGTCCATGAATTGAGGCTTACGTTCTTTTTGCTCGAAGAGAGGTTGGCGGCGTTCCCGGTCTTGATCCATCTGAAATTATAGAGTTCGAAAAAATTTTTTTTTACTTTTTTCCAAGTCAACCGTTTTAGGCGAGCACTGAAATAAGAATGAAAGAAAGTTTATGACAATGCATATTTATATGCATGGTTCCCTCATTCTGACATATTTAGCAGACTATCGATAGTTGTTCGTATCGTAGCTGTAACTATCGGCTGACCATCTGTCTGAGTTGTCGACTTTCTTATATTTTACATAAAATTGAGTAAAACCCAGCAGATTTTACCCTTGTGATAGTTTTATACACGTAGATTACCCTATCGATGGTAATTTCTCCGATTGATTTTAAATCATTTCTATAGAAGCATCTACCGATGCTTACATCTATGAGAGGTTACATCTTTCATTAATAATCAGTGGGTCCGCCAATTGATTGAGCGTTTATATATGTTTCTGATTATTCCGCACTTTACTTAGAAATATAAGTATATTTAAGTCCTAACTCAATGCTAATTTTTATATATAGTTTTTTAGTATAGTTTTACCGGAATGTATTCGTTGTTTCCCCGTTTGACAACCACATTTTTTCTGTAAGACGAAGTATATCCATTAGACGGCTTATGGATTTCAGTGGGTCCTCGTACGGCCATGAATTGAGGCTTACGTTCTTTTTGCTCGAAGAGAGGTTGGCGGCGTTCCCGGTCTTGATCCATCTGAAATTATAGAGTTCGAAAAAATTTTTTTTTACTTTTTTCCAAGTCAACCGTTTTAGGCGAGCACTGAAATAAGAATGAAAGAAAGTTTATGACAATGCATATTTATATGCATGGTTCCCTCATTCTGACATATTTGGCAGACTATCGATAGTTGTTCGTATCGTAGCTGTAACTATCGGCTGACCATCTGTCTGAGTTGTCGACTTTCTTATATTTTACATAAAATTGAGTAAAACCCAGCAGATTTTACCCTTGTGATAGTTTTTTACACGTAGATTACCCTATCGATGGTAATTTCTCCGATTGATTTTAAATCATTTCTATAAAAGCATCTACCGATGCTTACATCTATGAGAGGTTACATATTTCATTAAGTATCAGTGGGTCCACCAATTGATTGAGCGTTTATATATGTTTCTGATTATTCCGCACTTTACTTAGAAATATAAGTATATTTAACTCCTAACTCAATGCTAATTTTTATATATAGTTTTATAGTATAGTTTTACCGGAATGTATTCGTTGTTTCCCCGTTTGACAATCACATTTTTAGACGGCTCATGGATTTCAGTTGGTCCTCGTACGTCCATGAATGGAGGCTTACGTTCTTTTTGCTCGAAGAGATGTTGGCGGCGTTCCCGGTCTTGATCCATCTGAAATTATAGAGTTCGAAAAAATTTTTTTTTACTTTTTTTCAAGTCAACCGTTTTAGGCGAGCACTGAAATAAGAATGAAAGAAAGTTTATGACAATGCATATTTATATGCATGGTTCCCTCATTCTGACATATTTGGCAGACTATCGATAGTTGTTCGTATCGTAGCTGTAACTATCGGCTGACCATCTGTCTGAGTTATCGACTTTCTTATATTTTACATAAAATTGAGTAAAACCCAGCAGATTTTACCCTTGTGATAGTTTTATACACGTAGATTACCCTATCGATGGTAATTTCTCCGATTGATTTTAAATCGTTTCTATAAAAGCATCTACCGATGCTTACATCTATGAGAGGTTACATATTTCATTAAGTATCAGTGGGTCCACCAATTGATTGAGCGTTTATATATGTTTCTGATTATTCCGCACTTTACTTAGAAATATAAGTATATTTAACTCCTAACTCAATGCTAATTTTTATATATAGTTTTTTAGTATAGTTTTACCGGAATGTATTCGTTGTTTCCCCGTTTGACAATCACATTTTTAGACGGCTCATGGATTTCAGTTGGTCCTCGTACGTCCATGAATTGAGGCTTACGTTCTTTTTGCTCGAAGAGAGGTTGGCGGCGTTCCCGGTCTTGATCCATCTGAAATTATAGAGTTCGAAAAAATTTTTTTTTACTTTTTTCCAAGTCAACCGTTTTAGTCGAGCACTGAAATAAGAGTGAAAGAAAGCTTATGAGAATGCATATTTATATGCATGGTTCCCTCATTCTGACATATTTGGCAGACTATCGATAGTTGTTCGTATCGTAGCTGTAACTATCGGCTGACCATCTGTCCGAGTTGTCGACTTTCTTATATTTTACATAAAATTGAGTAAAACCCAGCAGATTTTACCCTTGTGATAGTTTTATACACGTAGATTACCCAATCGATGGTAATTTCTCCGATTGATTTTAAATCATTTCTATAGAAGCATCTACCGATGCTTACATCTATGAGAGGTTACATCTTTCATTAATAATCAGTGGGTCCGCCAATTGATTGAGCGTTTATATATGTTTCTGATTATTCCGCACTTTACTTAGAAATATAAGTATATTTAACTCCCAGCTCTACGCCGATTGTTATATAACTATCGTTTAATATACCCTTTAATTAAAAAGTGGTTCAACTTATTATGGCCATAACTATCTAACTATCGATATACCTAGCTGTAACTAGTAATATATAAACACACATGAAATAGTAATCTAATGAGTTGATCTTATTATAATACTTCTGGTTATATATAGTTTATACAGATTAATATCTAACAGTTAAATTATCAACTGTTATTTATGGATTGTTATAATTTTAAGCTCATCTTACTTATCGATTGATGCTATGTAAATTGCAGATTGATATCGATATTGAACTACAGTTTTTAATAACTATCGGCTTACGGAAAGCTCACTTCAACTATTGCTTCATCTTCAACTATCGCGGATCCGTTGTATATATATCGATGAATGATAATATTTGACTATATTTTCAAGGGCTACTTTGTTTAAGATACAAAAAAAAAAATTTTTAAATTTTATTGCTAGCAGCAACTTCAATCGATAGAATATAACTAAAGATTAATTTGTATAAATTTACCTTAGAAAACTGGGTAAGATTGTAGAAAATTTTCCTAAACAAATGTAAACTTTTCACTTTCATATGCTGTGATGGCTTCAAGTTAATTGCCCCAAATTTAATTTCCGCTTTAAGTCTGCCGCATGGTAGGCATAAGAATGCAACAGCAACAACAATATGATGAAGAAAAAGGGGAGACAGAACAGGGTGGTGATACGGTGGGCTATGGCCGGTGGCTCTACTCTCGTCTGGCAACAGGAACAGCAACAATTCATCATCTATATGACAAGCAGTCGAAAGCAATCGTTTTGTCATCTTCTTCTCTGTTGCTAAATTGAATATGGTTCCCCCTCTGCTCACACTTCACCCTCTTCACTCCTCTTACCACCCATTTTTGTGATATAGCCCCCCCCCCCAGGACTACACCCACAAGCAACCAACACCATTCGGTCCAGGCAAGAGGTATCCACTAGCCAGATAAAGATAGAGATAGCATGACAGGGAGAGATAGATGTTTCGAATGAAATGAATGAATGAGCACACATGTATTGTACATGTCCGTGTATGCATGTGTGTGTGTTTTTCTTCACATATGCATATCTGTCGCCGCATTCCAAAATATCATAAGGATATAGTGTGGGCAGTGGGAAGGCTCACGCATAGTTGCACGTACGCTTCGAGCCTGGAAGGCAGGGCGGGGGCAGGCAGGAAGGAAGCTTTACAGACTGATAGATGCTGAAGATGTGCACAACGTATGTAGATTAGAGCAGGGAAAGAGCTAGAGAGAGTGTGGCAAAAGCTAACAATACATACTCAGTTACACACACACAGACACACACACAGACACACACACATACACATGCTGTTGTACCAATCACGCATACAAAGTAGGCAACGAGTTGACTTTAAAAAGCCTTTCACTGAGACACAGGCCTACTCGTATAGCTATATCTCTCTCTCTCTTTCTCTCTCTCCCTTTCTCTCTTTCTTTTTGAGTCTGTGTCTAGCACTGTGTGACAATAGATCATCAAATTCATTACGTTACATTTTATATGTCTCATTTGTACTTTCTGTCTTGGGTCATGGCTGGAGTCGTCGTTGAGGGCGTACTGAGGCCGGGTTCAGGGATTTCCGGGGCTCAGGGGTTAACGGGGTCAATGCTGGGTTTCGTCTGTGCGTGACCATTGCATCTATCCAAATAATCCAAATTCAAGCAACAATAATTTAGCCAAGTAATGCACACACACACACACACAGATATATATATATTGAATTGTCTTGCTTTTGTGGTAAGTGATGCTTCATCATCAACAGCAACCACGCAAACGCCCAACCATCCAACCACCCAACCACCAAATTTTACCACTCGTTCAATAAATACTCTGCTCGTCGGCTGGTTCCGACGTGCGTTGGCTTTATCAGCAATCCCCTCTGTAATCCCATACCTCAATCATAGTCATATCAGCTTGAATACCATACACATTCTGGCGCACACTGGCAAACACTCAAACACAGTTGCACACACACACTAAGCACTGGATAAGCTACAACCCAATACTCCTTCAAAGTTATACTGCAGCAGCCGCACTTGACCATGGCCAGAAATTTGCGTTGACTTTGGCCCAGAACCAACAGCCGCGTTGTCTAGACTCCGTTTCAAGTGTTTCTGGGTTTGTGTGTGTTTCTATGTGCACGATTGTGTATATGTATGCTTACACACACGCACACCAACAAAACAATATGTATTCAAACTGAGCAAATTAAATCAATTTTTATACCAATAAAAATCCTATTAAAAAATAATTTCAGCTTCAAAATTTCCCAAAATATTTTCCTCTTTAACCGTAATTAAGTTCAAACTTCCCGGAATTTAAACAGCTATTACGTTTAGAAATTTATTGCTTGTCGATACTTTTGCCTTCACTTAACACAATTTCTAACCACGTACCCCCCACTAAACGACTAGCTTAACAAAAAAGCTTTAGCTGATAGCTCCCATTAAAAAATACTGGTGTTGAATTCATCCTGAAACTAGGCATAGACTGATTTGTTCTTGAAATCTTTAACCATCAATCAAAACCATATTTCGAACCATGCTATCCTAACGCCCTTTATTCAATCTGATAAACTTAAAAGAACTTATGGGTAGGTAAAACCTTGCAATCCTGCGAGTCAATCAGGACTTTAGTTATCAAATATTTTCTTAGCTTTTCTACACACAACTCGAACCATGTACCCCCAGAGCGATGGGCCTAATGCGTATATTGTTACTATTTGTGTAGCTTTTCTATGGATAAGGATAAGTAGAGGATTCACAGATCTTTTTTGATATAAACTCTTCTAATTCATATTTTTTTTTTACCTTTAGCTCAATGCTTAACTTTAGCAGAAACAAAACAGCCCTAGCTTGAGTTTTCAATATTTGCTTGGAAGCCTTTTGTAATATTGTAGAAGGATATGAGTCTGCAGCTCATATTTGTACTGCAGCTCCTGCTCCAATCCAAAGAGCGCATCTTGGAGCCTGTATTGATGTCAAGTGACAGGACACTTTCACTGCAATTCAATGCTGACGAGATCATATCTTATTAAAGCCACTTTATGCTGAGAGACTTTTCTACAGGACAATATGGCTAAAAGGAAAAAGTGTTAAAAAGTAGAAAGAGTTAACTGAAGGAACAGATGACACATAACATTTATATTGATTATATAACTGTAGAATCAATTGCTATACATTGACAGGACTCCTGGCCTCCTAGTTCTACTCACTCAGGACTATATACTTGACTTGTGTTTTTAGCACAACTCCCGTTTAGAGCATCATTAATAATAATTTGTGGCATAAGCAATGGCTAAGAGCAGATAAGCCCCATGATGACTATGAAATACCTTTTGCCTGCAGGTGAAAAAGGAATTAGCCAACAACTTGGCCGAAAACCCTTTTGCTTAGGCCAAAAATCCTTGCTTAAAATTCCAGGAAGAAAGAAGAAAAAAATTATGTAAAGGAAGAGAAAATGGACGGAGACCTTTTCAGTGTACTGGTACATGCTGGGCGTGACGCTGCTAAGTGACTACATTATGCCTTTTGTAGTAGTGGAAAAGGGAGAAGGGTAAGTTGGTTGTAGCTGTAAAATTATGAAAATTAAAGGATCTCCTTTTGCAGTAAAAGCAGCTTAAGGGCAGCCAATAGCAATTGAAGTTCAACCACGTGGCCAACACCCGACAATGGGGCAAATTATGCGCGAAAAGTGGCGACCAGACGTGCTGGACTTGCCCCATACCTCATGCCCCAATCAATTCAACTTGCTGCTGGCTGCTTGCTGCAGACAATATCCAATCGGTCCAGGTGCTTGCGGTGTGAGTGTTATTGTTATTGGCGACGGCAATGGCCGCTAAAAAATACTACAAAAAAAAAGGAAATAAAGGAAAAGCGGTAGGAAAAAAGTGGGAAAAAAAACGTAAGCCCGGAAGTATAAGAAGCAGCTGAATTTTTAGCAATACGCGCAGCTACCGAATATGGCAAACATGGATAAATTATGCCGACGCACTCGAGTGCTTATTGTGCCCAGCCAGAGGTCCTTTTGCTTGCTGCCAGCCTGCCCTCACTTGTCCCTTGCCTAATGCCCCCATGGCGGGATGTATGTATGGCTTTCAAGTGCCTCAGCTACTTGCTACCAACTTCACTTTCCACTTGTCTGCTAACGCTTCTTTTTTTTTTTTTAAATATATATATAATGATAGATATATATGTATGTATATATGAATGTGTGTGTGTGTGTGTTTGTGTGCATGCCCCTCAATGCCGTCAATAGAAGTTGGCCAACGTTTTGTTTGCCATATTCAAAGTCATAAATCATAAAACTGCTCGAGGATATTTTATCATAATCACATCAGGAAGCGAAGCGTCCTTGCGTGGGTATATACACTGATGGGTGGGGGTGGGGTGTGTTGTTGTTGTTGTTGTTGGGCTGTGCAGATTAGCGCACTGAAGTCAGTCAGTCAGTGTTGCTGACTGCAGAGGGCGTGCGGTGGGGAGTGGGGTTTTTCTCTGGGTTGCGACTCGATTTCGAATTTTGTTCAATAGAAAAATGACATTATCCATATTTTTGGCGTTAAGTGTTGCCTCTTGTTGCCGGCAGTTCTGCTTCGACTTTTGCTTCTACTTCTCTTCATCTTCTTAATCTCGTTCTTGTTGTTGTTATCCTTGTTTTTGTTGTTGTTGAAGCTTTTAATTTCTGTTCGCCTTCGTTTTGCTTTCTGAATTTGACAAGTGACTTTGTTATGGAGCATAATGCATAAAGTGATTGAAGGGTAGGAGGTTGCATAATTTAAGCGACGCATGCACACATACATATACACACACACCCACCCACACACCCACACACACACACACATACATATGCATATATATACATACAATTGTTTGCCTATTTGCCTTGGCCTGCCAAATTGCACATGAAAGTCAATAAATAATTTTTCGCATAACCATTCGCAGACATGAGGACATCAGGACAGCAAGGACAACAAACATATGAGAGCGTAAGGACGTGTGGTAGCGCCAGCATATGAGCACATCAGCATAACAGTACTGAAGAAATCACTTGGCTTGAGCTCATTAGGCATTCAGGTTGGCGTTTTAATATATAAAGTGCGTGGATAACTGACACGCCTATACACACACGCATCGGCCACGCCCACTGTCAGCTTATATAAAAATAAAAAGAAGAAAAAAAAGGAAATGGAAGTTAGTCTTCATTTTAAGTGCTTCCTGTGCCTTCTCTGTAACTCGCTTTGTGCCCTGGCCCGAAGCTATTGGAACAAAAATAAATAATCTAAAGTTCTTTAAGCTGCTTCAAAATTGAGTGTAATTTCGTCCTTTGAGCATATCGAATTATATATATATATATGTAACCTATACATATAAACATTTGATATAAACTGAATCCGATTACACATACAATTTAGCAAAACATATCGATAGCTATTGATATCTATATATATTTCCAATCGCATCTTGTCACAAAAAGCAAAGAGGATAAAAGGATTTATAATGGATTTTAAAGGACTTATGCTGCAGCTTGCTTTAACTAAATATCTTAATTCACATATATACATGTCACATATATATATCCGATTTATGCCAAAGTTTTGATAATCAATTATAATTTATTGCATTGAATTGCAGGTAAAGAGGAGGCAACGCAAGGATGCCAAAACGATGCATAGAGACGAATGCAATACGGGAAACTCATTTCAGGAAAACTTTAATTGGCATGAACCATAGACATTATCGATTCCGATACAGTATATCGATAGTCATCTGTATACTATATGCTGAATTCCTACTGTCAAAAGTCTTGTAATATTTGTATTTCTTTTCACAGAATCCCACAAACAAATTACTCTTACAATGGATAGCTGCGCTTTGCACTGAGCTGTATTAACCTGTTCGGGTAACAAAGGTTCCCTTGAAATAGCTGACAACCTTAACTAACATGTCCTGGACTTATCTGTAGCTTCAATCTACATATCTCTTCTTAGCAGCCTGTTGACTGATTGCTATAAGTCGTTTAATATTATGTTAAAAGGACATTATGTAGCAATCAATTGCATCAAACAGGTTATGATGCAACTCGGAACGTCTTTAATATAAAGTATAGCGTTATGCAGCGCGAGGGTGGCGGCTAAAGGCGTTCGTCTTTATGATTATATGGATATATTATATAACAGCATATATATAAATAAATAAATATAAGAAAAATATATAAATAAACAGGAGAATTTCCTTTCATATAAATTTCATTGTCTATTTTTAGTTCCTTTGCCTTAAAAAAGAGCAAAAGAGAACTAATGGATTTGTGCAAAATCGAAATGTATGTAAAAGATAGAAATTATCATCGGATATCCCATAAAATATATATATTCCAGATCAGGATGACAGACGGGTTGATCTAGCCCTGTCCATCTGTCTCACTGTCCGTCTGTCCGTCTGTATGAACGCCTGTTTCTCAGAGACTATAAAAGCTAGAGTAACAAAAATTTAAATCTAGATTCTTTATGCTCGCACGCTATACGAGTTTGTTATTGATTTTTGAATTTCCTACCCTGACCCCTGCAATATGAAAAACACGATTATTAAGCATAATTTTAAACCGATCAAATTTTTTTTTTAACAAACATCATAATTAGACCATTCTTGATCTAAGTTGTAAATCTCGTTAAGCTTGGATAAAAAACACGGAAGTTATAGAACTCTAAGTATCGTGTTATGGAGCGCAGGGGGCTAAAAAAGCGCGCGAAATGGTTTAAAGTGCATGTAGAACTGTGTTTATGTATAGGTATGGCTGTGTCTGGACTTTCGTACACTCGACTACAGATTTTATACTTGTTTTGAAAATAAAATTAAAGTTTTGTATATTTTTTAGCTATTGGTAAGTTTTTTAAATGCAAAAAAAAATTGAATTATTTAAATTTTTTTATATTTATAAATTAAATTAAAAAACAAAATATTTTTATTTTCCTATTCCAACTTTATACTTAATATCTAAACCTCACACTATCAACTTTATACTTATTGTCTATGTTGTCACCCTTCGTATTATTGTAACCCTCCGAGCACCTTTCATTGGACTACACTTAACTTGAACCTACTATAACTATAACTATAACTATAACTATAACACTAACTAATGGGGGCATTTACAAACCGGCATGCCCTGGCTGGGATTCGAACCCAGGGCTCCTTAGTAAACTTTCATTTACTTGGACGTACTCTCAGCCCCCACGTCCACAGGAGTCGGCAATTTCATGTGAGCTTAAAGCTTTACATGAACATATTTTTTGATCAGATTGCTTGACGGCTGTTAGATGTATGATTGATGCAGTTTTTTTTAATAAGTATATTTAATTAAAATATAAATAATTAATAGTACGATATTATTTTTTTTCTTTATGTAAAGTTTCATATATTTTTAATATATTTTTTTCTATAGGATTAATATTATTTTTATATATATTTGTTATATCTTTTTGATCCATATTATATATCATTTCATTGAAAAATATTTGATATTTTTTTTTATTTTGGTTCTTATAAAGATTTATATATATATATGTTAGCTGCTAGCATTCAAAGACTTTCCTATAGACAATACGAACTCAACAGAAGACCAATGTAACATTGGAAACAAGCGAAATCCTTTCAGATTCTATATGCTTTGCAGTAGGGGAGACCAGTGAGTGAGAACTGTAGTGTCACGATCATCCTATAATACTTGCAGCTTTTAGCTTTTGCATGTATTGATTTTCCTTTAATAGTCCTAAAATGCTTCAATATATTTTCATCTCTCTTTCGCATCAGCTGCTTGATCTTTTAGCTCCATTTCTCCTACTAGAATATCCTTGCACTATGCTCTGACTTCAATATAATCAAAGTTTTACATAAATAAACTCAATTAATCCAACATAAATTCTATATCCTTCAGTTATTCATATAAAATTTCTATATCCTTTAATTGCTCTTGAGCAAAAATCGTCCTTCATTTCTCTCAAATAATTCTTTATCCTTTGAGTTATTCAAGTTCAACTTATTTTTTACTCTTTTAAAAGATTTCCCAAGATATATTTATATTTATATCTTTCTTAAACCTTTTCAATTCTTTTACCACAACGAAATCTTCCACTTGTACAGCAAGCAAATTCAGTAAGGATTCGGTTATCCTTTGGCTTTTGTTTTCTGTTAGATTTTATAAGCAAACCCTTTACTTGTGCATTGTATAAGCATAGTTGTAATCAGTTTTATGTTGTTTAAACAGTTTTCAAAAGGATACAAAGCAGTAGGAAGAATTCTAAAATCTAATCTCCTAAGTGAAAAGGATATAAAAAAGGAGAATTGCCAGGCAGCTGCCTGTGACAAGTAAACGGCAAACAAGTTTAAGTATTTAACAATATTCTAAAGCTATTTTCGAATCAAGATTAGAAACATAACATATATATTGTGTGTGTGTGAGTGTGTGTGTGTGTATGGGAAGCGGAAATCTTTTATAATTGCCATAACAAGGTTAAAGGGAGAGAAGAAAATGCGATATTAGTGACCACAAATCCTTTTTGCACTGCAATGCTATTACAATGGGTCATGCAAAAATTGACAAAGGACTTGCCCACATCCTGTCAGCTCAACATACTATACGATATATATACAGGACAACGTTTAGAAAAAGACAAAAAAAAAGTACCACATAGATACACACACACACACACAGACACAAATATACATATATATATATGGCAGATTGTAGGTGGAAGCTGGCTCAGCGGGCGGGCAGGAAACTGGCAGCAATTGCTGCTAATGCTCTCGTTGCCAACATATGTTTTGGCCAAATGTTGTCATAAATTTTGAGGCACGGCGACGACAACAAGGACCAACAGCATGTCTATACCAATTTGTGGAGCAGGAGGTGCCAGGGGTTTGCGTTGAAGCCAAAGAATCTGGCTAAGGCTCTGACTGAGAGCAAGACTCAGACTGAAACAGAGGCTGAGGCTTAGACTGATGCTGCTGCTGCAGACAAAGTGCAAAGAAACATTGTGCAGTGCCAAACAGTAGCACAACAAAGGAAATGAGTGCGGTTGTCTGGCCAGCAGGATGACAGTGCCCGGACAAAAGGACGCAAGTTGGCTGACTGGCTGGCTGGTTGGCTGGTAAAGTTGGCAAATGATCTGGCAGAAATCAGGGCTGCTTAAGCAGTAACAGCCTCCCCTCGTCCCCACGCACAACCTTAACTGTAGTTACTGCTATACCAATTTCTGTAGCACAACAACAGCCCCTACTCTTGCTCTCTCTCTCTCTCTCTGTCTCTCTTTCCCCCTTGTTACCATAGCACTTGGCTGCCATGCAAGGCGATTAGAGTCGGAGGCCGATGTACAGCAGACGGGAGCAATCAGGCAAAGTGCCTGCTGTTGCTGTTGCTGCCTGTTGTCCAGTGTGTTGGTCACGTTGCACCTGCCATACACACACACACACACACACACACACACACGCGCGAAGTAAAGGAGAGAGACAGAGGGCTATACATACATAGAGCTAAAATAATTGCATAATTTGCATATTATTTTCTGCTAAACATGCAAAAAGCGCCGCGCAATGTGTGCAACATGCATTTCAAATGTGTTCTGTATGTGTGTGTGTATATATATATATGTATGTATATACATGTTTATAGTATATATATATATATATATATATATATATATATATGTGCGTGTGTGTACATTAAGTGCAAAGTGTAAATAACGAACTCAGCATAAATCGTGATTACAACATTTTGTGTGCGGATATTTGCGGGCTTGGTTTTGTGGTTTTAATTTAATTAATATTTTTTTTCCTCTATTTTTCTCTCTATGTCTTCTCTCTCTCTCTCTTTCTCTATATTTTCCTCTATCTTTTACTATTTACGTATTTTACTATTTAAGTGCTGCCTTGTATTCTTACATCCAACTATTGTTTTTGTATCTTAAATTTCTCACTGATATTTATGTTGCATGCAACATCAACTTGACACTTAAAGTTCTACCTCAAGCTGAGTGTGGTGTCCCCCCTACTATGTACCCCTTTTGGGTTGCTTTAAGCCACTCTGGCAATTAGTCAAAACAGTTTGAATGCAACTGCTAATGAGGTGTTAATTGAAGTTCACATTTGCATATCGATTCACAATGTTGGCAAACAATTTATGAGTGTATACAATGTTTTGTTTGAATACTATACACATTTAAAGACAACGCATTACATTTAATGCTTTTTTAGTTTCATCTTAAGTTTATATAGTTATCGATAGCTTATCGATAAAACTTATATCATTCAGTAAAACATTTATTTTGATTCCATTCTTAGTACTGCACATTAAATCGATTGCATATAGAATAAAAGTTCTAACAACTTGTGCAAGTTCTGTTGCAATTATATAAACAATGCCACATATCAGTTATCTATTATTATCGATATATATGTATGTCGATAACGTATGTTAAACTGGGAACAAATTACTGTTCATAATATCTTATGCAATTACTATACATTTTTATGATTCAAACAGTTTTTAATGCCACAAATTTCAAATCGATAGCTATCGTTAAGTTTAACACATATCAGTAATGATATCGTATGCCCTTTATAAGGATTCGCCTATCATTGCAACTTATTGTTTTGCAGCGCTGTCATCTATTGAAGTAATATTTAGCAAAAAAATTAATCGATGCCATAAGTATCGATATCTAAATAATGTATAACACGAAACTTATTGGTACAAAATTGTAATTCATTTTGCATAATTTTAAGTCACTTCTACAAGTATTCAATATAATATGAAACTGATGTTAATATTCAGCGGTAGCAAAACATTTATCGATAAAAATACATATTGATTGGTAGAACTTATTAATGACATGTATTTATCAATTGCAAATTTTTGACCAATACAAATACCTATAGATCGCATACACTTATCAAAATGAAATACTTATCGATTACAAACATATCAACATCTAACAATTTCCAACACTAACTGATATCAGACACTTAGCCATTAAAAGCACTTATCGACTGCAAACTCTTACCAATTGAAAATACTCATCGATTGAAAACTCTAATCGATTGCATTCACTTATGGCTTACAATACTTATCGATTGTTACTACCATCAAAGATGTGCTAGTTCGTGTCTTTATCGTCCCATTATTAGTCCATTGATTGCTGAACAATCTCAGTCTTTAAGTACATTCAACACTAAGCTGCTGCCCACTTTAAGTTATTAGTTTTGTTAAAGGAGTAGAAACGATAACGTTGTTATCGAAAATCAACATGCCCAACGATTGTAAAAACATTTTTTGGCATAATTTTTAAAGCATTCGACGATAGTTCATTGTTGTGGCATGAAAAGCTTATCAGTAAGAGTTTATATACCCACAATTCATTGAACAAATATGCAAGTATGCAAGTGTATGTCTATGTGTGTGTGTGTGTGTGTGTGTGTGTATATATGTGTATGGCAATTTCGATCAGTGTATGTCGCACTGCAAACGCATGCAAATTTAGAGCTATAAAATGTGTTTACATTTTGGCGTAAATCTCTCTTATCTCTTCATCTCACATACACGCTCTGTCTCTCTCTCTCTCTCTCTCTCCCACTCCCTCTCCCACTCTCTATTATGTTCTCTATTACTATACATGCTACCCTCTCGCACTACCTATAACTTTATCGGCTGTTGGCTTTTTATTTGGTCTTCATCGGCGGTGGCAACAATGCGGTTATGTAATATAGTGCAAATATTGCGTAACACTTGGATAAATAAATTTTAGCTACGCATTCAATGCACTCTGTATATGTGTGTGTGTGTGTGTGTCTACTGTGTGTATGTGTGTGTGTGTGTTAGAAAATGCAAACGTGCAAAATCGCATTAAATGAGCATTAGCGCATTGTTGATTTTGTGTAGCTGCTGCCCACCAGCGCTGCCACGCCCACACTTTGATAGGCAGCAAAAATTGATGCCCAAAAACGAAAAATATATAAAAAAAAGAGAGAAAACACAATAAAAAAACATTTCAGCCAGCGGCGCCATTTGCAATTTCAATTTGAAAATACAAAAAAAAAGAAGAAAATTTCTGAAAATTTATTTTCTTCTTTTTTTTTTGATTGTTGGTTTGGGTGGGTGGTGGTTTTCGGTGGTTTGATTGTCTTGGACTGGTGTGAATTTAGTAGCTGTTTAACGCTTTGATCTTCTTCAAGCCGAGTGACCGCGCTGCGGGTCAAAGTTCATGCCTGACTCAGCGCCACTTCAATAAATTAATTTAAAGTTTAATTAAAAAATTGGTCTTTATTTTCAATTAGTGCATGGCTTCCGTGACCTGCACCACCCCAGTAGACCAACAGTCAAAACTTCAATCCATCCCCCCACCACCCCCCCCCATACATACCCCTACACACGACACAAACCCTCCAAGCACCCCTCTAAACACCCAAAACCCCTATAAGCATACACTGTAATATCATCTACCTATTTTTATATGGCTCGCACTTAAAGTGCCGCCTCATGCTTTCGTCCTTTGTCCTACGACCGCTGCTGCTGCTGCTGCTGCTGCTGCTGCTGTTGCTGTTGCTGCTTCTTCTTCTTAATTAATTAAGCAAATTAAATTTATGCATGGGCCAGCAACAACAACAGCAACAACAATGGAAGAAGCATGGCACAATAATTATCAATAAAGCTGCCGTTTCTACCTTTTTTTTTGTGTCCTGTAATAGCTGTAACTGGAGGTGAGTAGGGGGAGGAGAGGGGGGGGGCAGCTGGAGCAGCAGTAGAGTAGAAGCACAACAATGGCTATTAACTTACATTACCCAACAAGTGCGAGGGGGGGAAGGGAACAGCAGACAACAACAACAACAAAAAAATGAGAGGCCAACAACGCAGCTTGGGACAGGGGAGAAGGGGGGCATGGCCAAAGCCAAAGCCATAGCCATAGCCAAAACGAAGAAGGAAGACGCCGAATGGCTTCGGTCCATGGACAAGGGAGGCCACTCACGTAAAAGAAACATTAACGCGCCATCTCTGGTGACCCTTGGCCCGTATTGCTGCTGCTGCCACCTAATGGTACAAGGACACACTTTTTTCTTCTACACAAGACGAGCAGGGGAGGGGGGGGGGAAACGCGGAAAGAGGAAGGGTAAAGCAACAACAAAACGCCTCACGCTCGCTTGCTCCCAAAGCTTGTTAGCCTCAGCCCAAGGAGCTGGCATATAGAACGTGACCTGAAGCAGGACCTTCTAATGCTGCTGCTGTTGCTGTTGTTGTTGCTGTTGCTGCTGTGGCGCCTACTGGCAACGTGTCGCCATGTCGACTTGCATGCAAAGTGCTCAAAGCCAACGTTGGGATCTCACTTCGTGCAAAAAAGGCCAAAAGGTGTATAAGGTGTATACAGTGCAAGGAGCTGAGACTCTTGTCTCAGGGGCTCATTCTTTGTGAGCGTTTTGCCTCTTGCACAGCTGTTTCTTCCTTGTACATATCATGGCTGTAGAGGGGGTAAGCTGGCGAAGGAGAGGGATGCCAGTATAGGGTCACATGAGCCACTGACTTGCAAACAAAGGCGTTCTACTTGGGGGCAAATTTCTAAATTGAAAAACGAAACAACTTTTTGTGTTGACTCTAAAAAAAATAAACTTATAAGCATCCTTATAAGGACATGCTGCTGCTGCTGCTGCTGCTGCTGCTGTTGCTGCTCTCACTACAAAATGCATATCCTTATATGTGCTATAACAATCTCTCTGCTTTAGTTTAATCCCTGCTTATACTAACTGCTTTATGTTGCTAACTAATTTGTGATCAATCCTTAGCTATCCCCCCCTCATCCCTTCACAACACAACACCCTACTGCACGACGCCACTGCCTTTGTATATATGAACAGACTCCTGTTCAGCTCTTGAGCTCTCTACATACATCAAGTTGCATCTAAGCTGAACTTTGGTCTTTCATGTCCATTAAAGTATCTCGGGTAACGAAGGCGAAGGATGCCGTTGCATGCAACCTTTCAGGTGTGTAGGTCGGTGGTTAGACAGTCGAGCGGGACAACTTAATTTCCGCCTACATTTCAATAATAAAAACAAGAACAACAACAGTTGCTGCTGCTGTTGCTGCAATGAATTTTAAAATATTCATAAATGAAAGTAGAGAGAGAGAGCAAGAGAGAGTTTGTCGGTTGTGTGTGATAAGTGTCTAGGGAGGTGTATATGCTGCTGCCAGCTGAGGTCGAAGGTTGTAGCATCCTGATGCACTAATTGCTGCCACACCCAACAACAATAACAGCGTAACAAGAGCAGTAACAACAGCAGCAACACCAGCATCAGCAGCAGCAGCAGAAAAGTGGGTAAAATCAATGCTAACAGCAGCAGCAACAAAAGGTAACTTCTCATGCAAAAAGGGTCGCCTTCTGCTTGTTACTGTTGCTGCTGCTGCTGCTGTTGTTGTTGTTGTTGTTGTTGTTGTTGTTGCTTTTAGTATTGCTTTTGGTTTTACTTCTGTTTTTGCTGCTCCACTGTCAGTTGTAATAAACGTCCAAGTCATAACGACCCATCCAGCCCAAAAAGAGCCACACGCCAACTCCATCAAGCAACCGACCCCTATACCCCCTACTCACACCCCACACTACACCCACACTCAGTAGATACACTACATACCCATCAGCAATGGCCATAGTAAAGCAACTGGCAGCAGCAATTAGAAAATGTTACCAACTTAGAAATGCGTGGCGCCTGACTAAATGGACGTTAATGGCCAGCTGGCAACCAACTAATAGTACCAACAACAACAACAACAATAGCAATAACAATATATGCAACAACAACAACAACAATGATAATAGCAACAACAACAATAACAACAACAACATCAACAGAAAGAAGGACAATAATAAAATTATCGCTATAGATAGTAGCAGCCCTTTTTTAGAAATTGCTCATACGCCCCGTCGGCGCAATATGAACATTGGACAGGTGAATTGTGATGCGTTGGGACTTTAAAAATTGATGGGATGCTGTTTGTTGTTGTTGGTTGTTGGTTGTTGTTGTTGTTGTTGTTAGATTTTGTTGCCACAGTGCCTAGGCACATTAAAATTAAATTGCAAATTAAACATCAAAGTAGTTCATGGGCAAAATAGTGAAATGAGTTCATAATCCGATTTGACGACTTGTGAAATGGTTTTAAATGACTCTGTGGCAGTGAAAGGTAGCCGCAGGGCAAAAAGGGGGACACAGCACTCAATTCTGTTACGGAAATTGATGTGAGGTGTGCTGTGTAATGAGTACACTGTAATAGCTAAGGGGTAAGCGGTAAGGGGTAAACGTTGTAGGGAAAATGGGTAAAAGGTAAAAGTTAATTGGGTAAGGGGCAATGGTTAAGGGGGAAAGTAAAGTGACAACAAATGAATTCCATGCAAAACTTTATGAAATTTATTGAATATATATATATAGATATATATATATATGTAAATATATAATATATTATGTAAAGCGCTTAAATATCAACAAACAACGCATACAAAATGCAAATCCTGCAGGACCTCGCTTCAAGTAAAAGGCAAGTAAAAAGTATCAAATCAAAACAAAAATAAATGGCAAAAATAAAAAATAAATTTGAATTTATTTTTTTTTCATTTTTTTGCATTTATTTTCTTTTTGTAATTTATTTGTCAATGAATTTTTTGCACAGTGTAAGCGAATTTTGCATTTGTATTTCGCACTTCAGTGCGTACGTTGAACGGTGACTGGTGACTGGTGACTGGTGACTGGTGACTGTTGAGTGACATTGGTTGGAGGCTATTACGATATTTGGGACTCAGCTGAGTGCTGATGATAACTGTGTAAGCAGGTAGAGCACAGACAGACAGAGAGAGAGAGAGAGAGATAGATAGAGAGAATGAGAGAGAGAGGGAGGATAAACAGTTGTATAGGTAGATAGATGGATGACTATGCGTACACTTTTGACGTAGTGACATCTTCGCTTGGTTACACACACTCTTTCAGTGATGCGCATTTGGTTTTTTTCCCTCACCCTACTTCTACTTTGTTTTTGCTTTGTTTTGTGCCGCATGTTGCCGCTGTTGTCGGCATGGCCGCGTTGCTGCGGCTAAGTTTGCAATATTGTAGTGTTTGTTGTTGGTAACGTTGACGCTGTTGCTGTCGCTGCCACCGCCAATAAACATTAAAAACAGGCGTCGACCAGGCACATTGAGCACTGTGCAACTAACAGATTCTTCAAAAATCAATACCCATGGCGCAGGAGGTGAGCAGCAGCTGAAAACAGGAGTAAAAACTAGAAGCAGTCACAACAGAAACATAGCCAACACTTTTGTCTTCTTTGAGTATATGTATGCTTGCTTGTGTGTGTTTGTGTGTGTGTGTGTGTGTGTGTTTGTGGGTTTTGGTGTTTGGCTTCGCTGATGTTGTCAGCTTTTCGGTGGCTATGGCGGTCACAGCGGCGATTACCCTCCCACATGGACTTCAACTCCCTCATCTCCATCTATGTCACTGCCAGTCGGCTCTGAAACTGTTGGCTGCGGCCTGTTCCAGCGGTTGACTGACGCGTATGCGTTATTAAATCTGCATATGTGTAAGTATATATGTATGAGTGTGTGTGTGTGTCAGTATACATCCTATGTCTATGTCTATGTCTATGCGTGTGCTGACAGCAATTTGCGTATCAATATGGGCACATAATGCTTCGAAAATGATTTCCAAAATTTGCATTTAAATTAAAAATTATATTTGCAACACAAACAGACGGTCCGAGGTGTGGTGTAGCTGTGTGTGTGTGTGTGTGTGTGTGTGTGTGTGTGTGTGTTTGTTGCTATGGGGTTTTTAGGACATATGTACATACGATCTATCTGGCAGTCAGGCAAACTACAACGCACCGCAAAAAACGTCAAAAAATGCAAATTTTGCAAATTTTAGCAAAAATTTAGCCATTAGTTGTTTCAACGTGCGTTCAAAATGCGTTGCGCATACGCAACGTATGCCCGTAGGCCATATCCCAAGCACACACACACACATAAGGGAATATACACAGTCATAGCTCGCATAGTGCATATGTCAGCTGGCGTTTTTGCCCCTACCACAATATACACTGCCCACTGCCACCAGTCGACCGGTTGTCACACAGCTGCGGCTTTCAAAGCTTCTGTTTTTGATTAGGCAACCAGAAGCAGACCTAGAACGAAAAATTCTCTGCTCCTTTTTCTGTATATTGGAGTGTCTGTACATGAGCTGATGTTGCATGTTGCACGCTCAACACATGTCGAGCAACACGCGAGTAACAACTGTGAAGCAGCTGAAGACTAATTCCAATTCCAAAAGGATCTTCCATTTCTTAATATAGCTAACATATCCCCAGGTATACGGCAGGTTAGTTACCTCAAATGTTATCGATATTTATCGATTTAACCTTTTACTTTAATTTCCCAATTGCATTTTCATTTCTCTATTAACTTATGCTTATGGTTTCTGAGTTGATAAAGATAGTAAATTTTCCTACACAAATATATAATAATAAATAAATTTAAAAATAAATAAAATATTTGAAATAAATAAAAACAATAAAATAAATAAAATCAATAAAATAAATAATATAAATGAAATAAATAAACTGATAAAAATAAAAAAAAATTAATTTTAAAATTTTAATTTCAGGGTATACTCACGTCGAATCGATACTTTGGATTTAAATTTCAGTTTTAAAATTTTCTAGTTGAAGTGACATAAAATCAATAAACTGAAAAATAAATAAAATTAATTTTAGCATTTTAATTACAGGGTATACTCACGTCGAATCGATACTTTGTTTAAATTTCAGTTTTAAAATTTTCTAGTCGAAATGACATAAAATAAGCTGAAAAAATAAATAAAATTAATTTTACAATTTTAATTACAGAGTATACTCACGTCGAATCGATACTTTGGGTCAGTTTCTAATTGTTTAAATTTCAGTTTTAAAATTTTCTAGTCGAAATGACATTTGCTCGAACATTCGGAAAGCGTGTAGCTTGGACTGCGGCTATTCGTTTGTCATTGTCTATTGTGGCTACATCTGCCCCCCAGACCCCCAGCCCTCCTGCCAACTTGTGGAGAACCACTCTACCATATCGCCAATTGTCCATTTCCACTCACCATTTGGCCGCTGCACTTGGCTGTTTGTTCAGCGCCAGCATCTCGTCTGCGGCTGTAAATGAAGTTGTGTTTTAATTAAAATTCCAGACTTTATTTCTGTAATTATATTAACTCGCAGTTCGAATTCGCTCAACTCGGTCGGCTCAGGCTGACTGAGGCTCGACCTGGGTCGAGCTGGGAGTCGATCGATCTATGGAGGTAACTGTTGGGTTGATGGGTTGCTGGGATGATGGGCTGTTTGGGTTGTTTGAGTTGTTTGAGTTGTTTGGGTCCAACGGCAACAATAAGGAAAAAGATAAAACCATTAACGGTAAAGTGAAGAAATGTGGGCAACGTGGCAAAGGCATGCGGCAACTGCGACGCCCACCAAACCACCACATTCGCAACATCCAACACTAACTTTTTGCACCAAGTACAACTTTCAAGTCGAACACAGAGTCCTGCAGTATCAGATAGAACAACCCAGCTAGCCATCTACCAAGCAAGACCCATCAACTCACCAATCGTCCAGGCGACCAAACTCCTTATGTCCGTCGCATCCTGCTGTGTCCTCATTGGCATTGGCATCTTCGTTTGGTAGTGTTTGTAGCTCATGCTTTTGCCTGCTGTCCTGTTGCCTGCAAATGGTGTTAAAATTAATTTAATTGAATGTGAAATGAAATTTGTTTTGACACACACACCAAAACGCACGCACACACACACACACACACACACACAGACACAGACACAAATACACACCAACACACACTCCGATACACTCAAACAAACACACACAAAGAGCACAGAGATAGAGACAAACAGTCAATTGTATAAAGAGAAGTCGCCAGGTTTGCTGTGAATGCCTTTGAATGCCGTTCTTATTGTTTCCCTATCGCAAACGTTCTCAAAAGCAATTCACAGGTTCATTGCAAAAGTCCTTTTTACGCAGCTGCATTTGTGACTGAAAGGATTCCTTCAATAAAGAATGTGCCACGAATACTTTAGATACTATCAACAGCCTCCATTTGTTAACCGCCAGTTTTATGAACATCGACTTAAAGTGACTTAAATTCAACTTCCTTAAAACAACTAGCGGCAGGGGTAAAAAATAACTGAACAATCGGATAAACTATTGACTATACTTAAGTCTATTGTATAAAACAATTTTTGAGTGCTGCAAAAAAAAAAAAAAAAACAAATTTCGTAAGCCATTTTTTTCTTCTTCTTTACGTATTCAAAGTAAAGCTGGATACTACAAATTTATGTAATAATATGTGTATATAATTGTATATATATATAAGCAAGATATATATGTATATAACATTTAAGAGTTTCAGCTGAAGCTGCCAACATTTTATGTCTCCTTCAGGCAATACTTGAGCAAGAAATTTATATAAAAAGCAATTTTATGATTTCCTTTATGGCTCAACATAAGTCCATTACAGGACATAACTCATAGCAAAAGGATCCATTTAACAGTTTACATAAGTTTTTGCTATTTATATATAAAATAGTTCCCATTGCAGAGCTGCCAACTTCTGTTGGATTTCATTAAGTGAAAATTATTATTATTTTATTCAAGTAGAACAAATAAAGAAATTTTTAAGAAATAAAATAAATTAATTAATATAAATTAAAATTATTATTTTTCGATATGTATCTTTGACATTTTTGAATAAAATCTAGGTTATAAAAAATCTATGTAAAGTTGTCTTTAGATATTACCTAAACCACTTTTTAATCTAAACAGAGCTGCCAACTTGCTATTCTGATTGTACTTTTAGTTCCACCTTTTCATAGCTGTTAGGGAAACTATAAAACTGATTTGACTTTTATTGGAATCAATTAATATTGAACGCATATTGCATTTATTTTTTTTTTTTATTAATTTTTTAAAACAGTTTTAAATATAGATTTATTATAAATATTAATTAATTTACAACTCTAATGGAGCTCAGCTTATATTCAAGCTACAACTATCTACAATAAAATAAATGTTAAATAAATTGTTATGATTTTCGTTTGCAACTGAAAATTATTCGAAACATTATGTTACTATCAAAATCAAAGTTAATTTCTATATAAAAAAGAATTAAAAATATCCAAAATTCAAATATAGTATAATAATTAAATCTGAGAAATACACACATAACAAATATTATTACTCAAAGAGTCAAAAGTCTCTGACAAAAAGAGATTTATACAAGCAGAAAGCCAAAACGACTTGATTACATTGGCTTGATGAGTAATACCGTTTAATAACATTTATATTTTATATAATTTATGGCGTCAGAGATGTTTTCTTCTGCCTAATATATATATATATATACATTTGAACAGATCAAAAGTTCCTTTATATCTTTAATTGGGAGGGAAGGGACTAAAAATATTGACCAATTCAATGAATTGTCTTGATATATAATACAAAAGAGAAATTGTTGACAATCAAGAATTCGTGGAATGAACTTATATGTCCTTAAATGCCCATAAGTAGGAGCAATGCCAAATAAATAACAAAATCTGAACAAAGATAAAGTAAGTTGCAGTATTTCTTGAAGTAAACGAGAGTGTATCAATTTATATATCAATTATAATTATATTTATTAAATTATTTTCTCTACAAAAATTTCATGAATACATTTAATATATTTTTATGATATTTATTAAATTGATTTTCAATTAAAAAAAAATTTACAAGTTCAACAATTTGTTATTATATTTTCTATATATTATTTATTGCTTTAATTTTCTTATTGTTTTTAATTATAAATAATAATCCAATTCATACAGTTTACTCAGAGTTTTGTTCTAGTCTTGTGATGGCAGCGTTAAATGTTTTGTGTCTTTCCATCAATGGGATTGTAGCTGCTTTTGTAATTAAACTACTCAAAGTTTGTGTTAATTAAAAACCAATTCGCAGACAAATAAAAATAAAAATAAAAATAATCAAAATCAAAAATAAAACAAAAAATCGGAAAAAAAATTAAAAATAATTGAAAACGCATTGAATCAATTGGAAAATTGTACTTCTATCTTTCCATAGCGAAAGGCCACAGCAAACAGACCCTGGACATTTGAAATTGATAGATAAACAATATATATATATATATATATTTGTTTGCATACACATATATTATGGGCTTAAATATATATACACACACACACACACACACACACACATCTATGTATATGTTATTATTTAAATTTGTTGTTTTTTTTTTGTTTTTAAATAATTTTTTTTTTTATTATTTTTTGCTGATTTTTGTTATTGACTTTAGCGTTTTCAATTAAATCACGTAATTGATTAACATCGAAGCGTGCATAAAAATTGAAATTTTTATTTACTTTTTATGATTGCGAAATGTTGTTGCCTATGCTCTATCCCATTTCCACTCACACACTATATATATGGATCTCTTTCACTCTATCTACAATTCGTTTTTTAATAGGATTACCCATAGCCGTGTGGATGCAGTATGATCTATGAACAATGAGCCTGATATCCTATCTATAGCCTGTAAATGTGTCATTTTTATATACAATCCTTGGCTAAGGCTATACTCAATGTGTCAAAATCAACGTGACATATTCAAAGGATAACTCTATGCATATTACATATATAATTATACTATATATATATATACATATATATTTGTCAAAGCAATCTTATCTTGCAACTGTTGCAATCAATCAGCAACTATCAGGATTATAGTTACTTTTATATTATTTTATAATTCGTATCAATTTTAATTATAAAATAGTTTTATATATATTTTTATAATATTTAACTTAAATTTAAATAAAATATAAAATGTAGTATATATATACATATCAGCTGTATCATCATCTCAATATATATATATATATATATATATATATATATTGCTCTTAATTTATATACAATTTTTATATCCAGGCATTGTCCTTATATTGTATTATAAACTTTGAATACTGTAAATGTTCAACTAATTTAATTCGTTGTATTCACAATTGATAAGTCTCATTATATGTGACTTACACTGTGTGTGTATGTATATCTGTGTGTGTGTGTGGGTGCAAAAGTTGCAACAATTTGTGAAATTACTAGCAGCATTAACGGCACACAATGCAATTCAATTCGTTGAGACGACCTCAAGATACCCTGTACACATAAATATTGCCATATATATACATATATATATATATAAATAGATATCAACACCAAGCAGTGCACTGCTTGCACTTCAACTGCTTTAACCCCTTTGCAATACTTCAAACAAAATTAAATTTTGTGTAAATGAAATTTGATTTTAAATATTTTTTTTTATTGTTTATTAAAAAAAATAATTAAAAATGTATGCCATAGTTTATATATATATGTAAATAAAATTTAATTAATATAAAAATTAAATAAACAAAAGAACTTTTTATAATAGTAACAGTAAAGGGTATAAAACAATGACAACTTCAATAATTGAGGCAAATGCACAGAATAACAAAACCAAAGCAAAGGATGTCAATGAGAATGATGATGATGATGTGACTACACCCGTTTCATTCAAGTTGTTGTTGTTTGTAGTGTTGTTGTTGTTGTTGTGCCGTGTGAGTGCAACAACATAATTGTTGTAGCTGTTGAACTTGTTGACCATTTATCGCCCATATTGAAGGCAATTCGCCACATCAGACAATCAACGAAACAAGCAGACAGCATCCAGAATACAGCATTCAATACACAGTATTCAGTAGTAGAGTCCCCATTCCTCATCTATGTTACCCGTACCCAATATGCCCCGTACCACGATTTCAACATTTTGCAGTCTATATATCCTAGAATACACAGTTTGAGTTGGAGTCTCTCGTTCAGATTTGCATAATAAATGAGATACAAAAGCCAAACGGCTACTGTCACATAGCCACTGGCCGTGTGTCATCTATAATGATGATAATAATGATGCAGATATGTTCAGACAAACACTGAGAGATAAGACCAGGGGCAATGGCGTCGGTGAAGCCGAACGTCGGTTAACAAGGGTGTACCAAAGGTCGAGGCAGACAGGTGAAAAGGGCTATGGGCCAACTGGCAAAAGCAATTGTAGTTAGAGTTAACTTCTACACACACACACACACCCATATATACAGATGTAGATTTGTATGGAATGCATATGCTAAGCTAAACATACATAAGTACAGACTAACACATTGCGGAATATATGAGCAAATAATATGCAAATTTTGTTGCATACTTTTCGGATGCGGCGTGAAAATCATTTCAACTAAGCAGAAACACATGCAGACAACACACCTATATCTACACACGGAGACACAAACACACACAAACATACTCATACACAGAATCTACTGCTGCGGGCACTCAGTCAGTCAGTCATTCAGTCAGCCTAATCAAACCAATAAAACAAAAACAACAACAACAGCAACTGAGATGATCTACCTAAAGCTGCTGAACGAGAATTTGCTCTACACTAAACACACACACATACACATGTACCACAGGCTGTGCACTGCTTAACATAATAATTTCATTGATTCATAAGAGCCTTTCTATGTGAGGCAATTTTAAGTGCATACAGTATAACATTTAGAGACGTTTTACTGTACCTTTTATATTGATACGTTATACCCTATTGAGTGTAGTTGTTATGCATAGGGTATTGTAGAAGAATTGGACCCGTGCAACACGACGTTGCTTGATGTGGCAGAGACGACAAATGAACGCCAGTCAAGGACAACGGACAAAAGGACAACAAGCAGCCAGCAACCAGCAGACAATAGACAACAGCCAGCAACAGCATCGAGTAACGGCAACAGCAACATAATGCCTTTCCGGTATCCAATAAACCGACTGCACTTGGACAGCCCGGATTTCCGCTTGAATCATTGATGAGCTATTAAAGTCATTTCTATTTTGCTGTTTGTTGTGCGGCTCCCTCTCTCCCCCTCCCTACTGACCATGTCTAATAATTCTTCTTCTCTTTTTGCACTTACTCTTCCTATATTCTCTTCCATTACAATTGCAGTTTTGTCTGCTGATTGTTGTTGCTGTTGTTGTTGTTGTCTCCTGGTTGTTGTTGTTGCAGTTGTTGTTGTCATCAAAAACTTTTGTCACGTTTGTATTCGGATAGTTATCATAGCGCATTGGGGAATCCACTGCAAATTAAGCATGCAGCAGCAACTCATATTGCAAACGGATCCAATCCCAAAACTATACTATACTCAAAGAGTTTTTACTACATACACACACACTCACACACACATACACACACACACACGCACACACACACACATACACAACCATAATATATATAAAATGGATATTTGTAGAATTGACATAAAAACTTTAACTGACAGTTAGATCGACAGACAGTTAAGTGGCAGTTAAGTTAACTTAAGCTGTAAAATGTCATATTGAAACAGTTTGAATTTATTTGCAATATTTGAGGTTATGTGCACACAATTTGGCCTTAATTTATTGACAGTTTCTCTTCATAAGCAAATTATAACTACTAACAACATTTGATAACTTTTATTAACTTGCCTTTTTGTTGCCAACTCTCAACTGCAATCAATCAATCTTCTGAATATTAGGTATATCTATATATATAAAAAGTTACACACGTCTCAACCATTTCACAGGTGGGACTCGAACGCAATGCCACTCAGCCAAATGACTTTTGGGTAATTTTCACATTATAAAATTATTTTAGTTTTCTTTAAAATCCATCTATGTGACTATGTTCGAAGTAAATTGTATTGATTGGCTAAATATGTTATCGATAACAATAATTTTTAACCGATTTTCTAACATATTTTAACATTTTGTTACTGGAATAATAAGTTCTTTTAATATATTTGTTTATAACCTTTAAAAGTACTTTAAAAGCGATTTAAATTTTCCTTTCCTTAAGTGAACTTTAAGTTATTCTCTTTAATCCTTAATATCTACTCAAAATCGATAACAAATTCATAGCATTAAGCGGGAAAATCAAAACAAGGAAAATCTATTACTTTACCTTGCTGGTAAACGAACCTAGCTCCCTTGAGAAAATGCAAGAAAATAATGCAAATTCGCCTAAACATGGTTTATATCAGAATCGATTAGTCGCAATGTGTAGCTATATCGATAATTGTGAAAACTGTAAATGAAAGTTAATACTCTTATAAGCAAGCTATATAATAAAATATAAGATTATAACGATACTTTTAGTGTACCTGAAATTCAGCTACAAAAATTAAATTTGTAATCAATATTTAGTGGAATGTAAAGCGAATTTATTGCAGTCAGTAAATATTCATTCCGATTTAATTATAGTAAGAATTGGATATATTATTATTAACATGCTTCATATTTTCGATTGGCAGTACGATGAATAAAGTAGAATTCGATTGCATATCGTGTGGCAAAATGACAAAATGGCAAAATGTTTGACGTTTATTTCAATGATGATTGATAAATGATGCAGCATCACACAGATTTAAATGCTGAAACATAATAATATATATATATATATATATATAAATGTGTGTGTGTGTGTGTATGTGTGTGTGTATACATACATAAATTGATAAGCAATTAACGAAAAAAAAATTGGTTTAAGCTGCTTTCACGATAGACAAATTTTAATCGAAACCAAAAGAGAAAGAGAGAGAGAGAGAGAGTGAGAGAGAGAGAGATGGATGAGAAGGACATTGAGGCAATGTTTACACGCATATCCGTTCGCGGAATTGTTAATGGTTGCCAACAAGGGACTCAAGCAAATCAATGTGAAGAGCTGGAACGGTATGGTTGACAGCAGCAGGGAATATGAATTGGCAGATAGATGGAACCAAGGAAAATGTCCTGCACAGTGTTCAATGATGAGCAAAAAGCTTAAGAGCCAACCAACAATTGAACTGAAGCTGTCCACTTGGTGAACATTCAACTGTTATGTTGGTTATTGTTGTGGCTATGATGAAGTAGCAACTGATGAAGTATGAGTAGCTAGTAAAAGATACTGAACTACGGGAAACAGTAGGAGACAGGCGACACAGTTCATAGTCGACAAACCATAGTCGAGAGTTGACGGGCTAGTGGCAATTGCCACAACGACAGTTACGACGTTGACGGAAATGAAAAGATAATTTACCCGCATGTTCAAACATCAGCGTGTGCCACGCCCATGTTGATACGCACACACACACACACACACACATAGACAGACACGCACGCGGTAACTGTATCCGGGGGAGAGAGAGAGAGTGAGTCCAAACAGGAGCTGAATGCTGCACGGACGAATACTGCCGTCATCGTGGCAATGGCTAATGCTAATGCTGGTTATCTGTCTATCCATCAGTTGGCCATGTTATGATGTAAATGCCCAGCCATTCGACTGCTGCCACTGATGATAATGGCCATCAGTATGCTATGGCTACAATTCCTACCACCCATCCCCTCTCACACTCTCTCTCTCTCTCTCTCGCTCTCACTATTACTGTCTATGTTATTGTCTTGTTGGGTCCTTCGTTACTGGAGAATTCGTAGCAGCGACTCCTGTTTGACGCAAATATGTCGCTTTCAGTCGTGTCATTTTGGGCTTGAAGCTGGCAGACGACTGCCAAACATTTAGTCTGTCTATACACACGCACACACACTTAAACACACACAAATACATACAAGCATAAATACCCATACAAATATACAAGCCCACAAATTTATTGTTCTTAAACATCTGAGCATGAATGAATGACTGTGCCGGGAACTGAAACTGAAAACTTGGACCAAAACTCAGTTTCAGACTGGGATTGGAATCGGGTTTGGGTTTGGGTTTCGGTTTGGTATATGGGGAAACTGTAAGCCAGGAAACTGTATTGGGTTTTTGGGATTGATACTGAAGTCTGAAACTGGAAGCGGGTCTATGACTGGGTCGGGCAATTGCCCAGAGCAATGCTCAGCGCTGGTTATATTTGAATGCCAAGTTGCCAGTTGTCACAAAGTGAGTGAAATATAGCCAAAATGTCAAATGTCAGCGAAAGACATTATTACTGGCTAGTTGATCCGTCGTCGTTCTCGTTCTCGTTCTTGTTCTTGTTGTCCTTGTTCTTGTTGCTGTTGTTGTAGTTATTGTTGTTTTTAGCTTACTTCTTGTGTATAGTCTCATCCTTATAGTGGTCGTCTACGGATTGTCGGCGTCTGGTAGCGTGTAAGGCACAGATAATCGATACGCACACGCACTGCAGCCAGCCTGTTACCCTCTCTCGCTCAATCTCTCTCTCTCTCTCTTTCTCTATAAGTATATGTATATATGTGTGTGTAAAACTGAAAACCGGCAACCGAGACCATGTCGTTCCATCAACCACCAACATCATCAACACCAACACCAACACTAACATCACAACCCAAAAGTCTCCCTCTCCTTTGGTGCTTTAAAGCATCAAGCAACACAGCCTTAATTTGCACTGAAACATTGGAAGATCCTCGTAAACATAACCTCAAAATACACTACAGAAACTAGAGCACAGCACATAAAGTTAAAGGCAACTTTAAGGAGCTCTTCCTGCAGCAGCATATGGCAAAAGGATCTAATTGAAAGGGAGTTGAAATGTTATGAAATTGTTACATACGATGCTAAGTTGTAAATTAACACAAATTTAAGGTTTCAAGTAAGCGTTGCAAGTAGAAAATTTTAGTTGGGCAAAATTTTATAGGATTTTTCATCATTCGGTAGATTATTCAATACAAATCAGTTGTAGCTTTGTATATTCAAAAATCAACAAAATTTTTTGTTGGAAATAGTTAAAAAAAAAATTTATTATTTTTATATAGACTTTTGGGTAACTTTCTTGAAGACGCTGGGAAATACATTGTGTCGAGGCAACAGCGAGTGCTAGCGAGTCCTTTAAAAAAATGGAGAGGTTGCGAGAGCGTGAAGAGCGTGATACAATTATTGGCGATTATAAGCTAATATCAAAGTTTGATAGTGGCTCCTTTGGTGAGGTATTTCTGGGTTTATCTTTGTACACGGGCGAAAAGGTCGCCATTAAGGTGGAGAAGGGTGGAGCATCCTATCCGCAGCTTGCCTATGAAAATCGTGTATACCGTGCAATACGTCCAGCTGTGGGTCTACCGCGTATACATTACTTTTGCGAAGAGGATGATTACTGTGCCATTGTCATGGAACTACTGGGTCCATCACTGGAGTATCTATTTCAGTTCTGTACCAAAAATTTTACCATGAAGACCGTACTGCTGCTGGCAGATGAGATGCTGTTGCGTCTGGAACATGTGCATGGTCGGGGATTTGTGCATCGTGATATTAAGCCAGAGAACTTTTTAATCGGACGTGATATAACATGTAAACGTTTGCATCTGATTGACTTTGGTTTATCGAAGAAATACTGGGATCCACTTACCCATGTGCATATACCCTACAAGGAAAATTGTGGGCTGACGGGCACAGCACGTTTCTCCTCAATTGCTGCACACGAAGGCATAGAGCAATCGCGTCGGGATGATCTCATATCTGTGGGCTATGTGCTCATGTACTTTCTACGTGGCAATTTACCCTGGCAGAATATTAAGGCCAAAACAAAGGAGGAGAAATATGATCGCATACTTGAAGTAAAACGTTCCCTGAGCAATGAGGAACTCTGTAAGGATTTCCCTAGTGAATTTAGCGCGTACTTAAACTATTGTCATCAACTTGGCTTTGACTCTAAGCCAGATTATCATAAGCTACGCAAAATGTTTAAGCAGCTGCGCCTTAAGCTTTGTATTCCCAAGAATCAAATCTATGACTGGGAGATGATAACACTGAAGTTTCATAGCAATCAACGCAATCCTGGCGTGGGTAATCGACTGCCCCCCGTTAAAACAAAAGAGGATGAAGGTCTAAGCGGTTGTCCTATTGTGCCACATGAGGAATTTAAGACTTGGAAATAGTTGCAAAACCGAAAACAAAACAAAAAAAAAAGAAACAAGCCTAATAGTTTATACCAAAAATGTCTTCTATTTGAACTTTCCTAGAGTTCAAGATAAATTTGGTCAAGGAACTATCAAGAATTCGGCCCAAACTGCGTCCAAGCTTATCAAGAAAGATTTTACAGATAAAATTGCAGTCGTTTCATATTATGACGAGTATTACTTCTATTTTTTACCAAATTGAAGCCAAATTTGAATAAATTATTCGAAGACAAAAAAAAAAAAAATTAATTCTTGTGGCACTTCAATTAGTACTCGTTGCAAGGACAATTTCAGGATTAACTGCAATTCCTTTCGATGAAAATTGATTTTGTAAATTGTTTTTTCTATTTTCCTTTTACAAAAAGTAGTAGAAAAAAATAGATGAAAGAAAAAGGGAATCAATTGCTTAACAGCTATGCGAGAAGCTATCACCTTAATTCTTTGCATCTGTAACAGATGCCACACCCACTTTTAGACAGTGGGCCCACATGCCAGCTTGTTGCAGGCAAATAGAAGCAAAGCTGCAGCATAAAATCACAATCACATTTCTCTCTCTCTATATATATACATATATATATAGTTCTACATATACGACAAATACAGATGGAAAAGATAGAAGATAGAAAAGATGGTAAAAAGATGTATAGATGATGTGAAGAGAGAATTGAAATAGAATGTAAAGTAAAAGAGGGAGGGAGGGAGGGTGAAACGACAGAGAAAGGTCAGGGAATAGGGAGCGTGTGAGTTGAAAGTGTTGGGAGAGAGCATCAACAGCCACGCTCCAGCGGCGACAGCTAATAAAAATTGTCCAGTTTTTCCAATTTGAGAGATGCCAACACACACACACACACACACACACAAATACACTTACAAATGTACACACAAAGACAGATACCATAGCCACACCCATAGCCGCCCCCTTTGAACACTCCTTGAACACAGAGACCAACCGGCAAATAGAGCAATTTAAATTGGAACGTGATTATGCAAACGTTTGCGCAGCTTAACTCAAGTGCCGCTCCGTGCCGCTTGGCCAGTTGCCGCTGACACACACACACACACACACACACATACATAGATAAAGTGGAGAGTGTTATATAGTGTATGTTTGATGCTACTGTTGGTCATGCATTACAAGACTTAAATCAATTTTTAAGGCTATTCCAGGAAGTGCCTCTTGCCACTTGCACAGCATATGTGCCACATGCTACATGCTATATGCCACTTGCCACTTTCCACATGCCACATGGCATATGCTACTAATACAAGCTAGTATATGAATTTTATTAGTTTGCCATTAAACAAAACTCAAAAATGTTGCAAGCCTTTATATATATATAATCAATCTTAAGATCAGCTTTAGCTTTATTCCACTCTATCCAGCAGAAGTCGCAATATGCGAAAACGTAGTGTAAGCCTCTCCAGCATGAGCATCAATCCCGCCAGCAGCAACAGCGCCGTGAAGCAAGCATAGACTCCAATCAGCATATCATTCGTGATGCGTTGCTTCATCACCAAGTTGCCACTCATATCCGCATAGGCGTGATGCACATAGCGACTCTCGATGTGCGACATAACACCAGAGGTAATGAGCTGTTCGATCTTGCGATCAAATGGAAACTTAAAGATGGATTTGTGTGGAAAGTAGATGACCAATTGATACAGATAGATGGGCTCCTGTATGTGCGTCAAGCGGCTGATATTCCGATGCATATAGTTCCAATGAACCAAATTGTTAAGCAGCGCATTGGTCATCCAACGTGTATTCTCTGGCGCCTGCTGCAGTTGCTCGAAGCGACGCACAAAACTTGCATTGACCACTTGCGTTAGCTCCGTTGGATAAAAGTCGTAGTAGAAAGCACTGAGCAGTGTGTAATTCTGTTGCAAGAGTCCCGCCAAGCCATGAGGCAGCGCATTGTGACGCTGTGTGCGTAGCACATCGAATAGCTTGGCCTGATAGGCGGAACGCAGCACAAACATGAGCAGCAGCCAATTGGCCAACAGGTGGCGCATGAAGCCACCAAAGGGTAGACGACGCACTGGCATAGCATTGCCAATGGTGGTTGCCACCAGATTCTCCAAGGCATGTTGCCTATGGGCGCCAGTGTACAGGCAGCGGTTGAAAATATAAATCGCGAGAAGCATTAGCAATAGGCTCAGCCATACTAGGCGACGAAAAGGACGTGCCAACTGTCCGAAGGGTCCAAAATGATACTCCGTACGCACCACAAAGATAAAGTTGCTCTGATGATATACAGCGGAGGTGGAGAAGAGCGAGCGTCGCGTGTCCGAGCCACTTAAGCCACCAATGGCTATATCTGCCTTACCCGTTGCCAGCTAAAGGATACCAAAAAGTATTCAAGTAATGCTGGGATATATAGATGTTGTGTTATGTTGAAACTCTTATCCTATCGCTTATGCTTATGAGCAGGAAAAGGATATCCTAAAATTACCCCTGAGCCACAATCTTAAACTGTCACGTTGACTAGATACTCAATGACATCGTAGCTTTAGAAAATCCTAATTATAATCCAGTCAGAATCTATAGCACTTTCTTCTATCTGCAAGTATCCAGTTGAAGCTTAGTATGGAATATAGTATCGGAAGATGTTTGGACTGTGTGCTAGATTACAATCCTTTAACTGGGATAAGCCTAAGGAATAGGAATTCCTGTCTTTACAGCAAAGGTTTCGATATACTAATTTGCACTTTGAATAGTTGAAGGTTTAACCTGATTTTAACGTTTTCCAGGAATAAGTGTGTCGACACTGCAGTGTTTTCAGTGCTAAGCAATGAGAACTTCCTAAAGTAACTCCTAGAAATATGTACATCCCTAAGCCATGACTCTCAATACAATTTTCGAGTAACGATAAGTTTGATTTCTTATGAATATAGTTACACCTTTCATAAGGATTGGAAATGAACTTACATCCTGAAAGCAATTATTGTAAGAGGAACCATTATGCGGTGAGGGTAGCTTAAGATGTATGCGGAACTTCATCACTTTTGCCATTACACTTAGGAGATCACCATCGATGCCATGTAGATCTGAGTTATCAATTATGGCACCATCAACTGGCAGATCAGCACCATCTTTAGGTAGATACATTATATGTGGTGGCACATGATGCGCGCACACAAGCATAGCACAATCACTAAGATTGGTCAATCTCAACGGAAACAGCTGTGGATGCAACAACTCCCCATTCGGGAGAAACCTGTTGCTGCGATAGACATTGATGCCGGGAGTGCAATTGTCACCAAACAATTTGTAAGCATAAATTCCAAGTAAACCATTGAATCTTGGAGCCAGCACCACCACATTGATAATGTGCATTTTGATGGCCACATAACAGATGGAAGCAATGCTTTGCCGAAGCTTCGCTTCTGTTTGCCGTGTCATTAGCACCACCAGAAAGTAGAATTCATGTTCATGCAGGGATTTCTTATAGTTGATATTGAGAATTCTGCAAAGTTATCGTTTGGGTCATGCCTCGGATCAGATGGAGTTATGCTGCTGTTACTTACTTGAATGCTCTGGGTTGATTCACCACGAAGAGCGTGTAGTCCCAGAGCTGTTCCTGTGTGTTTGTACGGCGTAGACGCAGCGTCAAGTGTGGCATAAGTTGGTGCAATAATTGATTCATAAGCTGCTCCTGTTGCAGCTGTTCTTCAGCAGCACATTTCAGGCAATCCCAGTGTATGACCAGCCTGTTGATGCGTGATGCAATATAACGTGTTGCCACATGAACCGTAGCATTAGCCAAGCGTTGCATATCCAAATCAATTGACGGCAACTCAAACTTTCCACCAAGTGTCCAGCTGCAGTAGCCATAAAGTAACAGTAAACCAATGAGTCGCATCTGAACGTCTGTTCCAGTTGAATGATGACCAGCACATGCCTCAGGCTGTTGCAAATAAATGCAGCAAGGCGCTAATGTAATTGCCGCTGATTGTTGTATAGATTCTAATGGAATTGACTTGATAAATTTGACTAATTGAAGGCAATTACAAGGCAAGATTCGATAACTTTGGCTTAAAGCCAAATGAATCAATCGAAAAAAAATAAATATGCATAATGCAACAGCCACAACATTGCATTAAGTTAACCCAAAACGATAATGCAATATTAATATTTTCATAGACTTTAAATTGAAGTCAAGGCAAAATATGCTTAGCCACATTTTCTATATTTTATGGACTTGGACTCATCACTCAAAGCTGATCAGCAGTTGGTCCTGGCGAGAGTTCTGGAGAGGTAAAAGTAATAAGCGCCACAAAGCTCATACTGCTGGTAATTTAGGTAGCAGCACAAGGATTCAACTTGCAACAAAGGGGGGAGGGTAGTGAGTGTCAGCTGGGGCGGGGAGGGGCTGCTGGCCTTTAGGTTCACTTGATGTTATTTTACAAGGACACGCGCACAATTTATAATAGCGCCGACGACTGGCTAAGTGTCCCGTTCGGGATATGCTGCTGCTGCTGCTGCCGCTTTCGTCCTGGATTGCTACTGCTGATGTTGCTGCTGCTGCTGCTGCTAATGCTACTTCTACTACTAAACGATGCCTAACAGTGTGAGGAGCATAAAGTAAAGTAAAATAAGGCCAAGACGTGGCGAGACAAGAGGGAATGACACTGAGCTCTGCACCATACCCAAATAGAGATGTGTGTGTGTGTGTGTGTGTGTGTGTGTGTGTGTGTGTGTGTGTGTGTCTGTGTGTTTGCAAACGAGAAAAATGAAGCGAAACAATTCCAAGTAAGCAAACAAAACTGATGGAAGATAATCTACTTGAAGCATACTTTAAGGCGTATCTAATGGTCCTTTTAATGTTTAAACACGCTTTCGACTGTCTTGTCCTTGCTGAATAGCCACCCACAAATCCCACACACAGACACACACACACCTCACTGATGGCAGTGCCAAACCAAAACCAATGTCCTATGTTTATTTTATCCACATCATCAGACCAGAAACCCCTCCCTTCCGCTCTCTCCTTCACTACGCTGCCAACACACCAAATGCTTCTCAACAGTAGCTCAGACCCAATGTCACGTTCTTTTTCTTATTTTCTATCTCACTCTACCAAACTCTATCTCTCTCTCTGTCTGTCTTTGTTACTTTTCTCCACTTGCTCTCTTTATTGCTTTTAGCATCTTTCTCATTCTCTTATTCATGTAGTTTAGTGTTGCGTTGTGGCTTCTTTTTCTTGTGTTTATTTTATCACAATAATTCCACATTTTTGCTCTTATGAATTTTTAATTTGTACAGCGACGATTCTGGCGGATCTAAGCAGCAAGCGGATAAGGATTTATCAGAGAGCTGGGGGGGTAACACCAACAATAACTAGAAGAAGAAGAAGCAGAAGTAAAAGCAGCAACAGAAGGAGAAACAGACGAAGCACACATACCTTATGGTCAGTTGTTCGTGCATTCTGATTACTCTCCCATAACAAATGACTAATTTATATCTCTTGCTTTGGATTTATCGATAACTTACATATACTATCGATACATATATTGTACTCAAAGACAGTTAGAAGTGTTGCAGTGCCGCCACTTGCTTATAGCGTGTACAGTTTCCAACATCTCAGCAATTTCTATAAGCCAGTCACTCGCCTGATAGCAGCTTAGGCCCAAACAACTTTTATACCTTTAGCTGTGCCTGTACCTGTTTAAAGCTACTATAAATGTACCTAGGTACTGCCGCCTCATCCTAGTCTCTTTCATGTCTCAGTTTGTGCTTCTTCTTATTGCTTTTCTGCCATCGTTTTACGAAAAACGATTACGCACTAAGCCTATAACTTATGTTGATGTTTTCTTTTCGTCTTAACATTTGCAAATTTGTCATTTTTTTGTTCCTTTGCTCTGCTTGCTTCCCCCTCACCCACTTCGCACACACACACACACACACACACAAGAGAGAGAGACAAGCATATTTACCGTCAACGTTTTGGCTTTCCTTAGCTAACCAATATTTTGTTTGTCCGTGTCCTTATGCCGGCTAAACTTTTTTTTTTTGCTGCCTTCTTGTGTTTGGACCATCATTTTGCTGCTTGCTAATAGTATTGTCCTTGTGAGCATATGTACCTAAGTGTGCGTGTGTGTGTGTGTGTGTGCGTATGTCTCCTTAAGTAGTCAACATTTTGTTGCTGTTTTGCCATTTTTAAGTACTGTTTGCCTATTCCTGCTGCGTTATCCTGCCTATCCCTCAGCCTCTCATTCATTCAGTCACTCTCCCTCTTTCTTTCTTTCTCTCTCTCTCTCTCTCTCTCTCTGTCTGTCTTGCTGTGTATGAATTCTATGTTTGTGTGTATTATATTAAACTAATCCTAAATGGTTTCTTTACGGCACATTTGCTGGCACTTGTTTGAGACAAAACAGGCTACAGGACCCAGGACCAAGGACCCAAGACCTTAGCTACCCACCTGGCACGTTCTGACTTTACTCATTTTCGTTTTAAACTTTTCTTTAGTTTTCATGCCTGCTAAGCATATTATGCTCGCTTGCATCTGCTTCCCCTTACAAAAGAAATTATATAAGAAAATTAAACATATATGAAAAGAAATAGAAATGCCCAAAAAGTAGGCTACAAAACACGCTCACCGCAGTCAAAGGGACGCCAACACTGAGGGAAAACACTGAGCAAGGCAAAAATACAATAAGGAAAATCATTTCTCACAGATAAAATATATAATCAAACTCTTAAATAGAGACAAAAGGGAAATATAAATTAAACAACTTTTGGGTGAAAGAGAATAGAAACATTTTCCTACCATTTCAACAAAAAAGTTCGTCTTGGGCTGAATTCTTTTAGAGAATCTTTAGCCAGGTAAAGACTGAGTTTAAAGAAAGCAGCAATAACAAGTAAAATCAAGCAGAAATGTAACCGAATATGAAAATTCCTTTACCCTCTAACTCTACTTGCTGCAACTACAGTTCAATTCAAGAGTTTTCTATAAAATATTACAAAATTTCATTCGGAAATCATAAATAATTAATAAAATTAAAAAAAAAGAATTTACTGAAACTTGCTGTTAAAAATTGATGCGTATTATATAGTTATTTCAATGAGACTAAAAAACTATAAAAACTTTAATTTAATTTTAATGTTGACAGCTGTATTCGAACCTCGCTCTTTGCGCTCCACTAGACGGTTGCTTAGCCACTGAGCTAAGCCCTTGCTCGGGGCGCAGTTATTGATTAGTGCCAAAGATTAACTGATCGAATTATGTAAAGATTTAAATTCTTTTTATATTGATTGTTTTGAGTTGCATGCACCAAGAAGTTATCAAATTGGTAACTGGTCACTATAAAGAGATAGGAGCTAGGTATCCAATGGAACCAAAAGTCGTTTAAGACAAAAAATATCTATATATAATAAAATTATTTTAAGAAAAAATTTAATAACATACTAAAAATTAAAAAAATATTAATTAAAATGTTATTTTTTTTTTTAATTTTTTCTCTTAATTTTTTTTTTTGTTAGTCCTTTTATTTATTAATATGTAGCGGTTCCCAAAGAACTGTTATAATATATTTATCAGAAAGAACTAAAAGTCGCCATGTCAATAAAATGAGAGAGATATATATAAAAGATATTTCAGTCTAATAAATATGTCTAAAAAATCAATGAAATATTGTAGAAATTGTAATTTAATCTAAAATTATATTTTATACATTTCTATGCAATTTGAGCATAAAAATAGAAGAAAGAAAAACCGTTGAATATTTTATATAAAAATTTATAATTAGACAAAAGAATTGTAATAGAAATGAATACTAGATTTTGCTTTTAGTGATAGCATATTAATATATATATATGTATATATATAATTATATAACTATATAAATAGTTATATATATATATATATATATAGAAAGATTAAGTGTCAGAAAAAAAAGAAAAAAAAAATGTAACAAAAAGCTGAGCATAAAACGAAAAACGTGATCAATTTTTGACTAATGGCCACAAAATCGAAATTGAATGAATGCCGCTAATTGAACAACAAATTAAAATCAATATAATGATGTAACATACGCTAATGATTTCGCTGTCATTGGGATTATCTGAACCATCATGCCATGCTATAGTCAGCAGTTAACCACAGCGTGCTATAACCGCCGTTGGGGGGTTAAAGAGTAAAGTATAAAGGGTTAATGAACGAAAAGGTTTGTCATTCAACTTTTGACAAAATTACATTTCGCAAATGCAGTTGAATGGCAAACCAATGATGATTGCATTCACATTGTATATCTGAGTATATGTATATGTGTGTGTGTGTGTGTGTGTGTATGTGTATGTGTTTGTGTATGTGAGTGTGTGTATGTCCGGTTCATTTATAAAGTTATTCGTTAATAAATAGTTAACAATCAGCGATAAATTGGCAATAGTCATGTGGCTTGCTGAGCTGAACAGCTGTGCCTAGCAGTCAGTGGCATAGCAAAAAGGGGGAGGGGGGGGGGGGGGCGTACAGCAAGGCGCAATATGCCAATCAAACTATAGATAAAACTTTTAATAGGAAAAATCAGATAAACATATACAAAGTAACAGATTGTATCAAGGCAAAACATGAGTAAGAAATACAGAAATTTTGGCTTTTATTTAAGAAAGAGATTTATATGAGTTATATATGCATGTATATATGTTTGTATGTGTATGTACATGTATAAAAGTACATAATAAACTAAAATAAACAAATATTGATCATATGTTAAACATTGCTTTAGTTATTGTAAGCTATATGGTATCGCAAGGACCTTTAAAGCCAACAACAATGGACGGAGAAAGGACGCCACTGAACAGGACTGTGTGCATATGATTGAAAGTGGTACAAATGATAATAATTACATGTATTATGTTAAATGCAGGTGATTCAACATGTAAACGAGTAATAGATAGACAGAGACAGAGACAGAGACTGCTACACTGCTAGACTGCAGACAGAGCGAGATAGTATGATTTGGTTGACTGTATGTACAGATTGTAGAAAGAGAAGGAGCAGAAGCTGTGCATATTTTGACGCAGATTTCAACTTTTAATTTAAGGCCATTGTTCTAAGGCTCACACACACAAATTGACATAAAGCTATACACACACACACACATAGACATGGAGAATAATTTCAATTCGACAGGCAACAAAACAACTAGTCGATAATTTGCTGGCAAACGGCGTCAAGAGCAAGTCAAATTGAAAGAGAAGAACGTACAGTATAAAAGAGTGAAAGAGAGAGAGAGAGAGAGAAAGAAAAAGGGGGCATGTGTGGCAAGTCCATGTAAATGATGGTCCATTGGTAAAACAATAGTCGTTAGTTAGTTTGGCAGCCCGCTGCATATTTTCCAAATAGCTTTTCATTTTATTTCATTTTTCTCTACTTTTAACTGCTTTCCGTATACCCTGTAAAAATTTAATAAAAGATAAAAAGAAAAGCCTTTACGACTAAGTAGATATATCGTAATATATATGTTAGTTTAGGGGGGAAAGAGCAGTAATCCTTAGAGTAAGTTTAACTATTATTTTGGTTAGGACCACAAAGTAAAGTCTGAAAATTTTAACAAATTTGCTTTAAGCATTGAGGATTCAGTTGGATTTCTAACTTAAATCCCTACAACTATTACAATAGATATATATTCTACATAAGCTATAGAATATATATTCTGCTATAGTCTAGTGTTTTTCAGGATCAATCGAAATGAACTTCTTCCATAGAGAATATACAGAGTTATTTGAACTAAAACATAGTTAAGAGTATTTGCTTTTGAATCAAAAGTAATGGAAAACTTAAAGAGTGTAGAAGTATGCAGTATTAGGGATATTAAAGGATATACTTGTAGTCGAGCAGCTTTTGGTATTTTTTTGATAGTTTTGTTAGTTGGTGAATTAATTAAAACACAATCATTGAAAATTATGCATGGCGGCTCCTCATCGATACAAAAACATTTATTGAACGTTAAATAACAGTTTGTGGCAGCCCCGCCCCACCGAAGTGCACACCACACCAACACACACACATACACAGACATATATACATATACAGAATGAAAGAGAGGGTAGGAGATAGGGAGATACATTCCTCTTTAACACCGAACCAGCCGGTTAGCACGACAGGATGCCAGCATTAAGTAGCCGGGCTATATGACATTTCAAATTTGGCCGCCAGTTGATTAGCTGCACAATGGGCAGTGTCTCGTATGGCCCCAATGGCAACCAAGTCATGCTGTGCAATTAGAGCCAAGAGACAGACAAATGAATGGCAAAAGTAGGTAGAAGCAATATTAGTAGTAGTAGTACTACTAGTATTAGGAGGAGGGCAAAGTGGAGCGCAGATAGCGTATAGTGTATAGGGGAAAGGGGAAAGGAAAATGAAAAGCGCGCAAACTGAATCTGGAACTGGCAACTGCCAACTACCAACTGGCATATAGCCTATACACCATTACCCATTGCCTATTGCCCATGGCGTACAGCCAGTGGCCAGTTGAGCAGCTTACACGAATATAACGGCAGCAGCTTCATAAATAACTAATAACCAAATAATTGGGTTGACAACGTCACCGACGCTCTATGAATAAAGATTGCAAATGGGCTGGACAGATGAGGCGTGAACTGTGTAAGGGGGCGCGGGATGAGGAGACGGATTAATGAGCACTTGGCTGGAAGTGACAAGAGAAATTAAATCCATTCAATTGTACTTTGATATTGCTTTTTAGCTTCAATTTTTTTTTGCGTTATTATTTTAATTATTTTTTTTTTTTTTGATGAAATGTAATTCATATTATTCAATTTTTAAAAACGATAAAATAAAGTTATATAAAAGAAAGAGAAAAAAGTTAAATAATATATTTAAAGTAGTGAATAGTACGATATTGATGTTATAAAAATAAAGAAATCTTTTCTCTATTATATTGTAATATATCCTCCGTAGAATCTTGAATAATCTAACATGTCCTTCACCTCCCACATTTAGTTTTTTTGTGACTTAAAGCCTTGAAATTTGTTATTTCATTGTTGCATTGACAATATCTCTATTATTCCTATGTATCTATATGTAAATATATATATAAAATATATATAAATATAAATATATATATACATATATATATATTATATATATATATATATAAATCAAGTCAACTCATGTTTTTTTTTTTTTTAATTAATAATAAATGTAATATATTTTTTTTTATAAATTTTTTTATGATATCTTATAGTCTAGTTATTAGTGCAGTTAAGACGTAAATCACATTAAAAATCGCATTAAAAATTGCATTAAACTAACAACCTTCATTCAATCTGATTAAATAAAGATCATGCAAGGCAATTAGCTCGAGTGAAATCGCCGGCCTCTGTGGACGTAAGCGTTGAGACGACGTCCAAGTAAATGCAATTTACTGAGGGGTCCTGGGTTCGAATCCCAGCCAGGGCATGCCGGTATGTAAAAGTCTCAACACACACATACACAGATACACATACAGACAGACACACACACACAAACAGACAGACACACACACACACACACACACATGCAAAGATAATGACAGTAGGGGCCATGTCAGAATCTGAAATGTGTAAACACATGAGGTATATATGTCGATCAACCACACACCATTACTACTAATACTACTACTAATACTAATACTACTACTAATACTAATACTAATTCTACTACTACAACAAATTACATCTACACAACATCCATGCCGTAATAATAAGAATAAAATAAAAAATTATAGAAAAAAAAAAAATTTTTTTTTTGTTTTTTTTATTTTTTTTATTTTTTTTTTTTATTTTTTTTATTTTTATTTTTTTTTATTGTTATTAAGGAAGCCGAGGTCCTAAGACCTCTTTGGGTCCTTAAAAATTAATTAATTAATTTTTAATTTTGTTTTTATTTATTTAATATTATTTTATTTTTATTTCGTTTTTTTAATTCAATTTAATTCTTGTTTTGTTTTATTTTTTTACTTTATTATAATTTTATTTATATTATTTAATTATTTTTATTTTTTATTTTAAAAGTCATTTATTTATTTATTTTATATTTATTTTATTTATTGTTTTTACGAAAAGTACATTGAGTCATAAAAACAAATTTTTTAAACTTGCAGTGAAAGCTGAAAGATGCTTTTTCTGTTAACTCAATAACTGTTAAGCCGCTTGAATACTTTCTGCAAGTGAGCTACTCAACGATATGAAAAAGCTTCGCAAAGTTACAAAATTATACTACAGATGGCGACAATTTTGCAATTTGGATCAAAGCAGCAGAAGAAAGTATTTTTAGGAAATTTTATACAGGGTTTTTCTGCGTATATAAAAAACAGTTTTTAATATTCTGTTATCCTTTAACTTATTTTACACATTATATATTATAATATTTTATTTTTATATTACTTTATTTTAAAATATATTTATTTATCTGCTAATATTATATATTATTATATATATATATATATATCATATATTATATATATTATATTATTGATTTTATATATTTTTAAATATTTTTTTGTATATATTTAATGTATATTTTGTTTTATATATTAATTTTATATATTAATTTTATATATTTAATATATTCTAAATATTTTATATATTAAATAAATTTAAATATATTCGAAATATTTTATATATATTTTATATTTTATATAATCAATTTGTTTTATATATTTTATATACTTTATATATTTTATATTTTAAAAATATCTTCTTTATATTATTGATATTTTATATATATTATGTATTTTATATATTTTAATTATTATATATATTCAATATATTTTAATATTAAATATATTTTGATTATTAAATACAAAGAGGTCTTAGGACCTCGGCTTCCTTAATAATAATAATAATAATAATAAAAAAAAAAAAAAAAAAAAGATAATTAACTATATTTTGATTATTAAATATATTTTATATACTTTATATATTTTATTTATTTTATATATATAATATAATTTATATACCTTTACTTATTTTATATAATTTATATTTTTTTATATATATCATATTTGTAATATATTTTTTATATATTAATTATATTTTGTATATTCAATATATTATATTTTATATACTTTATAATTTTTTTATTATTATATAAATTATATATATTATATTTATTATGTATTCAATATATTTTATTTAAACATATAAGTAAGATAATTCTAATTTATATTTTATTTATTTTATGTATTTCATATATTTTATATATAATATATATTATTTATTTTATATATTTGTTATACTTTTATTTTTTGTATATTGGAATTACGCCATATTTTGCGGTTCTCATTGAGCATTACAGCAGCAGCCTATTTGTTGTTCCCTTTAAATTGCTGTATATGTGCTTTTCATGTTATTTCATTTATTAAGTACTTGTACCGTTATCATGTGCAATATTAATTACATTAATGGAAATCAAACAAATAAATGCAAGTTAAGCACAGAGAGACACGTAACGTAACGCGATAAAACAGCTGGCAACATTATAGAAGGGATATCTGGATAACTGGTAGCTGGCAACTGGTAAGTGGCAACTGGCAACTGTTAAATGGGTAGGTAATAACTGAGGTTGGTAACTGCTCTGCTGACCTGGCATTCATATAAATGAGCGAAATTGTAAATTGTATTAAAATAATTACATTAAATGGGCAGCTGATCGCCGCATGAAACTCATTTGTTTTTATTAACGCATTGTAATTGCAGCCGTGAAACGTGTCCAGATGCAAATGAAGACTCTATAGCTTAAGGGACATATACTTTCTGGCATAAGGTATAAGAGGTATGATGGAAGGGGTAAGCTTGAAAATGAGAATGAAAATGTGAATGTGAATGTTGCACGATTTGCAAGGCCAAAACTAATGAAAGCCAGCAAATGCAGCTACAGTTGAGTTCAATGTACAGCAAAGCCAATTGGCAATTATTTAACCAGAAGGAATTAACCCAATTTTCATGGTTTCGTAATTAATCCAATTTGTTGAGCCTATAAATTTCCGCGCGCACAAACACACACACACACACACACACTAATTCACACATAAAGAGTTAAAGATAGAGTGAGAGAGTATAAAGTAAATTTTGGAAAGCTACTGCAGTTGCAACCACAAACATTTGGTCGATCATAATTGGAAATTTATTATACACAATGGAGCTGTCGTCCTTGTCGTCCTTTCTTTGCTCAGCTATTGTTGTATTGGCGAGGGAACCGCTGTAATATGTGTGATAGCCATTGGCTTTCCCTACAGTTAAAGAAGCAGACCAAACAGAACGAACCCATTAAGTAATCAACCCAACAATCTACCCCAACAACAGCATTGAGCCACGCTGTCGTATACGCAATTTGTAAGCTACTTAATGTAAAATATGTATAAACGAAAATGTCCTTTAGCCACTGCATTACGCTATATGCAGCCAGGATATTGTAACAAGATGTACAATGTTGGGATATTAAGGTAAATCCTTGAAAAGTTTATCCTTCGGTAAATCCCATCTACGAAAGCTTTTCTCTGTCCCAAATTGTTTCGGTATCGAAATAAAATTTCTTGCGATATTCTACGAATGTTTACAGTATGTTTCTTAAGAGTGTAAACAACAGCTACGTGACATCAAACTGTTAAATTAACATACAGCAAAGCTTTTAGCCGTTACGAACAGTTAAAGGACAGTTAAAGGTTTCAATTCATTTAATTTTTTTATGAATAATTTTTTATTATTAAATAAATTAATAATAATAATAATAAATTAAATAAATTATTATTATTAAATAAAATATTATTTTAAATTATTTGTTTTTTATTCTTTATTAATTTTAACTAATAAAATTAATTGAAATATTTTTAATTTCATTATTTATCATTGAATTTCAAACTGAATTAAATAATATAAATAAATTATTTTTTACTGAGCTTTTTTTTTCCTTTAGAGATGAAACCAAACTTATTTACACTATGCAAAAATATCTGCTAACGCTTCAAGTATTCCTTATAAATATATATATATTTTCTTTATCCAATTTGAATACTGTATTAAGGTATTTCAAAGTCATCAATTAATTTAAATATTTTATAATAAATCTCAATTGTGTTCACTGTTTCTTCTATTTTCTACATTGTTGCTAATCAACTGAGCGCCAAGTTTTAAGATCCAGAAGAACAAAATATAAATATAAGACCTAGATGTAAGTATAGATATAAGTAGCATATCATTAAGATTTCTACTAGTTCTACACTAATAAAAATTGTTACAACAAATATGCCCACGATACAAAATGTCCAAATATTAATAATAATGAAATAATGATAATCATATAATCTTTATGTTTTAAACAATAATAATTATTAAATAAATAAATAAAATATTGACATTTGCATGTGCAAAATCGAAAAAAATGTAACGGATAATAATAATCATCTGAGACTCCATAAAATATATTTATTCTTAATCAGCACGACTATGTAAACCGATCTAGCCATGTCCGTCTGTGCGATTGTAAAACACAATTTTCAACCGATCGAATTTCTTTTCTCACACATAATAAGTAGACTATGGTTTATCCACGTTGTGAATCTCGTTTAGATTAATTAAGAAACTGGGAAGATCTTCAGTATTAAATATTGCTTACAGTGTGTGTAAAAATAAGTAAATGTGGCCAAAGGGGTTCACATACTAAGGTACACATGACAACAGCTTTCTTTTTTGTTTTAAAGTAAATATTCTATTTTACAAGAATAATAAAGTTTTAATTATATAAAATTATATATATATAAAATTATATATATATAAATAAATAAATATAATAAATATATATACAAACAGGAAAATTCCCTTTCATATAAATTTGTCCATTTGTTGTTGTCCATTTTTAAAAAAATAATAATAATTTTCAAATTTTGGTAAATTTTTTGAATGCAAATAAGTTTGAATATTTTATTTCTTCTAATTTTTATAAATTATTGTGGACAAAAAAAACAACAAAATATTTTTTTTCCTATTATTATTTAATTATTATTATTACAGCATCATATACATACAACTTTATACTTAATATCTAATCCTCACACTATCAACTTTATACTTAATGTCTACGTTGTCACCCTTCGTATTATTGTAACCCTCCGAGCACCTTTCATTGGACTACACTTAACTTGAACCTACTATAACTATAACTATAACTATAACTATAACACTAACTAATGGGGGCATTTACAAACCGGCATGCCCTGGCTGGGATTCGAACCCAGGGCTCCTTAGTAAACTTTCATTTACTTGGACGTACTCTCAGCCCCCACGTCCAGAGGAGTCGGCAATTTCATGTGAGCTTAAAGCTCTACATGAACATATATTTTGATCAGATTGATTGACGGCTGTCAGATGTATGATTGATGCGGCTTTTTTAATTGAACTATTTTCATTTTAATAGCTTATAGAAAACTAATGATTATTTTATTAAAAGAAATGTTTATTGTATATCGTAAAAAAATTTTTAAGGAAGTGTTTTGCATGAGAGGAGAGCATAATTATTTAGTGTAGTTTCTCTGTACACGTATGAAAAAAAAATTTAAAATAATTTAAATTAATAATCTACTTAATGACAAAATAATGTTATTTCAATAGCTTCGATTGCTCCCAAAAACCCAGAGATAACAAACCGTAAACAAACTGCACAGGAACTGATAGTTAAGCTAAATGGCTATTGATATAAAAGGGTTGGCAGGACCTTTGCAACATAACCCTAAAAAAGTTAGTATACAATTCAAACAGATTGTGTATAAGCTATGAAGATCAGATAAATGCGTTCAAAGACTATGAATAATATGATATAATAAACTGAGAAAGTTTTGGTATATATAAATATGAGAGTGTTGGACAACAACCCAGTGTTGGTTAACAGTGGAATTTTTAAGTGTTTAAACCTCAAATAAATAAATTATGAATATAAATCTTGTTTAAAGCTTAACACAGCTGGACCATGATCTTTAACTGAACTTTACACACACACATACACACAATTACACATACTCTTGCAGCTATCAAATGAAAGGTTTGCATTTAAAATGAATAAACTAATTTTATGTTGATTTTATTTATAACAACTTTTGTGTTTCTTTATAAATCTTGACGAAATTTACAACGTAAATCAAGAATGATCTATTTGTTATGTGTGCCAAATAGAAATTCGATCGGTTGAAACTTGTGCTTAATAATCGTGTTTTTTGTACTGCGGGGGTGAGGGGAGGCACTTAAAAATCAAATAAATACTCATATAGGGTGCAAAAATAAGGCTAATCTAAGCTAGATGTTCTGATTAAGAATATACTTTATGGAGTCTCAGATGATTATTTCTATCTGTTACATACTTTTGGATTTTGCACATTTCCACAATGAAAGAAAATTCTACTGTTTATATTATATAATTTGCTTTAGGCCAAGGTTTAAGCGAACCGCTAATAGTAGGTTTACTATAATATAAAAGAGATATATACACTTATACTTATATGATAAGCAGATAGTTCAAATCAAATTAATTATAATTTTTTGTACAAAAAGTATAAATAAGTTAACAGATATTAAAATTGTCAATAAAAAGTGACCCAAAACAATTGGTCTAAATACAGCTTAAAAAGATCATATGAGAATTGACAAAAAATTTTATATTTTGTCTTAAAATCCCTGAAAATACATTAAAGCAAACTGAACACAAACTGAAAGGACAAAGGCTGAACTTGGCCTATTGCCATCTAAGCTAAAAAGTTGCAGCTATTTTATCACTTATTGTCAAACTTAACATTAGCAACAAGTCTTACAAAATTCCGAATATCAGTTGCCTTAAGCATAAATTTTATATGCAAAGCAATATAAGAGATTTGCTTAAGCTAAGAGAGTTTAAAGTGCATACGCTCCGCATGAGATATATATTATAACAGTAACATTACTACAAGAGAAATAGAAAGAGAGAGTTTTTATTAACTATATTGTCTGTTATCTATAAAGCAGAACTTGAGCTGAATACAATCTTATATTATAGTATATATTTATTTTGATTGGCTGTAGCACTTAGCCAAGTTCCAAACCCATGCAGAAAGTAAAACAAAGAGAGAAACTTAAAGCAATTGCTGCGCTCTTTAATGCAGTGCGCAAAAGCTAGGACTGCAGACTTATAACATAGACTGTTACGGGCTGTTTGTATTACTGTTATATAAACTGTTAGCGGCATTTGATTTAAGCCGGATTACAGCATTGTACTGTGATCATTATGCTAAGGCTAATTTGATTGCCCAAAGCTACAGCTACTCAATTTGAGTGTCACGGTTTGAGGTTGCTTTTGCCTCATGCCGTTCAATTGACTGATGCAACAGCATTAGAAGCACTCAACAAAGAGTGAAAGAATGAGATTAAAGGGTATGAAAGATGAAAATGAAAACCTAACTGAAATTGTAGTTGGGGTAATGGGGGGCCCAGCCTCTGTCCATTGGCATAAACACTTACGAGCGTTGCCCCTCTTTTGGTGTCACATAATCGTACATTTTCGCCTTCCGGCCTAACGTCTTCATGGAATGGCAACAACAAAACGAGCATTTCGTCCATTTGCAGTCATCACGTCGCATAGCCACCCACACTCAAATCCATACTTTATACACACACACACACACACACACACACACACACACAAACACACACCGCTGTTGGCAAGCAGCCGTCCACAGCCCGCAATTCACGACCCGCATCCTCAGTCAACTCCCCTCAGCACATTTTCGCCTTTTAATTTCGCACTTGGGTCATTTTGTTGTTTGGTGTGGATTATAAGACCACTTCATATTCATGCAACTAACAACCGGGCCGGCATACAAAAAGCCGACCCATAACCCAAGCCCAAGCCCTAGCCCATGCCCCATACCAAAGCCCAAGCCAAAAACCCAAGCCCAAACACCAAACTGAGACCTCAGCCTTAGCTATAGCCCTTGTCCCTGTTACAGTTTTAGACCCAGACTTTTGCTACTTGCGGACTAGAGCAGCAGCTACAAAAACAACAACAACAGTAACAACAGCAACAACTACAGCCACTACAACAACAATAACAACAACAACAACAACAACAACAACAAAAACAAGAACAATAACAAGGCATAAGCACAAAAACCAGCCGCCTTTGTATTTAGCCACAAAAAGGAGCAACAAAATGAATGAAAGAAAGAAAATTCTGGCTGCGAGTTGGCTGAATGAAAATGACGACGACAACAACAACAGCAGCAACAACAACGATGACGACGACGACGACAACGCCAAGTGCAAGTTGACCAAAAATGAAAGGCAAAAGGTTTCCATAGGCAAGGGCAAAAAACAGTTGGACAGCCGACCAAGCAGTCCAGACCCAACCCAATACATATATATATATTTTTTTTTGCTACTCTTTTCTCTGCCCCCTTCCCCCTCTGTGAAACCCATGCACAATTCATAGTGTAACAGCGGCACACGAGTATTTCAACGTCTGCTATTTTTCGTCCTGTTCCTTGAACAGAGAAACCAACAAAAAATATATATCTAAAGTATAAACGAACATATAAGTTGATATGTATATACATGTAAGAAGCAGAGCAGAAGAAGAAGACAGAAAAAAAATAACAGTAAAAAGATGTCGAACAGTAAAAAGACCGAAGCAATGGCAAAAGTAACAACTTAATTTTTCCTAGCATGTCCTGACCCCTCTTGTCCATCCTGTAGTAGCCTTTGACATATCAAGTTTTGACTTGGCAACGCTGAGTTCATTCATCAATCAATGGCACAGATCGAATCACTTGCTCTCTCTATCTCTCTCTCTCTCTCTCTCTCTCTCTCTATCTATCTCTATCTATCTCTTTAATTTTCAGACAAAGTAACCAGCAATGCCGCATTACATTTAGATATTTCAAAGCATTTTTCAAGGTCATTCGCCGCATTATTCATTGTCCTAAAGGACTCTCTCCACTAGCCGCCATAAACTAAGAATTTTTATTATGATCACAGCGCAAGCACTTTAATCTCTTGCGGTGTATTTTATAACCACTTCTCTTTAGAACTTAGCTCACGTCTGGAGAATGTCTCATTGCTGGACTACCAGGACTAACAGGAGTAGCTGGAGCAGGAGTAGGAACAGCATCTGTTGGTCAATTGTCGCCGACTTATTTGTAAGCCTCATAATGTCTATGTCCAAGTGAAGGTATAGACTCTGCCAGAGTCATTCAGTCCAGAGCAACTCAGACCTATCAAGGACATGCAATAATATACATTTTGGCTAACAGACGAGACAATGAAAACAGTTTCCCTAGTTTCCCTAGTCAGTTAGGGTTTTTTGTTTTCTTGCTTCTTTCTCAAATTTCTGCCTTCCTTTTCGTTATCTCTCGCTCTCTTTCTCTTACTCATTTTGGTCATTTTGTAGGCCAGTTTTTGTGTACGCTTCCGCTTCCGTTACTTTTGCTTTTGTTGTTGCTGTTATTGTTATTGTTTGTTTGTTTGTTGTTTTCTTCTTTCTCTTATCCCTTGTCTGTATGTTTTTTTTTTGCTCCGTTGTTGGCTTTGCTCTTTAGCCTAACGTCTGACCTACGCGGTGGGCGTTGAAGTTCACAGCTGTCCATTCGTAGCGCCCTTTTTTTCTAGGCACTTTTTTCCCTATTTTATTTTTGCTTAACATTCGCGCTTGTTTCATTTTTCGCCCCTTTTTTTTCTCTCCAAGTGTTTCCTTTTGTTTCTTTTTGTTTTTTTGATAATTTGTTGACCGTCACATTTTCCGCACATTTTACTTGGAGACCAAAGAGCTGAAAACGTCTACATTTCTTTACAGACTTTATGACCAACACCGCATCTTCATTCCGGACTGCACTTCATTTCATTTATTCCATCTGCTGTTCGTCCTTTTCCTTAACTATTCGCGTTTTCCCACTCTCTCTTTCTCCTTCTTGCTATCTCCTTTGCTCTTTTATGCTTTTTACACGCATTCCATGCATTATTTATTTATAGGCGCACTCGTTCTAACTTGCTTAACTGTCTCTGCTTGATACTCTAACTTCGAGGCAAAAGTCCTAGGGAAAATCTGAAACATTTATCCCTCAGTTGTAAGTACAACCCCGTTGTAATGGACCAGTGAAAGTGTATACATTTTTCGTTCTATTTATATTTGTAGATTTCCTTGTTTTGTTTTAATTAAAACTGTTGACCGCCAGAGCATTCTACAGCTTTAACTCGACTCGTAGGAAACACAAACCGACTTCAACTAGTCTACAGCTCCTGCCTCAGTCGTCCAGCTAGGAGCGTTTTCCTTCTTACTTTTTTGGTTCTTCTTTTTTTTTTTTGTTTAAGAGTAGCTGAACCTTTTTGCAGGCGCATGTCTGTGCATTAATGTGGCTTATAATCAAGTAGATGCCCTTTTTCCTCTCATCATATTTCCACTGTTCCCCCAACCCCACTGTTGCGCCATCAGCAAAGTCTTTTTTTAACACACAAAGCGCTAAAAAGTTGCCCAGTTTGAAAATCCCTTGTCCGTCGTCGGGTAGCCACATCAAAGGCAGAGCAAAATACAAGGCCATGGTCCATGGTCTATGGTCCCTTTTGTCACACCGCATTCACAGTTTCCACTCCCCTTGCCAAACAGCACCACTCCACACCCCCCCTTTCCAGTCTAACGCCCATCGATTGTGGTCGCATTTTTGTTTAGGTTGGTTCCATTTTATTTCACTGAATGAACTTTTATCACACGCTTAGCACTGCGGTTGTCCTTCATTTCAAATGTCTAGGATATCATTATCCGTGTTGCTATTTGATATATTAAGTTTGCTCTCAATCGAGAGATAAATAAATACATATAGTTGATGACAAGGAAGAATATATATTTCTTATTTATATAAATACAAAAGAAAAGAAAATTGCTGTGAATTTTTGTGTTTCCCTTTCCATAAGGTGTTTGGTAACACTTGAAACTAGTAACACTTGAAACATAACCTAAAAATCAAGAATTTTGGTCAGAACAAAGAGAGGAAGAGTGAAAGGGTGGTAAGCAGCGTTTTCTACAGAAAGCTGAAATTAACTTCAAAAGCAACAGATGAAAGAAGTGAAAGGAAAAAGCAGGCTCAGGGAAAAAAAATGATTATAAGTACATGAAATGCTATAAGAAAGAGAGATGCAAATAAGAAGGAATAAGGCAGTAAGAAGTATATAAGAAATAGGATAGATTAGGGAAAAGATAATAAATTGAAAGCGGGTGAACAACAGCGAAGAGAGAAGTTAAAGATATCCAATTATATAGAGTCAAAGCAAGATCGATGTGGGAGGAATACAAAAAAGAAGCAGCGTAGAAGAAGGGAGGAGACATTAGATATAAGGAGAATGAGAGTGAGAAGGCAGAACACAAATCCAATAAAAATGAAAGGACAAATAGGGATCAGTGTTGAGAACTAGGAGGAGAGAGAAAGAGAGAATTAGAAAAAGTAGGAGATATGAAAGTAATGGGTATAAACCTTATTGATCGATATAAAGGAGATACCTGAAGAGGGAAGGAGTTGGGCCAGTAGAAAGAGAAACCTTTAAATGAATAAATCAATGTAGTGAATGGAATAGAAAGAGTAGGAGACTGAAAGCTATACTGTGCTTGCAAAGCTTCTCTTATAACTTATTTGTCTGATTAAATGCTGAAAAATCCAGCGATAAATTGAAACTTGAACCAAATTTTCGGATTTCTCCAATAGCAAAATGTTTAACCGTTGCTATAGTGAAAGCGTAAAGTGAAAGTAGTATAGTCTTGCTCTATGTAAAATTAACGACATTCTGTGCTTTCATTTGTATTCTAATTTAAATTTATGTTTATGTTTATGAGTTATGACCGCAGCCAGGCAAATGGCCAAAAGAAGGGGAAAAAACGAAACGAAAACTGAAATAGAAACTGAAACTGAACCTAAGCCTATATATTTATATATATATATATATATATATATATATATTTGGATATATATATATATATATATATATATAGAGCCTGCACTTGTACAAATTATAATTATGAATTTCTGTGCGCTCTTTGAGGTTAGACTATTAATTTTTAAGCGTATCGCAGCAGCAGCAGAAGTAGCAGATGGAGAGTGAGAGAGGGAGAGTGGAAGATGAAGAGAGAGAGGCAATTCAAACACGAACACAAAATTGCCACAAATTCATTAGAAAGTCTGAGATTAGTTTTAACTCTAGATGAAAATAATTGGCCAACTGTTTGGCTGATGCGTTGCTACAATTAGTTCCTGAAATATTGCGACCAAAAGGGAAATTTGATAAGCCAACGACATGACAAATTGTGGGACTAAATAAAAAGGCTGAAGACTTGAAGAAAATAAAAGAAAATCTTTGTAAGTCTGTAGAGTAGAGTAGAAAAGCAAAAATAAGTTCGAAAGTTATATTGAAATTGTGAGAGCTAATCAAATTATGATATGCAGAAATCGTGTCAATATTTAGATAGCAAACATCTTTGGTACAGCATGCAACATGCAACATTTTTTTTAATGCTTCTGCTGGCTGCTTGTTACAAGTGGAAGAAGCAGCAAAAGAAACAAAACTATATACATATATATATATATAAAGAGCAATAGCAAAATGTTTGCTACAACTCAAAGTTACCCAAAAAAAAATGGGAAGCAGAAGAGCACTAAAACTAGAGGATACGCGACGCAAGTGTCCTTTGTGGACCCGGAGAGTGTACCCAAAACTATGCAAAGAGACAGCAACGTTGCCATCTTCATGTTCATGTTCATGTTGTTCTACATGTTCTGTCCTCCAAGCTTCCAAGCTTCCAAGCAAGTCAGCCAGCTAGTAGCCAGGTCCTAGCTGCGACTCCTTATGGATTCTGTTTTTATTTTCTTTTTCTTTTTTTTTCTTTTTTTGGTATTTTTGCGTTTTTCCTTTTCAGCCTGTGCTGTTTTGCAGTAACAGGGAACAGTACAACAAAACAAAAACAAAAGCAAAAATAAAAGGGAGAAGAAAAAAAAAATTTCATTTATTATTAAAATCACTTTCGTTGCAATGAGGATTCCAAATGTCCTATCGTTTCGTTTCTTTTTATTGGTATGCGTGTGTATATATATATCTTTATATATATATGTATGTACATGTACATATATCTATATTTGTATATATATATATATATATATATATGTATATGTGTGTATTTTCCTTGTAGCAGTTTTCTTCTGTGACTTTGTGTGTTGCAAAATCCTGACAGGAATTGTCTTCAACTAGCGTAGACTTTGCGTAGTATGTGAAATGTTTGCCTCCCCCCCTCCGCCGCTTCCCTTTCTTCATACCATTCTAACATTTACTTCTGCTCGTCATCGGTTTGCTGTTGCTTTTGTTGTTGGATTAACAAGTGTCATATGTGGTTGTTTGGCCATCGTTGTACCGCCTTGTGGTAATGGCAACATCTCTCGACTCGCTTCACGCTCAACTGCCTTCAAGTCTTATACAGCCTTAACCTGCAATCTTTAACTCCAACCACATGCACATTCACATACAGCAACACACATACATTTCCACATACATACATATATACATACATACATACATACACATATGCTCATCCACATGCTCATTCTCATTCTAATAGCCGTTGTCTACCTGATACATATTCTCCACATTTAAGTCAAGTATACTTTGGAGATTTTGTAGCCGCTTTAAAAACACCCCCACCACATACGCACACACACACATACACGCACACACAATTTTCCGCATCCTTCAATCTACCTTTTTGACATACCACGGGGCGTATGCGTGTTGTTGTTTTCCGTTTTCTGTGTGTGTATTTTTTTTTTCTTTTTGGGCTGCGCAAATGTCAACGAAAGTGCAAATAAAATCTAATGTTGAAATCATTGCAAAAGTTGCCCTTACCCACACACACACACACACACATGCATACACCTTTATGTGTGTATTTGTCTCTGTGTCTGCATGTGTGTGTGTGTTTAATGTCCTTGTCATTTTTTTAGTCGCACCCGCGTGAATTTGTTTTTATATCAACATTGCATTTTATTGGTAGGTTGGCATTTTTGGCAACGCATCTCTTTTGCTTTGCTGTCTCTCTCTCTCTCTCTCTCTTTGTCTTTCTCGCTCTATCTGTTTGTCTCTCACTATTTGCACAGCAATTTAACAGCTCGAAAAATGCCAAAAATACAAAACCCAAAAACAAACTCATAACAATACAATAAAATTCATTCTAATTACTTTATAATATAATTACCGCAAGCGAAACAAATTTGTAACTTAAATTTTACATTTTGTTTTTTATTTTAACCGCTTTATAAATATTTAAAATATAAAAAAAAAATAAAATAAAATAACTCAATAAAATACAATATTTTAAATTAAATTGTAAAAATTTTCCATAATTTTCTTTATGTACAACCAATAAGCAATAACCAACAACAATAAAAAGAAATGCTGCAACAATATGCACAAAATATAGACAAACGCAAATAAGTTTAACGTACACGAACGTCGCTTTAAGCAGCTCACACACACACACACACACATACTCACAATGTCATACCTCTTGAACAAGTGCATTTCCATATAAAAAAAAAAAAAAAACAGAATACCTGCACAGACCTTAATAATGCTTGTCTTATTCAGCTTCTCGTTGCAGTCAACTTGTTGAACATAAATAATGATATTAAACCAATTACTAAAGTATACTATATAAGCATGCATAAGTCATGATAAATTATAAATAAATAAATATAAGTAAAAAGCACAATAAAATGTTCTGTCTGCAGAACTCAATTCTAAGCTGCAATTATAATAAAATAAAATATATTCTTTGCATCTGTTTCGTACACTCACAAAATACTCGAAAGCTCAAGTTCTGTTTCCATTGCTTGCAATATATGAGTACTGGTGCTTGTATGACAGAGCGATAAGCGTTTACCGTTAGGTTGCGATGCGCTCTTTTAAGTTAAGTTGTTACTCTCAAGCAATAAACGTTAGCACAGTATGCAGAGCATTTCAATATGAGCAAGTGAGATCGAGTGTACCCCACTAGCAAAAGACTTTTACTGCTATCTGCATATACACAAGCTTTCTGCTTTTTATATCTAGCTGTGTGCTGCATAACGGAATAGTAAGTGCGTATTATTTAATCTAAATTTACAATAGAGTTAACGAGTGACGCATTTATTTTGTGTGCCAATAATAAAATCAATCGGTTTTACACAATGGCTATACCCCGTTTTTCCTTTTCACAGCGTAACAAATTTATAATAATGATTTGTCATTTAAGTTTTATTTTCCAATCAATTTTTGAACACTTTTATAAACCTTGAATTAATATTAAAAATCCATTAATAATTATCAAATACTTATGCGCTAATTAACTGTTAATTACAAGTGTATAACATAAGAGCACATTAAAATATTGAACAAAGTATATATTGTTATAAGTTTTAAGTGGTTGAATGGAATTGTAGCTTTTGGGCACGTATTAAGTGTTATTGAATTCAGATGAAGGGTAATTAAATTCTAGTTTAAAAATTTATTAACATTGTAGTTTGTGAAAGGATATAAGTGGACAAGGTGTCGCTGTATTGACATGGCTTATTGTCCTGGACATTGGTCTATGTGTTTGCCTTTGTGTTTGTATTTGTGTTTGAGGTTGAGTTTGACTTAGAGTTTGAGTTTCAGTTTGGATCTGGCCTGGTATGTCGAAGGGCAATTTGCTGCAGTTGCGTCGTTCTCTAACTGAATATTGAATAAGTAGCGATTGCCTTGCGAGGACTTTCTGAGCACGTTTATAAATATTTGATTTTCTATATATGTATACATATGTATATATACACGCGCACGCACTTACTTACACACCCACACACACACACACTAACACACACGCATTCACCTATAGTAAGGTTTGTAATTGCGCACTATGCTCAGCATGCTGTGGCCATATCCATATCCATACCCATAGCCATATCCATATCCATAGCCATATCCATATACATATACATATACATATACATATACATATACATATACATATACATATCCATAACCAGTTTGGAAAACAGGACAGATTTAATAAAGCGCCAGTGCAGTGCAGCAGCAAAAGAAAGGCAAAAGGAAAGGAAAGGAAATGAAAGTATCGCCTAAATTCAGAAATTCATTGGCTCTGCTCCATCTCTTGGCTGATTATCCAACCGGGCAAAACAGCAGCAAAGGGAGTCATGAGAAAGAAGTCCAAATATAAGCAATAGCAAGAAGAGCTCAGCACTTCAGATCCATAACAAAGGACGTTTCCTTACTTGAGCATCTACTCCCCTGCCTTCAACGCCTTCAACTAACTCCCGGCACAATAACCATGCATCTCCTCTACCATCTACCATCTACCACTTACTTCGTACCCCTAACCTCCTATACTCCTCCTGCATCCATGTATTATTCAGTGGAGCCGCTTCGGTTATTGTATATCGCGTGGCGTTGCCGCAAATAGTTTCATTTTGTAGTCATTGTATTTTCTCCGACAGAGCACAAAGCCAACCAAAATTGGCATAAATATTTGAGCACCTTTCTTGCTGGCTGCTTGGGGTCGGTCTTCAGCTCCAAGAATAAATACTCAGCGCATTGGCTATTGAATACATATATAAACATTTTTCTTCCTCTTTTCTTTCCCATACATACATACATACATACATACATATATATATATATATATATATACTATATATTTATATATATAGATTGAACATGAATACAAATCAATATAATTGAATCCATTTGATTTTTTGATTAATTTTATTTTTATTAAATTTCCATTTGTTTTGCTAAACTTCAACACACACACACACACACACACACACACACACACATACATATTTATCATGGAAATTGACAATATAAATATCAAATAATAATAACAGTATAATTTAAGCAACCAATTAAATAACACAACTTAATACTCAATTATTTATTTATAAATAAAGTTTCATATACTAAAACTATAAGGAAAACTTAATTAAAATAAAAATAACTTTAATTTTATGAGGTGCATATAGTATCCTAATCAGGCTTTCTATATCTTAAGCTTGAATAAAATTCTTAAAAAAATAATTAAGTAAGTGAGTTTAGAGTATAAAATAACTTACAACCAGTTAAAATTTGATTCTTGCACGCAATAAAATAAAGTTCCCTCGTTTTAGGCAAGTGCCAAAGTTCTTCGGGTTGAATATGAATATTTGATTGTATTCGTTATTCATTCTTCCTGCTTTATTGTTTACTTAAATCGAGTATCGAGCTGCTGCATATGTGCAAGTTTTGACTTTTATATATATTCATATAAACTATAATTAAGGCCTGTCGCTGGTTATCACTCACTCCCTCCCTCCCTCTCTCTATTAAAAACCTTTTAGGTGTTGCAATCAATTGCTACTAAGCTGGTCACACTTAAAAAAAAAGGAACAAAGTCACAATTAACTTTCACTTTTTTGTTACTTTAATAATTTCCATTCATACAAATATATTCAACTCTAAATAAACAATTCATGAAACTAAAAGTTGGGCTTGTATATTCATAATAAAAAAAACAAAACTAAATAATAATAATAAAATTTAATAATAAATTAATATTTTTTTTTTAATAAAAAACCATTGTTTTTTATGCTTTGACATAAAATATAAACAATAAAAAATATAAAAAAATTCACCAGTCAATAAATATTTGAACAACTTGTTTACAAAGGGTTAATAGGTTAAGTGTGTGTATGTGTGTGTGTGTGTGTGTGTGTGTGTGTGTGTAAATGTATACAAATAAATGTTATATGCAGTGTGTGTATGGGTGCTGAGTAAAGGGTATCTACTAGTCATATATAAACGCTTATTTCATGAATGTGAAATTAGCTGAATTTATGCAATTTTTTTTTTTTGTTTTTTTTGCAAATTTCTTTTATTTGTTAAATACAAAAAACAAGTTGAAAAAAATGTTAAAATAAATAAATATTTAATTAAATTAATTTAAAATAAAATATTCTTGTTTGTTTTTTCTTTAAAATTTCATTTATGCTTAAATTAAATTGTAACAACTATTTGTCAATGAATTTTTAAAATTCCTAAAAATAAAATAAAAATCTCAAAATTATGAAAAAGAATTTGAATTTTGAATGATAATCGATTAGACCTGATTGTAAAATATATAAACAGACTATATATATTGGAAAATTATTAAACTAATAAAATTCATTAATTAAAGTTAATGCATAAATATTTTAATTAATAGAATATCACAATTTAGTTTAAGTAAGAAATTAAAACAATTGAGAAAAAGTTAATGAGACGATTTAATAATTGTAAAATTGTTTAATTAAAATTGATTTAATTAGCTCAATTATTGTTGGAAATATGAGTAAGGATCTGTAATAATACAATACAATTGAACAATTATATCGATTTGTAAGAGAAGTTTCAATGTTAAGCCACAAATTGCAATAAGCAAAAATCATTATGGCATTTTGTTGCATGTTGCAATTACAACAGTAAAATCCTTTGACCAACAACTCCAACCTGTAATGTTTCACCCGCCTATTTAATGCACCCGCACCATTCCATTTAAATCCATTCGATATGCCCAACTGTGTACTCCTGCTGTGCAATGCATTGCAGTGCAGTGAAGTCCTTGCTGTGTGCATCTGTAAATGTATCTGCATCTGCATATGTAAATGCAATCAAATTTGCAACGGTCATTTGGCCAGCCAACCAACCAACCAACCAGCCAACCAGACAACCAACCAGCCAACCAATCTAACGGCTATCATGTGGCATGGACGTTGCATGTTTATGTATTCATAAAGCTGCTGCTGCTGTTGCTGTTGCTGCTACTGTTGCTGTTGCTGGCAGTGCAACTGAATGATGTTTACCTCATAAATAAATAATTGTTAAGCACAAATATATGTTCACATTTAAAGGGCCCACAACAACAACAACAACAACAGCAACAACACTCACACCAACACCAACAGCAACAGACAAATTACTAGATGTCAAAAAGTAACCAAAATTTCTTTGACCAACCCCCACTCTAGTCAACAAACCCAACAACCAACCAAGCAACCAAACACCCAAAATAATATTTAGCTTGGCGTTAAACACAACGAATATTAAATACTCTTCAACACATTAATAGAAAATATATAATATGTTTGTTTATCAAAACAATTGTTTTATAACAATTGAAAATAATTTTGATATTTTTCCACATTTTCTTGTTTGCTCTGAATTATATTTCAAAATCTGTAGCATACTTTTAAGCTGTAGTTTTTAGATTTAATTGTGCAACCTGCAAAAATTTATTATAAATAAATTAAATATTGATAAATATATGTGAGATAAGGAAACTTTGTTTATTTATAATTTAAAATTAATTATTTAATTATACATTAGTTTTAATTATGTCAAATTAACTGAACTAGCATTATATTATATTCCTAAACATTATTTAATGCCTTCTAATTTTATTTATTTTCTATAAATATTTAACAAATTATATTATAAATAATTATTTAATTAGCTGTCTAATAATTTAGTATTTATTTATTTATTTTGTGTTTATAGTACTATAATAGGGAACTGTTTTCGATCTATTAGAGTGAAGTTTGTCTTTACTATTTGTTAACATCAATTGAAAGAGAAGTTTGCATAAAGCTAATGAATAAGCTCGTTACACTAATTAGTAACATTTGTTAGTAACATTTGTTTGTAACTGTATGCGTATATGTGTATATATGTGTATATGGGATTGGAAAGAGTTTTTCATTAACGTGACAGAAATTTGTACACAAATTTATAATACCCATTGCAAGTGTATACACACAAATATAGAAAAACTAAAAGAAAAATAATATATACTATATATCTAAAATTTTACATTGAAATGAAAATCTACTTAAACATTGGCTAACAGTATTAGTGTGTCTATGTCTCTTTGTGTGTGTGTTTGTATGTGTATTCATGAGGTCAACATTTGTATATGCAGCTTATAAGAGGATTATTGCCCCAGTCTATCAAAACGATTTTGGGTGTTCCAGTCAATAGGATGTTGCACATTTTTGAGAGTGTGTGTAACCGCTGCAAGTGAAACAGTTCTCGCTAATTGACAACAGTTTTCATTTTATATATATCTATACATATATATATTCGTGTGTCTGTGTGTGTTTATACACAAATACACATATATATGTATAAAATAGAATATAGTTGTATAAAGCAGCCACACATCTTTTTGGCCAATGCACGGCTCATCGAGCTCGACAGCATTCTCAAAGTAAAATAAGTGAAAAGAGTAAAAGGACAACTAGCAACTAAACCAAATAAGTTCCACTCTAATGGCCACAAAGTGTGAATCGTCTCGGAACTGGCGGCCTGTTAGACAGTTGAATCGTTGAACTGTTGGTGGACAAAATGGACAGCTGGACTGTTGCAAACATTGGAGTTTTGGCTAGATGGTTGGGTTGGGTTGGGTTGGGTTGGATTGGTTGGTTGGTTGGTTGGTTGGTTAGTTGCTTGCTTTCTTCAGACAGATGAAATGTCAGGTAGTATATCATTTTTTTAGTGCTGTGCAACCGCTATGTAACCGCAAAACGAAAGAGAGCAGCCACACAGGACTACTACTGCTGCCGAACCTTAACCAGAACACACCCAGATGGTAGTCGTACAGCAATGGCCAAGCCATAGACTCTAGATACCAAAGCCCTATGTATCCTTCCGTATCCTGTAGTTAGTATGAGTATATGGTAGTAGTACGCCCGCACTTGAATTAAACATCTTACGGTACTTATTTCGTGTGTTGAATGCTATGAGACTCTCCATATGCATCCATACATACTCCACACACACACACACACACACACACACACACACATACATATTAACTATCACACACACTAATACATACACATATGCATATACACTTGTGCTAAACCAATTTGTCTGGCTGTTTGTGGTGTCGTGTGTGTGTAAATGTATTGCTGGTGTGTGTGTGTGTGTGTGTGTATGTGAGTAAATTTAATAGTAAATATTGCTGTGTGTGCCTGGTGCAATCAAGGAGTTCCCTTATACAATACAATCTGTCGATAGTTTCTTATAAAATAAAAGCTCTCTACTGTAATTCAACAATTTTATGATACTTGTCAATGTCCCATTGATAAAATTCCTAAAATTGCTTTTCACATTTCTTAACAGGTTTGGGAACTACTCAAACTGCCCACTGAGACCTAAACTAGAGCCACATTACAGCTGAGCAGCTGCTCTTCTTGCACTGCGTCTTTTACTTGTTTATTTATAGTGTACAAAAGGCATTTAAATATCTACAATAAGTTTGTAACAAATCTACAGTATATATGGCCTAATATCATAAAACTTTTGGATCGAAAATTCTTTAATATTTAATGCTTAAGTTATTTGCTATGTTTATCAGGATCTCAAACAATGGGTATAATATTAATAATAATATATAGTTATATATTTAATTTAATAATAAATAATAATTTTAATAAAATAATATATATGTATATATATTAATTTTATATTTATTATAAAGAAAAGAAGAAATGATAATAAATAAAATTATAATTAAATAGATAGATAACAAAAAAAAAATAATAATAATTATGCCAAAATAAAAAATAATATATAACAAATCAAAGTAATCATAAGAAAAATAATATAAAAAAAATATATGAATAAAAGTTAAAAACAAAGCTTAAATAAAAATAATTGGATATATTTTAAAAGTAAATAAATAATTTATATATAAAACAAAAATAATAACTAAATAAATAAAAATAAATGATAATAAAATGAAGATAAATTTCAACATAAGAATTAAAATTTCAATATTTCAAGATAAAATAAAAAAGTAATAAAAAGAACACTTAAAATAATGATAAAAAAAAAAAAATAATAATAAGAAATAAAACAAAATGAATTGCAATAAAATAATAAGTAAATAGTAAGAATAAAATAATAGAGAATAAAATATAAAAAATTTAAATAAATATTAAAAATAAATATAATAATAATAAAAATCTTTATTAAAACATAATTTTTTATAATAAAATAATAGGTATATATTGATAATAAAATATATATATAATAAATATTTAGAATTGAAGCTTTATTTTTATTTGTATACTCTTTGATTGATTATAATTGATAATACTTTAATACTTTTATAATTTTATAATTATAATTTTAATTAATATAACTTAAAATGGAAAGTGATAAATACTTAATAAATATTTCATTATATTTTCTCAATCTGCAGTAAAGTATTTAAATCGTAGAGAATTTATATATTTATTAATGGATGCTTATATTGCAATATGTGTCTTTTGTTAGGGTATTTAATAGTCGATCTTAACTGAACTTGTGTTGCTTTCTTGTTGTGGATGTTAAAGTGAATGTAGACGATGTCGGCACTTTCTTCGTCTGTTGCCTCATAAGAAATTCATAAGTATTTCCGCTTCTGTGATTTTTGATTCGGTAATTAAAATGCAACTGAGATTCTGCTACGTGTGTGTATAAGTATGTGTTTATGTATTAGTATATGTATGTATATATATATATATATATATATATGAGTGTGTGTATGTGTGTGTGTGTGTGTGTATGTGTGTATGTGCGGCACATTTGTGCAGAGTACAAGCATTTTTCATTTGGTATGCTTATATTGGTATTGTTGTTGTTTGTGTTTTGGGTTTTGTTGATTTACTCCACACAAACATATACAAGTGTACACCCAGCTATGCACACACACACACACACATACACACACAAATATATATGTATATATATATACATATATATAGAAAGAACTTGAGTTATAAAGGCGACGGTTAGCAGCTGTTATGCCAGGTGCTCAATTGTATGAGTTTCTCGGGAGCTGAAGCCTGAATTTGATTGCTTTAGCGTATTGCAGCGGAGCTTTGATTACTCGAATGGTTTCTAAGCACCTGACCGAATGCCCTGGCACGGAAATGCAACAGTCGCAAAACGCATTATCTGCTTCAGCTGCCAAGTGGACAAGAAGTGGTAGCAAATAGATATAAAGCTGGAGTGAAAGGAAGTAGAAGATGGCGGAGAATATCCAAAACCAAAAAGGAAATGAGAAATAAAAAAAAAAAAACGTAAAAAAAAATCAAACAAAACAAACAAAATGGAAAAGCAAAAGTAAAAAAAAAGAAGGATAAATGAAAATAAAGCAAAAAAAAAGAAAAAAAAAGAAAAACACATTCTGCAATTTCATTTACAAAAGTTTATCTACAAGTGCACGACGATTGCCTGGGAAGAGGCAGGAAAATGAACGTGGTTAAACTGGGTAGTGGCAAGTGGAAAGTGGTAAGTGGAAAGTGGAAGAGTTGGTGGTAGTGTGAGCAAAAGCAGGAACTAGAAACTAGAAACCAGGAAGGAAAACGTAAGGCAGGGTTAAGGCCCAACAAGCTCTCATAGCGTTGGGGCAAAAAGGCAAAAAGCAAAAAGCAAAAAGCAAAAAAGCAAAAAACTAATGGCATCAAAGAAGAAAATCAAATATTGCTTGAGTGCCACTGGCAGCAACCAGCAACAACAAACACTGACAACCAATTGCAAGAACAGCAACAACAACAGCAACAACAACAACAACAACAATAATAACATTCAGCGGTTGCCGTGTAAGAAAACATGCAGATGGTCCGTCAAAAGTTTTGGTTGTAACTCGCGAATGATAAACCGCGAGTTGTATGACGTTGTGGGTTAGATAGAGAGGGATGGAATTGGAAATGGGTAGGGAAAGCCAGAAACTGTATAGCTGCTTTGAGAGAGTTGAGAGCTAAGGGAGTGGGGAAGAGAGTTGAGTTGGGCTTCTGGCCAAGGATGATGGTGTCTTTCGAGGCGAACGAGTTTATATGATTTTGATGAATTTCCGTGGCAACGATGCCAAAATGAAAATGAAAATGCTCAGATAGAAAGAAAAGTGGGCAAAGGATATTGGGTATGGGGGCTAAAGTACGGTTAGGGGTACGGGTACGCCTCGATAAGTAGCAGTTAGGATTTTCCTGCTGTACATCCGCGGTCCAGGATACTACAGGCATATAAGTGCCATGGAATGGTCCAAAATGAAGGCAAATGGCTGGCTGCTACCTGCTTTTTAAGTTTAATATTACAAATTGCAACGTAGATGATAAAAATCATTGAAGCCAGTGGTACAAAATTGTAACAGAGTACGGGTCATGCGGGTCATGGCAATAAGATCAGGACAACCAACCATGGACAAGTAAAGCCACTCGCACTGCCACTGCAAAGTAATTTCCTGCAATTTAAACTTAAGAAAAATAAGGAAGCGTCTTTGATTTCCGTGTGAAATGATGTGCGCCTTGAGATTGCAATAAAAACAACAACAACAACAACAACAACAACAACAACAACAACAACATCAACAACAGCAGCAGCAACAGCAACAGTCACAGCAGCAGATGATGATAGATAAAGGCAACAAGCTGTATCCAAAAGCACTAGAAACATTCACATTTCACAGTAAAAATGAAGATTTAATGAAGATTTGAGTTGATTTGATTTGATTTCATTTCACTTGATTTCATTTGATTTGATTTATTATTTCCTTAGGCTTCAGTTCAAGAAGTCCTTTTGCTACTTTATTAGATTATTATTGTGACCAGAGTTTGCCAATTGCATTTCAATCAATATTTAGTTATGTTCTGTGACCATCACAATTATTTTCACTGACCTCAAAAAATTCACTATATAGATATTTACAATTGAAACAAACAAATTAATGTCAAAAGTCAATAACAAACTATAATCCAAACTATAAAAAACTACAATAAAATGAAATAATTTTCATAGTAAACATTTATCTTTTAAATAATATAAATAAATAATACATTTTTATTTAATATCAACAATATTCCATTTTAATACTAATTTAACGTGCGGTAGCTGTATTGCCTTCGGCTCAGTTTTACACTACAATAATTTATAAAATAAATACATTTTTCAACACTTAAAAATTACAAAATAAATAATTCATTTTCACCTGCGAAATTTGTGTTCAAATATATATATATATATATATATATATATATATATATATATATATATATCACTGCTTTATATTTATATTCTTGTTTTTATTAATTATAAAATTATTTTGGATTATTATTAGACATTTCGCTTGAAAAAGAGCAAATGGATTTGTGAAAAATCTAAAAGTATGTAACATGTAGAAATAATCATCGGAGACCCCATTAAGTATATATATTCTTAATCAGGACAACTAGCTGAGATCTAGCCTCATTTTTGTACCCTATATTAGTTTCCGTTTGATTTTTGAATTGCCTCCCTCACCCCCGCAGTACGAAGAACACGATTATTAAGCACAAGTTTCAACCGATCGAATTTCTATTTGGCACACATAACAAATAGATCATTCTTGATTTACGTTGTAAATTTCGTCAAGATTTATAAAGAAACACAAAAGTTGTTATAAATAAAGTCAACATAAAATTAGTTTATTCATTTTAAATGCAAACCTTTCATTTGATAGCTGCAAGAGTATGTGTAATTGTGTGTATGTGTGTGTCTATATGAGTGTAAAGTTCAGTTAAAGATCATGGTCCAGCTGTGATGAGCTGTAAATAAGATTTATATTCATTATTTATTTATTTGAGGTTTAAACACTTAAAAAGTACACTGTTAACCAACACTGGGTTGTTGTCCAACACTCTCAAATTTATATATATACCAGAACATTCTCAGTTTATGTATTATATCTATTCATAGTCTTTGAACGCATTTAGCTGCTCGTCATAGCTTATAAACTATCTGTTTGAATTGTATACTAACTTTTATAGGGTTATGTTGCAAAGGTCCTGCCAACCCTTTTATATCAATAGCCATTTAGCTTAACTATCAGTTCCTGTGCAGTTTGTTTACGGTTTGTTATCTCTGGGTTTTTAGAAGCTATCGATGCTATTGAAACAACATTATTTTGCCATTTAGTAGTTTCTTTTTTCTCTGCTGGTACCATTCATTCCAATCAGACATTGGATACCAATATACCGTTAGTAGGCTGGCTTTCCCATGCCATTGCCAAAATTTTCATGTATCGCATCTTTTGCACCATGTACATTCTACATGAATTTTCCGTAAATTTTTTTTTTTATATGTTTTTTTATATTTTCTGTTGTTTTGTCACATTTCGGAAATGTTTGCGCCCAAAGGAGTCGCTGGGGCTGGTGCCCTTACTGCTGTTCGTCCTTCTACTGGCAGACCAAAATAAAATGCCTGAGGGCAGTAAATTCAAGCGGTACCGGCACCAACACTAACATCAACACCAGCACAAGTTCCAGCAACAGCAGCAGCAACAGCAACAGCAACAGCAATGGCAATGGCAATGGCCACGTGGCGTGTATAGTATTTACCGCCATGTGCATAGTTTGCAAGTCTGCGCGGCCGTCGCGACACCTGCAGGAATGGCCACCCAGAGCTCCACTCCGACATGGCCACTAACAACATCAAAAAGTGCCAAGTGCCAAGTGTTTGCCTTGGTCAGCGTTGTTGAAGCTGGTACCAACTATTCCCTGTCCTTCCCTTGACTTTCCTTCATTTTCTTGTTCATTTTTTTTTTGTCCAGTTTTGTGGGTTTCTTTTTTTCTTTTTGTCACCATTTTGGCGCTGTGACATTTTTTGGCTCACTCCCCATAAGGATGCAAGCTTCAGTATACTGTATACACTACCCAGTATCCAGTATCCAGTATCCAGTATCCACTATCCAGTTTCCAGTATCCAGTGTGTACAGATTCAGACCATGGCCTAATGTGCTGAACATATAACAGTTAGTTCCCATTTTTTTTTGTCTCCTTATATTTGGGTTCTTTTTTGTTTTTGTACACTTGTTGGCTACTCTTTTATGCACATCGATTTTCGCTCAGTGCTTTTTATTTGCCGTACCTAGACAGCCGGACATCCAGAACGGCGTACAACGTACAGAGTACGGCATTGCTATTTGTTTGTACGCCGTTTGTTTATGTGCCGTAACTGGTCAGGAAGTTTTTAAAGCGACATTTAACTGAGTACCAAACTTGTTAGAATGCTTAGACCGACTCTTAATACTATGTAGAGTGTCGCTTGAGTGCATTTATTTATACACACATACTCTCAAAAAATAACACAGATTCATTTTATTATTATTATTGTCATTAAAATCTATTAGATTGCAAGTAAATGGAGAATTTATTGTTTATTCTATCAATTTGCAACAAATGCCCATAAAAGTATGCTACACTTTTTTGATAACTTACATAGCATTCGCTTCTGTTTAATCTTTGCATATGGCAGCGTTCATTATTAGTGCTAACTGTACATTAAACGTCAAGTTCATTGTCCAAATGTCACTTGTGTTATTTAGGTTAGCTTCTCTTGGTTGCAAGTAGTCAATTTCAAGACGCTGCTGAATGCAAATTTTGGAGCAATAGAGCGCTGTGGTCAATAGAAGAATTTTGCTTTCAAGTAAACGTTTCCTTTTGTCTTCTATTATTATATGTCCATATAAAGTATTCATCATTATGTTTTAAATACAATTCTTTGTAATAAATCTTAAGCATTGGTTTCTTCTTAGGTAAAGAAGAAATTTACCTACTTAATACAAGAAATGCTTAGTATAAAACAATTTAGAGTTCTGTGATGAACTTTTGGTTCTTAGGAGTCGAACTTTGATTGTCCTTTATTCCATATTTATCTGAAGTCTTGATATATTAAAAAAGTACTAAATAATCGTATGATTTTAATGATGCAATTGTTTGTTCTGGTTGACTTTTATCCTATTTCTTTGATCTTTTGTCAAGAATGATTCAAATAGTTATTAGGATTGATTGACTTTTCAAGAAAATCACTACATTTTGACTACTAGTTACATAAATGTTACATAGTTACTCTTAAATGTTACATAACAAATTGAATATTTTTAGTCTTCTCATTGAGATTTGTTAAGGTTATGCAACTAACTTGGTTAAAAGCTGGTAAAAGGATATTATGAACGCTACCAAATCGGTTTATGTGTAACTTTCTGTTCCTTTAGGGTTTCTCCATAGCCAATTAATAAAACTATTTCACTTTGGTAACAAGGTTTGTCAAGTTTTACACATCATAATACATTCACCCTTAACTCACCTATTCTTTCACTCCCTTCCTCCGCTCTCTCTCTTTCACCTAACGTGTGTAGTTTGTAGCTCTCTTTGTTAGCAACACAGTTAACTTAGTTTGATTGTCGACGTTTCACAAAGTGGCGCTGGTGAACGCTTCCACATTTTGCGGACTATGCCGTCAAATCGTGCAAAAAACTTGAATGCACTTTACTCATATTACTGTATATGATTGCGTGTGTGTGTGTGTGTGTGTATTTGTGAGTGCGTGTGTAATGTATTTTGCAATATTGCATATTGTGAGATGCACTTAAATTCAATTAAGCTACAAAGGCTGTTACACAAAACTCAGGCAACCATCTATGGACCACACGCGTCCAACAACCTACAACCAGATGACAAGCAGGACGACGATGACGATGATGATGATGATGATGATAATGATGATGATGATGATGATGATGACGACACCAGCGATGACGATGACGATGACGTTGAAGAGAATGAAGTGCTACTACGCTGGCTAAACTTTATGTCGTTGCCCTTCATGCCCTCATTCTTTCAAGCAGCTATTTGCTCAACCATTCAAACTAGCACTCATACAATCATAGTTTCTACACTACTATTTCTTTATATTGTTGCTTTTTCTTATTGTTGTTGTGATTGCTGTTGTCGTAGTAATTGTTGTCGTTGTTTTCGTTGTTGTCACTTTGTCGCAATGAGCAGCTTTACCTACATATTATATCAAGCACATTGAAAAGTATATGCGACTAGTCAAGCAGCTTAAAAAATCTTACTGAGAATATACTAATATATAAATATATATACATTTATATAATCAAAGATCAGCTTTATATATATACAAATATATATTAATATATTCAACATATTAATTAAGAAAAAACGTTATTTGAAACGTTCCCCATTCGAATTGCGGCCTTAGAAAAGTTTTCTTCTGTCTAAGTCTCAGGGACTACCCTCGTTGCAGGGTTGCCATATGTTTGACTGAAACTGATAGTGGATTTAACCAGCTTTTAGCTGTTAATAAATATAACAACAGCTTGAATACTACTGCCACATTTCGTATAATTAGCTCCAGTCACTTTCCATCCGGAGCAGCAGAAACAGAGCTCCCCTTAGAGTCATAATATAGCACAAATATCCTTATGAAAAAGGATCTAATATATAATATAATATGTTTTCCCAATTCAAATATGTTTTAACTTAGTCATAAGAGAGTAAACGAGCTTCGGTTTGTGGCAAGAAATAAAATTTATTTAGTTTTTTCCTTTCTCCTTTTTTATCCTTTTTTGTATGCGTAACATGTGAGTGGTTGAAAGGATGTAAATATGCAATGGGTGGGAGGGGTGCATGGTTGCATGGTTGCATGGTTGCATAGTTAGATAGTTGTTTTATTGTGCGACTGTATATAGTAGTATAGAAGGGGCAATGCTAGAGTTGGTTGGGCGTGGTCATGTTGCATCTCTCTAATTTCATTTACACGCTATTCAACGCTGCTAAGCTTCAATGGAACTCTATTTAAATGCTTTTTTTTTCCCAACACACACATATGTGTGTGTGTTTATATGCACATAGAAGTGCACAAGATATATATATGTATATAAATATATATATATATATGAATGTATATATCAGATAGTTTACAGGTGGGTAATTTTTAGAACCTGCATAGAATGTGTTGAGTGCTTTGATATCTTGAGCATAAACTTGAAATGTGTCACACTTTTGTCTGTGGCAGCATCTTCTAAGGACATTTCCTTCTTGGTGTATCTCTTGCAACAGAGCATCTGCATTTGAGCATGAAGCATGCTAGCTGATAATAATAATAATGATGATGATGTGCATGATAATGAAGTTTGCTGTTGGCGCTTCTATATGTACAACTAATTCCATTAAAGCAAGCTCTAAGTTGATTTTCAATTGACTCCTCATTTGGGGGACGCAGCGTCTGCGTTGTCAGCAATCAACATGTTCAATTGAGCATATCCTGCCTGGGCAGGACACTGTCAGTGCTACGCAATGTGATTACCCAATGCTATTTTCTCTACACACACGACCAACACACAGCAATATTATGCACCCACACTAGCAGCAGCACCAACAGCAGCAGCAGCAGCAGAAGCATTTAAAATCAGCACCAGCAGCAGCAGCTTTAGCTAGCAAAAGGGCGAAACACAGTAAGCAAAAACCAGTGAGAGCAACAGTAACAGTAACAGTATCAGTACAAGTTTCAGTACTAACACCAACACTAACACCAACACCAACAACAACACCAACAACAAGGCAGAGCATGACTGGTGGCGTCTGTCCAGCGCGGCGCCTGTTGGTTGCCTTTTACATTTCATTGGATTTTATGCGTTTTACTTTATGCTGATGTTTTTATTATTAAATTTCCTTGAATTTTCATTTACATTTTTTGTGTTTCACTTCACTTCGTCCTGTGTTGGTGTTGGTGTTGGTGTTGGTGTTACTGTTGCTATTGCTGTTTCTGCTTTGTTGTACTTAAGCTACACACTTCCATCCACCAATCTTTCGTGTCACTACTCTGTATACACTTCTACTCGTCCTTCGTTGTACTGCGATTGCCTGGTCTTGATGACTCCTCTTCATTTTCACACTTTTCATTCAATTTATCGCATTTCACAAATTGAGTGTCGCTTTTCTTAGATGTCTTCTTCTACTCTGCTTTATTCCTTTTGCATTTAACACACCCTCTCCTCACCCTCTACCAGCACCATACTTAACACCACTCATCTTTTACTACCCATTCAACTATGTCCAAGCATATCCTTTGTTCTTATACCTCCGACCTACCCATCCTTGCTTAGCTCACATAATTAGCCATTTCAACACTCGCGATTTTAAGTCACTCTCTCCCTCTCCCACTCCCACTCTCTTTCTCCTTCTCCTTCTCTCTATTTTGGCAACAAGGAAATTTCATTTACTACACAACTAGTTTATAATTACACAAAGGTAACTCTACTTTATAAATAAAACAATAAATTAACTTTTATATCTCTATTTTACTATTTAAAGGACATTTTTTATACATATTGAATGCTATTAAGGCAAGGCAGAAGCTTATATAACACTATAACTGATGCATGTTTTATGTATATTATGGGTATCGGGTATGGTAAAAAGTTCGTGGCACCACTAAGTCCTCATTGAAAAAGTCATTCCGATACAGCTTTAATTTTAGTGTCTTAAGATTAGAATTGGATATTCTTTTGTAAATGAATAAAAATATTGGCAAATTATTCAAATTTAACAGTATTATTAGGAGAAAGAGAAAACGAAAGCTTCGCAGATATATTTCGATGTATTCCGTTACATTATAACTGAGACAGCCGTTGATTTAGGATCTGTTTTAGTATCATTAAAAATTTTGATAAAATTCTTTAGAAAGTTGAGCCTAGGTAAGCATATCAAAGGGGGACTAAGAAAAGAATCTCGATGTATATATTCCCTTAAAGAAAACTGGAAAAAATATATTATAATCCATTTTTAAGATGTTTTATATTCGATGATAAAATTAAATACACTAAAAAGGGATTTCTATGCCAATACCATAAGCTAAAGTCTAGTTGGTCGAACGATTGGTTCTCAGCTCTACTGTGAACCAGAGAGAGATTAACCAAAGTACTTGATGATAATTTAATAAACCCTCAACAGTTGCTAGAGCTTATTTGGTTAGCAGCCACCTGATTACACCCCCAGATTAGGTAATCTCTGACTATCACTTGCTGCGATCTCTGTAGAGTTCTCTTAATGGAATTAGGACTATGAAAACTATCCGATTCAGTTTTTTAAACAGTAATCATAGAATTAGTAATCAATTTGATTAGCGGCAGAAGTTTGTGAATAATAATAGAACCTATGAGATTCTTATACCTTAAATAATCGATTATATTTTACTTTTAAAAAAATCATTAACAAAGTGCTTGAAAATTTTTACTGTTTACAGTGCCACAAACTTTTTACAAGGCCACGAAGTTTTTCCCAGTGCCAAGAACTTTTAACCAACACGAATATAAATATTCAGATTGAGATAGTAATCTGATATATTCTTATCAGCTAATATTCAATATAATACTTGCTGATTGGATGGCTAACCAGGTTGTTATTGTAGATTTATATGAGAAACGAATCACCTAATTGATGACTGAAGCTACGAAAAATGTGAGAAAAATGCCAGCATAGAAATATGATATAAAAATCCAACTTATTCAACTGATTGTATACAATTATGATTACAAGTAGATTATGTATTTTAATAGCTGATACTAAAATAAATAATATATTGTATAACTGACCCAATTACATCCTTTTTTCAACCTTTTTACAACCACCAAATTTCTGCTAAGTTCAAGCTTCACTTTTCAAGTCGTCAACGCTGCAGTTCAATGTAAATGCTACAACCAACTGAGTTTGCCTGCTCTATGTATATGTAGGTGTTTGTGTGTGTGTGTGTGTGTGTGTGCGTGTGTGTGTGTGTGTAAATATATTCTTGTGTATCGCAGCTTGCTTTCAACACCTTAAGCTAGTGCTATTTCAACCACATCCACATGCACAGCCAATGCTCTAACCTTACGTTCAACCCATTCGCGTTTCAATTCATTTTTCAAGTCCCATTTGCACAAACACACCTCAAGCCACACACACTACTACTAATATCAACCAAAAGGGTTGAGGATGGGGTAAAGGGTGAACGTAAGAAGAAGAAAACAGCAAACCCGTTACCGCCCGTTGGCAGCGCCTTATGCAAGGTTCATTTTTGGCAGCTCATGAATATTCATAGACATGAACACGTAAAGCCTGGCAGCAAGCTATCTGGCAGCGTCAGGAGTAAACTGGACTGAAGCTGGATGAAATCAGAGCGGAGAGTGGACGTGGGGGGGTGGGTAGGTGAGGAGGTGAGGAGGTGTTCTGGCATTGCCTGGTCACATTATGCAAGCCATATTTTTTTTTTTCTGTTCACCCGCCGCGCGCGTTTACAAATTGTATCCCGGCCAGCACTTAGCGTGGCAAAGATTGCGCCTTTCAGGGACGAATGGAGCAGCAGCTAAAGCAACACCCAAGATATATAAATATATATATATAGCAGACCAATTGATAGCTATATATATATATATATATATATATATTTGTTTATATAGATATAGATATGTGTATGTATTTTATGTAAGTGAAAAAATGTTTATTGTGGGAATCTGTTTAAGTTTGGCTGCGGCTTTGGGTAACGTTTGTCTTAGAGTTGACCAGTTGTTACTATGAGTGCTGTTCCTGTTTTTGATCATCTAACTCATCATCACCATCACCTTCATCATCATCCTTAACATTTAGCTCTTGCTCCAGCTCCTCGTCCAGCTCCTGTATCATATCTAGATTTGTAGATTGTGATGTCGATTGTTGCAACTCATTTTGTCCGTCATCTTCCAATACTGGTTCCGTTTCCGTTTCCGCTTCAGCATCCACTTCCATTTCCGTTTCTGATTTCGCTTTAGGCTTGGGCATTGCAAAACGTTTTGTCCAATAACGTGCGATCCTATCATGCTCCTTCCGATTACATTTATATTGATCGGCAATGCCCATAACAAGTGGATCATTTGGATTACATTCACCAATGAGCACCCATATGGAAAGTAATACCTTGGCAATATTCATAACCGGTGACCATCGTTCATTTAGCACATCCAAGCAAATGACACCACGACCATCAACATTGCAATGATAGATGCGGGTCACAAAGCGTATCTGAGGCGGTCGGAATGGATATGCAGTTGGAAAGCGTATGTCCAGCTTAAAGACGCCACCCTCGTAGACAGTGCCGCTAGGGCCATTCACCGTTGCTTTCCAATGAAATTGATCCTCCTTGTACATTTCGGCACTACAGTTAGGCGGAGGATGCTGAATAATTTCAGTTAGCTCTCGCTTAATCCGCATAGCCGAACCGTTTAGCTGTTGAGATACATGCGTCTTGGCTGGTGTGGTTGGCTCATCTTTGCTGTTGTTAGTGCTGGCCACATGCTGTTGCCCCTGACTGGTACTCGGTGCATTCTCATCCTTATTACACTCATCACCATCCGTCGGCCGCATTACCTCCGTCTTTTCATCCTTTTCAATTTTCTCATCAACGGGGCTGGACGTTTCTGATGATTCTGCTTTCTGTGGCACTACATTCGACATGTTTGACATCCTTTTCTCTCTCTCTTAAGTTAAACGGTTGTACAATTTGGAAATTTATTATTGGAAAATTTGTTGTTATTGTGAATTTGATCTTATTGTTTTGATTGCTCACATGATTTCAACCTACTTTTCTACCTGATTTTAATTACCAACGTTACTACAATATTCTAACTAAAATATAAACAAAAATAAAAGAGAAAACTAAATCTATTGTTAAGCTTATTTTATATTTATAAATATTAAACTACTTTGCAAAAATATTTTAAATAAAACTAGTTAAACTAAAGCTCATTCAATCTCTTTAAGAAGCTTAAAATATTTATTGCTTTTAATCCTTTGATTGAACTAAAATAAATTGCACAAATTTCTATGAAATTATTTTTCATATGTTTTTGTTTTCTATGAAATTATTTTTCATATTTTTTGTTTTGAAAAAAAAAAAAAAAAAAAATTATTCACTGCAATAACATAATAAATTATCCTTTAAATAAAAAGACTTTATCAACCCAAAGTTTACATAGAAAACTTAAAGAAAACTTCAAGTTATTAAACAGAAATGAGGCAGTAATAAACTTGGAGAGATTTTATACTCTTATTTTTATATATATTTTCTTATTGTTACTTTCAGCAAATTATTTAAGTAAATAAAAGAGAAATGCAGAATAAATATAAAAAAAATTTATCAAAAAATATAATAAAATAAATAAAAATAAAATGTAATTAAATATAAAACAAAATATAAGAAAAAATATAATTGAATTAACAAATAAACAATTAATACTATATATATATATATAAATATATATTATATATATTTAATATAATATAAACATAATAAAAAAAAATATATTTAATTATATATAAATAAAATAATATCATACATAACAGAAAAAATAACAGAAATAAAATAACAAGAAAAAATATACATAAATATATATACAGATAAATAGAATAAAGGAAGATTGAACGAAATAAAGGAATAAATATAAAATAAATTAAAGAAATTAGATAAAAATTAAAGAAATTAAAATAAAACAAAATAAATATAAAACTAATAAAACAAAAGAAATTAAAATCAAACAAAATATGTTTAATAATAATAAAATAGAAGCAAATAAATCTAAATAAAATAGAAATAAACTAATAAAATAAAAGAAAATAAACAGGAATTTATTAAAACTGAACTGCAATGAAATAAATAGCAAGAAATAAAAATAAAAATAAAATAAAATATTGACTATGAATTGATACAAAGAATGAAAAAAGCTAATTAATATTAGTCATAATTAATATTAATTTAAATTTATTATTTTTTATATGTATTTCTAACTTATTTATATATTTAATTCATTTAAAGAATATTTTCATGTACTTTTTATATTTTAGTAATAACAATTCCTATGGAACCTTGGCACCGATCCATACCTAAGGTATATTCATTATATTTAAGTTTTGTGTAAACTTTAATATAAAAATTTTAGTAAGGAATAAATTACTTAAGAAGCTTTAGTTTTTTTTTTTTGGCAAATTTAATCAAAATCTCTTTTTGTTCGATACTAATCGTTCACTGTAATTTAACTACTTCTTGCAGCTAACTTAATGCTGCAATTTAACCAAAAAAGCTAAAGTCAAATCTTAAGACTTCATTGAAACAAATCCGATACCAATCGTAAGCTTTAAAATAATTAAATTATTTATTTTTCCTGACTTTTCTTATGCTAAAAGTTAGCTGAAATATCTGAAATGTAATCAACACTTAACCAAAATTTGTATTATTAAGCTAATTAAATTTTTTTTTATATAAGTAAACCACAAACTATAACAATGTATAACAAGTCTGCAGCTAAGTCTATTCGATATTAATTTCATATATAGTTAAACGATATGTATCGATAATTGCAATTAAAGCTGCATAAAATATAAAACTTTGTTGTCAATATGTTTTTATGAAGGCAATAAAAAAAAAAAAAAAAAAAAAACACTTCAAAAGTTGCCAACTTTCAGTGTTGGCCAGCCAAATGGCAATTTTATGCTGACAATGACATCAAACTGGCCAACGTAACCAAACTGAGAGTCCAACCGCCCATTTGGTGTATCGCCAGCTTTGCTTGCTTAAACAAGTCAAACGTTAATGAACTTAAAGAAATTAATTAAAGTGCCACACTAGCACATACACAGATAACCAACTCAGTGTATATATATGTATGTGTGTGTGTGTGTGTGTGTGTGTGTGTGTGTGGGGCATGCGATGCCTTTATTGAAAACGACATCCGGTTTGGCCATCAAGCGACATCATTGGCCGCTGGGCGGCTGCCCGTCGCAAAGTAAATGCAATAAAAGCAACACCAAAATGAGATTGAAGGAGACACAAGGTGTATGAATGTAGGCGTTGTTGACGCTCCACTGCCACTGGGGCGTGACATAGCGGAGATAATATTTATTTATAGATACCAACTAACAAATGCTCTATATTATAATTATCATCAACTTAATCATCCGCAGCTATAGGTAATTGATTGTCTATAACAACCAACCGTAATATAATAATCAGCTGTAGAGCCATGAGTACAACACCAACACGCCAACCAAACTGGGTGAAATCAATTTCATTGAATAGACCCAAATGCAAATACCACTGTACAGGTATGAAAGGCATAGTTAGAAGCATATGTGTAAGCAACAAGCATCTAGGTTCTACTCCATTAGCTGATAGGTTCAAGCTGTAGCTGATATAGAGACGTAGTCCCTCAGTGCACAGAGTTAATAGATAGCAAAAAATTCTGATAGTTCCGACTTTTTGCACCTATTTAGAAAATATATTTCAATTATAATTGATAATAATATATATATATATATATATATATATATATATTTGGCAACAATGCAACTTACAAAATTTATTATGAAGAACAAATAGCAAATGCTCCACGTGCAGACACAGTAAACGTTTAGCTCCAGAAGAATTTGCAGTAGCAGACTTGTTTTGACTTCTGTAATAATATGCGACATATTGCTGACATTTACTTTTGACACTTCTAACAATCTGGCAACGCTGTACTCAACACTTATCGACAGGAAACACTGTACGTGCAGCAAAGGCAATCCTATAGTCCATATGCCTCAACTCTAGTAGCAAGTTTCTGCTGTTTATTTTTCTCTCTTTATTTTCTTTAAATGTATATACATATAAATAGAGAATATAAGCATAGGTGTGTGTGTGTGTGTTTGTGTGTTGTTGTTGTTGTTGTTATTGTTGTCAAAGCCCCGGTTTGATATACATCCAGGAACAAGGATGCTACATTCAACGTTATTGCGCAAAATTAACAAATGAAGCTGACAAACGCAACGTAGATAAGCTACACACACTGTACAGCAAAGGATATATCTGTATGTATGTGTGTGTGTGTGTGTGTGTGTGTGTGTGTGTGTAGTGTAGACCCTTGACCAGGATACGAACTTTACTTCTTTTGCGTGTCAAAAAAAAAAAAAAAAGAATTCAAAAAAAAAACAACTTTTCTGCACTCTCAGCTTTTATTGAATTCCATTACAGTTTCATGCCAGCCAAGCGAGAGAGCGCCGTCTGTAACATCATCATAATGGGATGGCTGCACTGACATCCTTTTCCAGAATATCCAGACAACATTTAACATGGTTGTCCCCATCGTCACAATCAGGCACTGTTTGCCTTATTGGCCATGTACTATATACGTATATGTATGTATAAACATATCAGACCACATGACCAATATAATGAAAATCTATTGGACAGATCCTTGCCAGGACAATGTCTGAAATTGACATTGTTGTAATTAACCAAATAGAAAGCGTTTTAGTTCCTGCTTCATTTAGATACCCTTTTTGGGGTCTATACTGTCTTCTATACTACTCTTCTTCTTCTTCTTCTTCTTCTCTCTCTCTTTCTCTCTTTCGCTGCCTTTCTACTTGATAGCTCTTATCTATTGGTTAGCTGCAGATTGCTGAAGCGTTGAATTTCTTCTGAAGTATAGCGGAAGATTAATCTCAAATCCTAACAAAATTGTATTTTGTTCTAAGTATTCAAGCAACAACTTATCAAGCATATATAGACCATATATATAGTTCTCTGATATTGATCTAATAAAGAGAAATATATATATTTATAGAGATTTAAGAGCACCAACAGTAACAGAGTTAGTTAGAGTCGACAAAAGTGCACTTTTAGTTAGGGTTATAGAGCTTTCTTAGAGTTGTGGAATTGTTGAGTTGGTTACTTGATGTCAATGCATTCAAAATGTTCTTTATAAAAGGTGGCAACGCCATGCTGCAAGCACATGAAATAAAGAGAAATATTCATTTAAACAAAGATCTTTTACTTTATTCTGAACATAGTTTCTGAGGCTCTCAACGGGCAGCATCTGTAGGGTTGTTGCCTGAACTCGACAGAGTTGTCGTAGCTCTGTGAGTTGCAATTAGAAAGAGATGCAATGATTATAGGTTTGCTCTTACCAAACTTGTGTATGTAATAGAAAATTGGGTAGCAGTTGAAAGACAGAAGTTAAAATAAAGCGAGGAGTAAGGGTATGGAAAAAATAAAATTATGCTCACATCTGTTGATGACAGCGGCAATTCGGATGACAAAAATTTTCTAGCTTTTGAATGTTTTTCTTTTTTTCTCTTTTTTTTGGTATGTACAAAAGATGCGGGTGCTGCAGATCCATACAATATGATAATGCCAGACCGCAAATGTTGAGTCGGAAAAGCAAAGTGAAATCATCCACTGCCAGTCAACAGATTTTCACAGTATATAAAGCAGTAGCATTAGTAGTCAGAAAATGCAGACATAATGATTCTTATCCGATATGCTTTTGAGTAGTTGATTTTTGTGATTGAATCAGAGTTTTGTTGTAAGCACTCGGACAATGAATAGTTTATGTATTGTTCTTTATGTTGTTGTTGTTCTTGTTGTTGTTGTTGTTGTTGTTGCGAATGTCTAAGCAAAGCAACAAATAATAAAGAAAATGCCAGAACAAATTTTAATTGTTTTATTTTTATATGAAATGAAGAAAATAGATGTGAGACTTATTAACATTACATTTTATAAAGTATAAAACATATATTTATATATATATATATATATATATGCATAAAATAAATATTAATGAAAATCCATTAGATTTTAATCGAATATAAGTAATCGTTATGCAAATCTTGCTTAAAAGGAAACCTTATAAATTTCAAGTTGAGTTTGCATAGTTGTAGTTTAAGGCAATCAAATTGAAGTCATAGAAATGTCAAAGTACACATAGAGAAACACAAACACGAGCACACACAAAGACACACACACACATACATACATACACATACACACATGCATTATGTATACACTGATGAATATAACACATTAGAAAATTACTACAGAAATGAATTTAGTCAAATGTTTTGCAACTAAAATGAAATAGAATTTTTGTGAGGCTTCTCAGTCAATCTAATGCTTCAACAAAAAGTTGCAACAGAGCCGAAATGCTAACTGCCATTTTGTAATTGTTAACTGGTAACTGAACTTTATACTAAATCTAAACCTATGAGTATGTGCTACAGCCTGAGCTAGAGCCTGATCCTGTGCCATGGCTAAAGCCATAAGCATGGCCAAAAAGTAAAACCTAAAACAAAGTCATGGACAGAGAGACTCAATTAATTTAAGGGATTCTACACCGAAAAACTAACAGCAACATTTCTGTGGTAGATTTCTGTAAAGGAGTCGCGACTCCTGGCTGCTGGTTGGAGTCCATAAAGTGGATTTTGGCTTTGGCATTTGGCATTTGGCATTTGGTGGTCTTCGCACAGATTTTTGGCCCAACAAAATTTAATTAAACTCCAAATGCAGCTCTTGTTGCATAAGCAAAAGGCAACAGCAAAAGGCAACAGCAACAGCAACAGCAAACGGCAACAACAACCTTAACTCTCTGGCTACAACTTTTAGTTGACGCCCTCTGCCTCTTGCCTTACTGCCATAAAGTTGGCATCTAAATATTATTTTACACGACGCTTTAACTGCAACTTTTGCATGCCTCATAATAATCATAATAATGCCACAAGCAACAAATGTTTCATTAAAAGAAAAATAAAGCACTAACTAAAATAGCAAGCACATTGCATTCAGATCTATTCAAACATCAACATTGTGTAGAGTAGTGGGGTGGATAGGGGGTAGGGGAGGGGGTAACCACCCGCTGTTGCTGGTACTCGGTCGCAGCGTATGTTGCTTTATGCGTATGATATTTTGCCAGGCAAAAGTTATACGCCAGAAAGGAAGCAAGCAAAAAAAAGGATAATTTCTTTTTTATACTCAGCCTTCACTTGACGCACCCCCCGCTTCCCTTTCCCACAATAATATGCAACCATAAGTATTTTCTAACAGGTATGTGAAACTTGTGGCTATGATTGTAACACTCAGAAAAGCTCCTTGAAAACATTGTGGAATATCCTTAGGAATATCCTTAGAACGCGTTCCGCTTCAACTGTTTAAAACTTTCGATTCTTTCAAGCTGCTTGCAGGATATATGCTAGTCGTGCATTATCCTTTGGAAATTGTCATATTTTTTCTTCATACTTTCTGTTGCTGCTCTTCCTCTTTCTCTTCTTCTTGTTGTTGTTGTTGTTGTTCTGCTTGTTGTAGCTGGCAGCCCTTTTGGCATGGGAAGTAAGGACTTGCTCTTTTAGTTAAATGTTTGAAAAGAAAAATTAAAAACTTTTACAACAGCATGCGCGGGCTGCTGCTGCTGCTGTTGCTGCTGTTGCTGCTGATGTTGCTGCTTCATCTTCTATTAAATGTTGCAAGCGGGGCAAGTGCAACTAAAAGAAGTTAAGCGGCCAGGCAGCAACAGCAACAGCAACACCAACAGCAACAGCAACAGCAGCAGCGCAAAGATTACGTCTCAACAGCAACACCAAAGACATGTTCCACATGAGTCTTAATCCTGACGAAAAACAGCCCCAGGACGCGACTGTGGCATGCCACCATATTTCATATAAAAAGAAACCGCTCTGCACATCTATGTAAATGTGATTGTTTTATATACATATACATACATACATATACATATATATACATATACATATATGTTACAAAGGCTCCATAAAGGATAAAGAGAAAATTTAATTTCGTATCATATAAAATATCCTTGCAATATGATCAATAAAGCGAGCGATAGTTGCAACAAGGACATTGGCATGAAAACCATGCTAATTTGCTTCCCAAGCTGTGACTGTACCAGCTGTGGAAGGTAGCATCTCTAAGCCCATAAAGTATACAGATTCATCAGCTGTTTCTGTTACTTTTTCAGTCTGTTCATCAATAATATGTATAGCAAAGCTTCAATCTTCGAGGCTAGTAGAACTATTAACAGCAACTTAATAGAATAGTATTTGTCGATATGTATGTGTCTGTGAGTATATGTGTGTGTGTGAGTGTATGTGTATCAAATATGTATTTGTATGTATAATATGCTGTGCTCGGTACAATCAACCATTCTGTTCTAAGCTGCCTAGGGTAATCATTTTGCTGGTGGTGCTGCGATGTGATCACTGTATACTTGTGTACACCTATACACACTCACATACACGTACACATACATATGCATAAAATCATAGATATAGCTTAACTTAATAGATTAACCAAATGGATACTATTCGCGTCTATCAATGGAAAGTAGAAAACGCTAAATAAAGACGCTCCCTTTGAACCTACCCAATAGAGTCCTTATATATACAATAAAATATATAATATATAAATATAATAATAATAATAATAAAAATATAAAATAATGTACTAAAAATATATAAATATAATAATAATAATAATAATATAAAAGAATGTAATAATAATATATAAATATAATAATAATAAAAATACAAAAAAATAATGTAATAACAATATAAAATAATATAAAAATAAAAAAATATATAATATTATTATATATATAATATATATAAAAAAAATATTATAAATACTATAATAAATAATAATTAATAATAATTAAATAATAATTTAATAAAAAAAACAAAAAAATATATAATATATAAATAAATAAAAATAAAATAAATATATAATATATAAATTTATTTTTGCCACAAGTATTGCTAACTAATTTGCTAACTAGTATTAAATTGAATATTGTTTATATTAAATCTAATTAAAAAAAAAATCTAAAAAAGTATTATTATCTTTATGATTTTGTAACTGTTGTTATTGGTGTAGCCTTCGAAGTAGTAGAAATCTTAATGCTATAGTACTTATATCTAGGATTTAAATCTAGGACTTAAACCTAGGACTTATATTTATTTTGTGTTTGATTTCTGCAGTATTTTTCAGCATGGCGCTCAGTTGAGCAGCGGAAGTATAGCACACAGTTTAGATTTAGGAGCGGCCGCTCTGTCTGCATATTTGCATGTATCTGTGTGTTTTTGGGGGACTTTAAAAAACCGGCATGTCCTGGCTGGGATTCGAACCTAGGACTCCTCAGTAAATTGCATTTACTTGGACGACAGCTTAATCCCTTCTTCGATTTTATTCGAGCTATGTAAGGCTTTTACATGAACTTTTTAGCCCCTTTGCCTTTTTGTAAAAAAGAAGCAAAGCGGAGCTATTGGAAATGTGCAAAATCCAAAAGTATGTAACACATAGAAATAATCATCGGAGACCCCATAAAGTATATATATTCTGAATCAGGACGACAAGACGAGTTCATCTAGCCCTGTCCGTCTGTCTGTCTGTCTGTCTGTCTGTCTGTCTGTCTGTCTGTCTGTCTGTCTGTCTGTCTGTCTGTCTGTCCGTCCGTCCGTCCGTCCGTCCGTCCGTCCGTCCGTCCGTCCGTCCGTCCGTCCGTCCGACCGTCCGTCCGTCCGTCCGACCGTCCGTCCGTCCGTCCGGCCGTCCGTATGAACGCCTGTTTCTCAGAGACTATAAGAGCTAGAGCAACCAAACTTGAAATCTAGATTCGTTATGTTCGTACGCTGTACAAGTTTGTTTTTGATTTTTGAATTTCCTCCCCTGACCCCCGCAAATCGAAAAAAACGATTATTAAGCACAATTTTCAACCGATCAAATTTATTTTTGGCACACATCATAATTAGATCATTCTTGATCGATGTTGTGAATCTGGGTAAGATTGATCAAAAATCTCGGAAGTTACAGATCAGCAAAAGTGGCGTTATGGGCCCCGGGGGGGTAATGTAGTGCGCGCAAAATAAGAGCTAGAGCAACGAAATTTGGAACGTAGATTTGTTATGTTTGTACACTATACGAGTTTTTTTTAGATTTTCAAATTTCCTCCCCTGACCCCCGCAAATCGAAAAAATCGATTATAAGACACAATTTTCAATTGATCAAATTTCTTTTTCGCACACATATTGAGTAGACAATTCTTCATCTACGTTGTGAATTTCGTTAAAATGTAACAATAAACACGAAAGTTATACAACACTAAGTACCGCGATATAGAGCGTTGGGGGCTTGGAGAATATCTGTTAATTGAAACGATCTCTGCATTGTGTTAAAAGGTGTTAAATTGTTATGGAAATTTACTCCGATTTAGTACAGTTTTATTGAAGATAATCGACAGTTATATCCTATGAGAGTTAAGCCCTATTTTATAGCAGAAAAAGTTGAAGGCAACTAAAGAAAAAGAAAAAAAAAAACAATACTAAAAAAGGATGAGAAACTTTCAAGGAATTGTTTGCTTATCGTACAACAATTATTGCTTTCTATTGCATTTCGTTTTTCTTTTGCTTAATTATTGCTTTTTATTTTACTTTTTGCTTCTAGCACAAAAACTATAGAAAATAATAATAAAAAAGGGGGGGAAAAATATAGTAAGACGAAGGTCCTTTATTGCCAGCTGTTGCATCTCATTGAAAACATTGTTTGCTGCATTGTCCTGCTGACGCTTAGAAGCTAATCGTATGCAAGCTTAACTACTTTTATTTCCTGAAGTCCTGGAAAACTAATTATTAGAAATTTACATAGGCAATAAGAGAGAGAGAGTGAGAGAGAGAGAGGAGAAAAGTGCAGAGATTTATTGCTCTCACAATAGATTATCGCTTGGCTTTTTTTAATATCCTTTGCTCCTGCAAACAAACTTCACATTTCCAACTGTTGCATCCTTCGCAAAATAGAATCTAATTGTAAAACTATTCGTGTGTAAACATTGTGCAAGGATATGTTTCCTTGGCAGATTTTCTTATGCTCATGATAAGTTATCGCATGCTTATTGTCCTTTTGTTGCCACATAAATTATATACCTTACGAGAGAGAGAGAGAGTAAGATAGAGAGGGAGAGAAAATAATTGTTAAGCTTTTGCTCGAGAAACTTATTTGTTGTGCATTGTAAAAAGTTAAACTTATTTAAGGATTTGTATCCTTGTATCCTTATCGGTTTATTGCTTCTTACTACGTTTTGCTTTTAGTTCACCTCTAAGAGGATCTGTTGCATCTGATTAGTAACACGGGGGGCTGCAACAGTTGCAACAGTTGTGTATCGTTGTGCAAGCTGCAGGATTTAAGCAAATGCACCAGGCAATATAACAACGACTAGGAAGTACAGCAAGGATATTTCTGGATTAAGACCAAGCACCAGCTCTAAGGCTATGCCGGCATCAATGTTGATGACACTCGATGTGTCGATGCGTCGATGTGTCAAGTGGCGGTGGCTGTGGCGGTGGCGGTGGCACTTGTGGCGCCAGGCGTTTTACTACATGCAACACCATCAACAGGAGTTGTGGCTATAGGCGGGGGGGGGAAGAGGAGGGCAAAGGGGAAGCATCTGGCAAGTAAGAAGCTGCGACTGGCATTTACCTGGGCGGAAAAGGAGTCTCTCCTCGTGTTTTGTCTGCTGCTGCTGCTTATTGCTGTCTCCCAGCATCCTTTATTTATTTATTTTCTAGCTTTTCTTTTGCTTGGGTTTTGGTTTTTGGTTTTCTCATACTTTTTTTGCTGTTTTCTGTTTTATTTTGTTTTGTTTTGTTTTCTTTCATTTGCCTTCAATGCAATTATACTGGATAAATATCTTCTTCCGTTTTAGCTGTAATTACAAAAGTTTAATTGAGTTTTCTCGGCTCGTTGTGTTCGTTTCTTTTTCACATATTTTTTTTCTCTACTTCTCGCACTCTTTCTGTCCCTTTTTTCTTGCCTTTCGTTTTGTTGTTTTGCCTTGTTTTTGTCCTGCTTATTTTTTTTTCATTCATTTTCTTTGTTTTTGTTGTTGTCCTATTCGTCGACATCTCCAACGTTGTCGTTGCGGCTGGCTAGAAGTTTATCCAACATTCTCTCTGTGTAAAGTCGTCCTGGCGCTGCCTGTAGCTGAAGCTGAAGCAGAAGCTGAAGCTGAAGCTGAAGCTGGCGTTGTCATTGTCGCCGTTTGCTGCCGTTGACGTTTTTTCATCTGAATCTCCTCTAGCCTTCGTTACCAAACTCCAGCTCCAACTTCAGCTCCAACTCTAACTGCTTACAGCAACACCCTGTACCCAATGATTGTGCTTAAAGGGTTTCTAATGAATTGCAAATGGCACTGTCAAACCTCAAGGGATTAACTAGTACGGCTGCTGATCAGCTAAAGTATATATACTATGATTAATATTTAATGATTCAAATCGATAACTGACAATAATTACAATATATATTTTGATTGTGTGAGTTTTTGCTTATTTTACAGGGTATTTCATAGTCGTTTTTGTTGTGGCATAGCGAATATTTACTTCGTTTTTTATTGTTGATGTTGCAAAAAGAGTTGTCAGCCTGCCAGGCCTGTCTATCTAGCGCCATGTGATTGTTTTTTGCCACAGTAAGAATAGTAGTTCGAAAGGATATAGAATGAGAAGTGGATAGAGAGTGAGAGAGAGAGAGAGCATAGACTGATAAACTGGTAGACTTGCAGACTGGCAGACAGTGAGCAGAGCAGCAGGAGACAGTAGCAAAAGCCTTCGGGCCTGGGCTTGAGTGATTTCTTTAGCTACAGCCAAGGACAGTCGAGCAATAGCCGCATAATAAAAAACTGATTAAAACTGAGTGTAAAAAACTTAAGTTAAAGCCGCCAATGTGCCAATGCTTAGACTTAACTCAAGTGCTATCAATTCTTTCTTTTTCTTTTTCTTTTTCTTTATCTTAAATATAAATAGCGAAAGTGTTGACTAACGCGCTGTAAGAAGTAAATAATAAAGATAGCTAAAGATAAGCAAAACAGTGCAGAGCATACGAAAAGGGAAGAGAGTGAGAGAAATGAGTTGAGGAAGGAGCAAATAGAAGTAAGAGCAGAGGAAGAAGCAGTGAGACAGATTCTGGTTAATTTATTCATTGCAAATTTACATCCTCATGTTTGCAAATTTAAAAACTGTACACACTCACACACACATACACCCATACACTCACTTATACACATACACACATATTTATATATATATTTATATATATGTGCATAGAGTGTGTTAAAAAGACAGGAAATGCATAGTTAGAAAGAGTCGCGAGAATGAGATAGTCACATGCATATAGTTAGAGCTAGATAGAAAGAGAGAGAGAGAGAGTGTATGTGTGAGAGAGAGATAGCAGCTAAAAGTGCAAGGGTGCATGCGAGTTTATTCAAAGCAGACTCTTCTAGTAATATGTAAATCGCATTGGCACTGCCAAAGTGGAGTTTGCCCAGAGTCAGCAAAACCTGTACCGCTTTTTAACTGCAACTTCTATATACACACATACATATATGCATACATATATACACTCACATTCATATACACTATGCTTTTCATACTCTTGTCATTATTCACACACACACACACACACATATACATACACACACGCATCAGCGCCTTCATGTGGCATTGCGTTCAGTTATTTTCCTATGGGAAAAATCCACTTGGCGCTACCCCAATATTTACATATCATAGTTGGCTCCACAAATGAGTTGGCGAGTGTGTGTATATACACACCTATATATATATATACTATATATACATATATGTATGTATGTATGTATGTATGTATGTATGTATGTATGTGTGTGTGTGTGTGTGTGGTAATACGTGAGTGCCAAGCGAATGCGACGTGTGGCGTTAAGCATAGTTTCAGCCTATTAATTCCATATAGTATATTAAGCATGCATTACTTGTAATGGTAAAATCTAGCATAGAGGGGTGAGGCAGCGAAAGGGTGGAGTTTAATATTTATTCATTAATTATTAAATTTTCGGCATACAAAATTTTTTATTAAAAACAAAATAGTTTGCTTTAAATATAATTGAAAAAAAATGATAAAAAAAATAAAGTATAAAAGCTAAAAATAATGTTTATAAAATGAAATAAAATTGCTTTGAGCTCAACAAAAATATAAATATATATAAAAATATATATAAAAATATACATAAAAATATATATAAAAAAATATATTAAAATATAATATAAATATCAAATAAATATAATCGAAAAAAAATTATATAAAGAAAATATAATAAAAAATAATATATAAAAAAAATATATAAAAAAATATATAAAAAAATATATAAAAAAATATATATAAAAATATATAAAAAAATATATAAAAAAATATATAAAAAAATATATGAAATAACAAAGAAATTATTTAATATAATATTAATATAATGTATTATAAATAGTTACTTTTTATGTTACTTATATAAATAAAAGATATTTATTAAATATAATAAATATATAAATTAGTTTATATCCTATAATATTCAATATTTATTTTAATTTTATAAGCATTAAATTTTATGTTCTAAGCAAAAATACAAATAAGTTTATATGATAAATTATTTATAGAAAGACTAAAAGAAAATCTTCCACTAGATTAAATTCTGTTTTATTTCGGATAAATTTCTTTATCCGAAAAAGATGCTGTTGGAGGAATCATCTTTATCGGATTAAGGGAAGTTTCTTTAACTATATTTAGATTTTTGAAATTTTGACTAGTTTTACAGTTCGTTGAATATGCTCTGAATATGTACACATATATATACATATATATACATATATATATATATATATATATATGTGTGTGTAAGTGCGTAAAGTTATTGACAATATAACTCCAACTTCCATTTAGCTAACGCATTGAGAAACTTTAATAAGAAGCAATTTAAAAGAAAATATAATATAACAAATTACATACGCTTGAGTAATCGAATATTTATGATGAAAGATGAAGAGGAGCAAACGAAGGTTTATATATATATGATTATATATATCCTTAAGCATTCTTATATCCCATATCCCATATATGCCATAACTACAGTTATATTGATATACACACAAACACCAAGTAACCCGCACACCCATTTCGTATGCATTGAAAAGGAACAAACCACTTTCAAGACACACACCCACACACACGCATACTTATGCACACATATAGCGAGCATGTGTGTGTGTGTGGTTGTCAAAACAAATCCGTAAGAGATTACATTAAAAGGCGCATTTGGACAGCTCAATCGCAAAGTAGCATATACACCTATAACAACATATACATATGTGTACGTATGTGTGTGTGTGTGTGTTGCCTATATCCTTATATGAAACGTATGCTGTGCATGCAGAAATATCCCCAATGGATTTACAAGAAGCTAGCGCACCCAACTCAAGCATAGTCCTTACGTCCTGTGTATCCTTCTGCTTTTTGTGTCGAGGCATGCGGCCGTCGCATTCTAAAATGATGGAAACTTATCTAATATGAACTGACAGTAGTTTCTTTTCTTTTTATTTTTCTTTTTTTCTTTTTGTTATTTTCTTTTTATTTTATTTTTGTTTTTATTATTACGAATTCATGTAATTTTATTTATTTATTATTTTGATTTGTTTTTATTTAGTTTGTTTATACTTTTTATTTACCTTTCTCTGCTTTTGTCCGAAGGGACTGCAAATTGAGTTTACCAAAACTCGAATAATAATAAAGTTTTTTTTATTTTTTGATAATTCGTATAATTTATAAGACAATTGACAGGACTTTCTTTAAGATTTCTATATAGTAAATCAATTCTGAAACTTTTAGTTGTAATTCCAATTGAAATGGATAAATCTTTTTGGCATTGGATATACTTAAGGAAGAGTAGAGCAAAAGGCGAAAAGTCTTGCATTGAATATGGTGTTAATATATTTATAAATTAGAGTAAAGAAAAGCACTAATATCAGCTGATATATATATAATCTTTCAGTATTAAAATCTTAAGTTTTGCATAAGTTGCGGTTCAATATTGTGAGTTACAACTGTAGCATAAGCTGCGATAGTTATTCTAAAAGCTGACGTTAATTCTTTGGCTTAATGTGTTTATTTAGTCCTGTCAATCAGTTAGAATCTCTTCTAATAATCCTAGAGTTCCTTGGGAAAAACGTTAATTGATTAATCTTCCTGAAAGTTTTCCAACAAATAGCAAAAATAACACTCGTCTAGGAATCTGTTTAATTGAAGCAAAACAAAGTCAAGCAGCTTATAATAAAGTTAATTATACAAATTAATATATAAATATAAAACAAAAAATAAATAAATAAAATTACATTATAATAATAATATTAATAACAGTTATATCTTAATATAAAAATAATAATATATTAATATAATAATAATTTATTATTAATAACAATAATGATAATGATGATAATAATAATAATAAAAATATTAATAATAATAAAAATATTAATAATAAGAATAATATATAAAATAAGATAATAAGAATAATATATAATAATAATATAATAAACAAATATAAAAAATATATATATAAAATATCAAGAAAATAGATCCATATGAAAAGTCAAAAAGTTATTGATATTATGTTATTTCTTTTAAAATACTTCCAAATATCGAAATCTTATAGAAACGTTTAGTTGATCCGATCAACAGAGGCACAAAGTCTATATATAATAATTAATAATAAAACCTAAATAATATTTAATATTTATAGCAATAATATATGGTACATCGTATATGTATTCTGTTTAAATCATGTATATATTTATAAAGTATAGCTAACAGTAATTTTAACTTTCCTTATAAAAATAAGCACATTAATGGAAAACTTATAGTTTATGCTTGACATTATTTCAATTATATTGAAGGCCATTAGGAAACGTTTTCAGGAACATCCTTTTAATATATATATATATAAAAAAAACTTTCTTTTTTTCTGAGTTTACAGAATTGAGAATGTTTACCGGTGCTTACCGGAAATAGCCTCATCTTTGAGCAAGTTTGTCTATGATTTGTTTGTTGTTTGTTGCTGTGGAAATGTAAGCAAATGTTTGTAAGCCGACAAAGCAGCTTACTTGATTTACGTCTACAAGTTGTATTGTTGTTGTTCTTCTTGTTGTTAGATGTTGTTATTGTTTGTGTTCAAGTTGTTGTTGTTGTTGTTATTGTGAATGGTCCATCTTGAGCTGACATTTCAACTGACAATTTGAACGACTGGACGCGCTGTCTTTGTTATGCAAAATGCATTCGCCTACAGACAGACTCTGAATTTGAATCTAGCTCTAGCTCCAGCTCCAGCTCCAATTCCAATTCCATCTGCAACTTCAACTCGAACTCTTACTCTGATGCTGTTACTGATTTTGACTATGGAAGTGACTGTGATTTTGATTCTTCATTCTGACCTTTGTCCATGGCCACAGTGTGCACTCAATAAATTGTAAAACTATTTTCAATAAGAGCATACAACAAGCATGCTCCAAGTAAAGTTAAGTTCTTTCTTTTTTATTTCTTCTTCCATTTTTGCTCTTGTCTGTCTACTCTTTGATTATTTGGCTCTGACTGCCACCTTGATGCGAATGGCCAAGATGAACTGCCCTGTTAGCAGTTACGTAGTATGGTAAATGGTATGGTATATGGGCTATAGGGTATAGGGTATATACTGCCAATTGGGTGGGTTAACGTGGCTCTTCTTTCAGTACCTACAAACACCTTTATCCATCCAATTTCTTTTTCTTTTTTTTGTAGTTGCACAAATTTAAGCAAGGTACAGGTGCTGTTCCATCTGCTGTTGCTGTTGACTGCTCTTACTCTTACTCTTACTCTTCCTTCTTTTTCTACTTCGTCTTCTTTCTGTTATCACTGAATTGTCTTCTTCTTTTATTTTTTGGCACTGGTTTTTGTCTTTGGCTGCTCTCGACTTTCAGCAACTTCTTGAAAGTACTTTGCCAACTTGGTATGGGGCAGCCAAAAAACAGCTTTGTATATATGAATATATGTATATATATATATATATATTCTTTTATATATATGAATATATATATATATATATTGTTTTTTTTTGTTGTCTTTTAGTAATTTAGCATATTTCTGAAGCATTTTGTTGTGGCTGTTGTTGTTGTTGTTCTCGTCGTCGTCGTCGTCTGCTTTGTCGTCTGTTGTTCTTCAAGTTTTGCTTCACCGTTTTGCGGTGTGCAAATGCAAATTGCTTGGCTTGCATATCCTTTATGTTATTTCTTCATTCCATTTTTTTTTATTTTTACTTTAGATTTCCTCTTCTTTCTACTCTCTCTCTCTCTCTCTCTCAGTCTTTTTGCACACCTATCCCTGACGTGGGCGTATATTAGGCTTGGTCGTAGAGGTAACAGATGCTGATGCAGCTGCTGCTGCTGTTGCTGCTGCTGCTCAAGTGCGACCTCTGCCGCGTTGATAGTTTTATTATTTGTATGCATATTTGTTGACTTTATTTTAGTTTAAAAGAGCATTTATTGAACATATGATAGAAAGTTGTCTTAACCAGACTGAATATGTTATTACCATAGTAGTAATGGCACAAATATTTGCATATATATTTATTATAAGAAAATCATCAACATTTTATGTACTTTTTTATTTAAAAAACAATTTTATTTGCCATCTAAATGACTTTTCTAAAATATAAATATAAGTAATAAAAAATGCAAATAAAAGTAAATAAATTATATGTATAAAAGACTTATATCATATTACAAAATAAATTAAATTAATAAATGTATCAAACATGTAATATATAATATTTATAATTATTAAATATATTTTAATATATAATTAATAATATGAATAGTATAAAAGGTATACCAACTTAATGTGTAAGATAACTTAATGAAATTAAAAATAAATACGTAAAATATAAGAAATAATTTAAATATAATATATTAAAATATAACAATTTAATGTGTAATAAAACTCATTAAAATAAAAAATAAATACGTTGAATATAATATATAATTAATAAAATGAAAAACAAAATAAGAACGAAATATTTTTTTAAATAAAAATATCAATTTTAAATATAACAAAATAATATAAAATATACAATTGAAATATATAATAAATATATGAAATAAATTAAAAATAAATAAAAATAAAAATTTAGTATATAATTTAAAAATAAATTTATAGGTTAAGCACAAAAATTTTAAATATATATATATTATTTTTATGTATTCAATAAGAGTAAATAATCATAAGAATAAATAAAATAAAAATATAAATATATATATAATAATTTTAATAAATAAATACAATAAACATACAATAGAAATTTGATAAAGACAAATAAAAAAATTATTTATAATTTATGTTAAATAAAATAAAAAGTCAATAAAGAAAATGTTTATATAGAAAAGTAATAGATAATAGTTGAAAGAAAGTATAAAATTAACTTATATAAAAAAAGAAAAGAAAAAAAATTTAATTAAATGTATATAAAAAATGCTTAATATTTTAATAATTTAAATATTCTAATTTTATTACTGATTTTCTATATTAATAAAATTTAAAATCAAATAGTCAGAGGGGCCTCTATGGACGAGTGGAAAAGCCTCCCAAATGTAAGTAAAGCAATGTAGGGATGAATCTTAAATGAAATATTGTGCAATAAAGAATAAAACTATATAATATTAAATATATAGTATACAACTTATTAGGATTAAAAACTGACTGACTGATATTATAATTAAAAAGGATTTGTTAACAATTTTCAAGCCTTTTTGTAAGCTATTAAATCAACAGTTAAGTTGATTGTCTGCAATGTCATGTTACATAGTGTAAACTGAACACCCTTCAAGATGACTTTGAGTATACTTTTAAACAAACCAAAAACGTTTCTGTTTCTGGCCAAAACGATTGCTTTTTTATTTATACATATATTTTTTTATTCCTCTTCTTTTATATCGTTTTTCAGTTCCACATTGTCAACGTCAACGTCAGTTCAGTGCTAAGTAAATAGTGCGAATGGAGTACGGCTGAAATTGGGTAAAAGAATCGTTGTCCTTGTCTTTTGGTCCTGCTGGCTACTGGATACTGTATACTGTATACTGTATACTGTGTACTGTATACTGTATACTGAGTACTGTTGGGTGCTGTTTATGTTGTCTCATGGTCGTGCGTCCAGATGTTTTGATTCAGTTTTAATTCATTTCACTCGACGGTGACTCGACGCCACTCCATGACTGTTATTGCCAGGCATTGTTGCTGTTGTCATTTTGTTCTTGTTGTGCTACTATTAAGAAAAACGCCTCCAAGAATAATCGACTAAACGAGCGGGCAAACGAGAATTGGTTGACGACCCAACTCCAGTCACTATTACTGCTGTTACTTCTTTACCTCTATCCCCCATCTATTCATTCAAGATCCCCCTCTAGACCCGTTTCGTTCTATCATTTCTCACGGCTCGTCCTTTACAGTTGCCCTCAACATGCAGCCAACCAGCCGGCAATAAAAATATGATTGTATTTTCGCTTGAGTTGTTTTCATTTCTCGATGATGTCGAGGACCGTACTCGAGCCAGGCGACCGCTGTTTTACCCCAATTCCTACAGTTTCCACTTCCTTCCGTTCATACATACATACATATATATATATAGATATATATATATATATATATATACATTACATATATATATATACATAGCAATCGTGGCACGCTCGCCGTTGTTCTCCTTGTTGCCATCTCCAACTCTACTTTTAACTCATATACCCATACTCATTCTCATTCCCAATCCCATTCTCATACCCATTCGCATTGGCATTTTCAACTTCTACTGCTGCTACTTTCATTCCACCATCTCTGGGCACAGTTTTGTCTTGGGTTGTCCGAATGCATGGTTAAATCAAGCGCATGGCAGCGGTCGACCATTGAACCGCCGCTACCGCCGGCTGAGGCAGCTTTATGTTATGTTGTTTTTGCTTCTGCTAGCGGATAACAACTTGGGGCTTTTGTTTTGTTTGCCGCCCACACACACCAACATACACACACAAACATATACATACATATATATGTATATATGTATAGCAACATCCATTTGAAATCAGTACGGCAACTCCTCGCATATTCGCTACATTACATTCTTCGTTGCCATTAATCGTGGGGCTGCGGCTGCCCAGTTGGCAGGACTCGCAGGCATCTTGAGGCCCACATTGTCTGTCATTTGGTCCCGCTGTCCATGCCCCACATCCTAGTCATCGTTCTGGACGCCATATTCCTACTGCTCTTCGTTGCTCTTATCCATATGCTAGTTGGTTCTCGTCTACACTCAAGTCTCTCATATTTACTCGAGTGATGTAATTTTTGAATAGCTTAAGGCTTTTGAAAATATTTAGCATGGCAAATCCTTTTTAAACGTTGATTTCGACTGCAGTCAGCGCTGAAGGATGTAATGGCCAGAGCTATTGGTACCGTTTCCATGCATCTTCCTTCCTCTTGCTCTAATACTACTACTTCTACTACTTCTACTACTACTACTACTACTACTGTTACTCCTACTGGCTTTGCTTCATATTCTGGCCCTTTGTTACTGCCATTGCGTCCCATCATCAACATCCTGTGGTCGAGTATTTTGCATATGCATATGCGTATTATTGTTATTAATAATAATAAATTAGATGTTATCCTTAAGGTTGGCCACACAGAAAGGGATTTTGCATTTCATTTGCTCGCAATCGTCTGCAAAACCCGCTGATGTATAATATACATCAACTAACTTTTAACAAGTTCTAATCCTGACTTTTCCTTCACTATTCTATTTTAACAGATCTTCTTGTATAATTTAAGAGTGCCAAAGAATATCCTGTGTTGAAAACGATTCAAGTAGAACTATACGCTTAAGATGTTTATCCTTTCTCTAGATAGTAGTATTTAAGTTATATGCTAATCAGCTTTATTTATCCTTAACTTATTCTAGATATCATTCACTTAACAGTATTAAAGTCTATTATTAGGCTTGTAACAAATGCTAACTGCCAGTTAACAGCAGTTTTTAGCTAACAGATAACTTTTATTTGAAGACAGAACATAATGTTGAAGTGAGTTTGTTATGACCCAATAATTCGTATCTGGCATTTAAGTAAACTGTTTAACTAGCAGATAAAATTTATTAAGAATTGAGAAGAATTTGCTTTAGCAGATCTTAAGAGGAAGTCTCTTATCTTATGCATCTTATTAAGGATTAAGAGAATATGCGATTCAAGTGTTTCAAGCATTAAACATGTTTCTTGAATCAGTTGAAGATTTGGCAAATCAACATGTCGGAATCGGTGTAGTAATAACTTTCCCATAAAACAAAAAATATATATATATATTTTAGATTATATTCATTATGATTAACAGTCATTATACTATTACACATTATTATATAATAAACATAAAATATTATATTTTTTTTTAATTTTTTTTTTTTCTTTTTAAAATTTTATTTTAACTTATTTTAAAATTTTATTTTATTTTTTTTTTTTTTTTCAAATTCTATTTTATTTTTCAAGTATTTTTATATTTTATTTATTTTATATCAATGTATTTCTATTTTTTCTGTATTTTATAATAAAATTATTTTCTTTTTATTTTGTTTTTAGTTTTTATAATATGTTATGTGTATTTATATTTTTTATTTATATTATATTAAATGTATCTTTATTCCATATCTTTCTTATTATTATTTGATTTCAAATTTTTTTATTAAATTTTATTTGTTTTACTTCATTTTTTAAGTATTTTTATATATATTTATTATATATTAAATATATAATTTTTCTATTTATTTACTAATACTTAATATATTTTCATTTTATTCTATTTAATTCTATTAATTTTTTTAGTTTAATTTTTTTTTGTTTTATATATTTATTTTTGGTTTATTTCATTTAAAAAGTTATAAATACAATTAAAAATATTTTAAGTTAAATCTACATTTTAAAATAAAATAAGTTTATAAATTTTGTTTTACAATTTGCTACAATGAAAATTAGTTCAACCTGATAAAGCCCAATTCGATTGGTTTAAAATATGTTTTTCTATTGATGGGCTTTAAGAGCAGTTCGAAAAAAATGGTGTTTGCTCTTAAATTATTTTAAAAAGAATTCAACAGGTCAGCAAATATTAGCTGGAAGACACAATAATTGTTTGTCAATACTGTTACAAAGTGACATTTATCAACACTGACGACAGTTTAGACAAAAGCAAAGACAAAGTGAAAACGGAAATAGAAATTGGGCAGAGCAAAATAAAAGGCAATAACACCAATAGCAGCAACAACAGCAGCAACAACAGCAGCAGCAGTTGTTTCGTGTTGATCATTGTTGTTGTTTGCTTTACTACCGGTCATAGCAACAGTTACAATAATAACAATCACTGTTACATACACACATACATATATTTATATATATGTGTATATATATATATAGAAGCACACACACACACATACGTATACATATAGAGAGGCCCTGTCACATATATGAACTTTGGCCCCAAAAAGTGCGCAAAAACGCAAAAGGCAAATAAAAATTTGTAATGAAATTTTGTGCGCTGACATTTCGAAAAATTGCTTTTTACCTTTGTGCCTGGGTTGGAAGGCAAAAACTAAGGTTAGAACTAAAAGCTGGAGTTAGAGTTCAAGCTATGGCTGTACCTGGTAACTGAAGCTGATGCTGAAGCTGAAGCTGGAGTAGCTCCTACATGTCAGTGGCATGCTACACGTGTATCTCTCTTTCTTTGGTCTGGGCGATGCCTTGCCCAGGTTGAGGTCCAAGCTAAAAGACACACAATATATGTTTATATGCATGTGTTTGTGTGTGTCTGTCTGTCTTTATATCTGTCTATATGCATATGCATGTGTTTGTGTGTTTGTGTGTGTGAGCATCGAAATCTGTAAGCTGTAAACTCTGTGACATGCTTTTAAGTTTTCGACTGCTGGCATGCACATGCAGATTATTATTAGGTTGTTACCATAGACTCCTTTTACCCAGAAACAAAATTTTGGTTGCATATACTCCCTGATATTCCCTTCAATAAACTTTACCCATGTCCAGCTGAATGTTGGTGATGGTGATGCTGTTGCTGTTGCTGTTGCTGTTGCTGTTGGAGGGTTAGGTTGGATGCATGCCATTTGCCTTTCTATAAGTTTTGTTCTAACAAACCAATTACTCGCACCAATTTCCTCAAGCTGCCTTCGACTTTGGCCCTACCTTACATGATGGAAGAGTTTAACTTTGAGCATGGCAAACGCAATGCTAAAGACAACAGCAACAATGACACCGGCAATAGATTTGAGATGAGCTCTTTCTATGTCCATATTGCTACCTGTTACTTTTCAGATTTTTATATAGCTGTCTCATAACTAAAAGTTTGAATTTTTAATTATAAAAACATTTTAGCATATTGTACCTTAGTTTTTTTTAGTAATACTTTTATATACTTCCAGTTAAATTTTTTCCATTTATCTTTACTAGCAAATATACTGATAAATGTACCAAGGTTTGTACTCTGTGTACCTAGCCGAATGTACCATTTATGTTTTGGTACCACAATTTTTTTTTTTGTAGGACAAATATTATATACCACGTCATTGATACTTAATTGAAACTTGATTGTTTAGAAATCATGACAATAAAAATTGTATTTTTTCTGTTAGTCAAATTTTAAAGATAATCCTAGAAAAGCTTTGTATAATTATCTGTTCCAATCTCTCATAGCTCATTATTAAAATATTTGAATGGCTGAAAATATAATGCAAGCATATTTGTAACATATGTACCAAAATTGTTTATTCAGTAATGAAGAATACCTTCAATGGAAATTTGTTTCATTTTTTCGGCTCCATACAATTTATTAATATTAAACAGATAGTTTAGTTTTAACATTTTTGGTAAAAACTAAATGTACAAATTTAAAGTTTTCAAACAAAACTCTCTTTATAACTTATCAGAATGGTCTGTATAGTAATACCTAATATAGCAATAAGTTTATCAAATTATTTACTTAGGTACAATTTATAGGTACACATATTTGTATATAAATAAAGTTAAGTTAGTGAAAAATATAGGTCATTAATTTTTTGGTGTCCTTCTTTAGTGAAATTGGCCTGATTGCCGGTGTGTGAATTATAAATGGAATTGGTACAAAACTGTTGAGTTTGGTACATTGATACACAGTTGTCACTGTAACATGAAAAGTCACAACTTTGCTCATCTCTCGCACAGACAAAGACAGCAATGAAGTTGACGCTGAGTCTAAAGGAAAATACAAATACGACTTTCAGTTACTTTTTCATTATTTTGCCAAGGAGTTTGTCCTTTTGCGTATGCGACACACACGGCAGAGACACTTGGCTTGGCTTGCATGTCCCTATGTCTTCGCTCTCTGTGTGAGTATGTGTGAGTGTGTGTGAGTGTGTGTGAGTGTGTGTGAGTGTGTGTGAGTGTGTGTGTATTTGTGTATATTTGTGTGTATTGCAATGTTCAAAACATTGGCAGATGTCGCCGCACTAGCAAAAGTTACGAGAACGCTGCAACATCAGCAGAAGCAGAAGCTGATGCTTCTGCTGATGCTGATGCGAAAGCAGAAGCAACACCAACAGCCACGGGGTAGCGTAAACGGGATGACGGGCACATCCGGATCTGGATGGCATGTGTACACATGCCGAGACAGGGACAAGACAGTCAACACAACCAACAGCCAACACCCGAGTCAGCCATACACTGAGGCAGCTGAGCAAAAATTTTTAAAACAAAAAAAAAAAAAGAAAAAGCGAAAAAAAAAATAAAAGTTGTTACAAGTTTACTTTCTTTTGTTTTTTTAAATTTTTTTTTTTTTTTTTTTTTTTGTTTTCCATGTGTTCTTTTTGTCATCTTCTTTTTTGTTTTCTAATTTTTCTTGTTATTTCCATTTACCTTCCCTCTGCCCCTGTCCCATATCGCGCTTTTACGCTGTTTACCGCATATGCTACATACATGTCCTTGCCTAATTTTGGGATAGTCACAAACGATGCCATGAGAAGCGTATGAAAAATCATACTAAAAGCGAATCAAAAATTTTAAACAAATATAATAAATAAATCATTCAATATGACACAATTATAATATATATATATTTATATATATATACATCGCGAATCTAGTACATTCTAGAAAGTTTCAAATTTAATTTAGTAATTGTACACCTCAATCCTCTATTCCTTTTGCCTAGAATAATCATCTGAGACCCTATAAAGTATATATATTCTTGATTAGGACGAATAGCTGACACGATATAGCCATGTCCGTCCGTCGATCTATCCATCCGTCTGTCTGAACAACTGTTTCTCAAGGACTATAAGAGCTAGAGAAAACATAAGCTATACGAGTTAATGTTTAGTTTTTGAATTTCCTTCCGTGACCCCGCAGTATAAGACACACGATATCCATTCTTTATCTACAATACAATTCATTAAGATTGAATAAACAAGTAAGAAGTCTGTAGTCGAGTGTACCCGACTACGAGAGCCCCTTTGCCTACATATACAGCCATACACACACATACTCATACATACACACAGTTCTGCACGTACTTAGCCATTGCGCGCACCTTTTAACCCCCCACGCTTTATATCGCGGTACTTAATGTTGTTTAACTTCCGTGTTTATTGTTCAATTTTAACGAAATTCACAACTTAGATGAAGAATGGTCTACTTAATATGTGTGCGTAAAAGAAATTTGATCGGTTAAAAATTGTATCTGAAAATCGATTTTTCCAAATTGCGGGGGTCAGGGAAGGAAATTCAAAAATCAAATACAAACTCGTATAGCGTACGAACATAACGAATCTAGATGCCAAATTTCGTTGCTGTAGCTCTTATTTTGCGCGCGCTACTATAATATATATATAATATGTGTATGTGGGCAAAGGGGTGCTCGTAGTAAGGTAGACACGACTAAATCTCTCTTGTTTCTATTTTTACTAAACATTTTATATTTTATTTATTGTTTTTATTTAAATTATTAATAATAAAAATAATTTTAAATTTTATTATTTTTATTTTATTTTTTATTTTAATAAATATTATTCAATGAATGTATTAAATAATTAAAAAAGAAAATTATTAAAATTGTGTTTTTTTATATTTAAAGAAATTTAAAGAAAATAAATTAAAATAGAATAAACAAAATAAATCAAAATGGAATAAAAACAAATTAATATAATACTTGTACACTACTTCAATGATAAATAATGAAATTAAAAAAATATTTCAATGAATAATATATATTTAATTAATTAAAAATAAAAACTAATTAATTTACAAATATTTTAATTAATAATTATAGTAATTAAATGAAAATTATTTAGATAAAAACAAAAGCGAAAATAAAAAATTAGGGTAGGAAATTCAAAAACTCAAAATGAAAGCGTACGAAAATATGGAATCCAGATTCCAAATTTAGTTGCTCAGAGACTATAAGACATATTATATATATATTATATATTATATATTATAATATATAGAAAGAATATTCTTGTAGGCAAAATTGTTCTCCATAATAAAATTTACTCCGATTTTAACTTAACGTCTAATGAAATTTGAGAATTTACTTTAAATCATAATTATTATTATTTATTAATTTTCAAAATAAAACCTGTAAATATTTTTGATGTGTGCAATTAAAATTAAAAAAAATAATAAAAAATAAAACGAAATAAAAAAAAATAAATAAAATAAAAAAAAAAAAAATATATAAATAAAAAAGAATAAATAAAATAAAAATAAATTAAAAATTAATTAAATAAAAGGTTTAATTTTATTTGTTTGAAGAAATTTTGTTACTTTGACCGCAACTCAACAAAAATAAATAAACTCAACAAATCACTTTAAAAGTAATAGTAAAAAAAATAAATAAAAAAAATATAGAAATGAGAGAAAAATTATTAAATCGTTTAATAGACAATTAATTAATGATAATGAACAAAAAAATAAACATTGATTAACCCATAATAGAGTGCACTGACCACTGATTAAGATTTAATTAGCTTTCAATTTGAAGTTATTAATAATTAAGTATGTTGAACTATAGAGTTGTAATTGATTAGCTGTATTAAGTTAATATAAATTATTATACCTTAAAGTGTCTGTTGCTGTTTTCTATAGTAAAATTTGAACAACCTTTTGACCCCATAGAAAATTGTTGTCTGTTTGTTTGTTGACGCGTCACATTGTTTGTCTGTTGATGAAGACATTAATTTGATGCAAATCGCGTCAGATGAACACAATCGATGTGCTAATTGCGCTTCTTTCAATGAATACCCCCTTACCTATACTATGTTCAATCGTTCAACAGTTCACCAGTTCCCCAGTTGCCAGTTGCCAGTTGCCAGTTGCCATTGGCCATACTCTTGCCCTTTCCCTTTTACATGTTCTCTCTCTTTCACAGTTTGTGCTGCATGCAACTTTCTAACCGAATCAGACAGTCAATCACCACCCTCAAATACTGCTTTATCATTATGAGCATCAACCCCATCAACCCCATCAACCCCATCATCATCATCATCATCATCGTCATCAATATTATCAGGTATGGTAGCAAAAAGACAGGTACAGGTACAAATGATGGCCCCCAATGATGAAAGGCTAGCAAACAGGAGCTGCAGCTCTGCTACACTTTATTATGTATGCGCGACACAGACAATGGGCCACTGATGGACGTGCTGCAATTGCAACACAACACAATACATACAACAACAAAAGCAACAACACTATGAGAATAGCTATTGGTATTGGTGTGGGATCAACAAACGTCCCTGGTTACCGCATACATAGACGTACCGTGGGTTCAGATTCACAAGCTGAACCCTTGCCAAAATCTGAGCAGCAACTTGGGCTACCCTCAATGAATAAAATGTTTTGTAAATCTGAAACGCTTCTCGTCTATGGCGTGCAATGTGCATGCCATGTGTGTATGTATGTATGTATGTATGTGTGTGTGTGTGTGTATGTGTGTGTGTGTCTGTTTGTACTTTAGCAACACCTTACTACAAAGCTGTTGTGCAATGGAGTCAAATAGCGTAGCATGCGGCGCCAGTTTATCTATTTTGGCCGCCTGACCAGCTCGTTAAGTTTTTGTTGTTGCCCTCAAGCACCTGCCCCTTCCCACGCCCCCGCACCAAACTATTAGACATACAAACCGTCAGATAGTCAGTCAATTGGTCAGTTCGTCAGTCAATCGTATAAAGACTAACAGCCGCCAAAGAGGCCGGCTAACCACAAATCGTACCGACCGGCTAGCTATACTGAGTGTAAATTAATGCTCTCCCTTCCGCTCGCTCTTTCTGTCTTTCTCTATGAGTGCATGCTGAAAACTGAAGACCACACAAACACACACACATTTACACACACACACACATGTATATATATAGAGTTTTTGATCAAAAGATGCTAGTCTGACATCAGGTTCTAGCCTCTGGTTTCAGTTTTCCTCAATGTTTCCTGCAATCAATTTGAAAATTTATCTCGATTTTCTTGATTTTCTCGATTTTCTCAATTTAAACTTGTAATTTCATGTGACCATCTTTTCATTTGGCCATAAACGCCCTTTCGAGTACTCATTAAGCTGGACAGCAACTGCAGATTGGATTTGTTAATGCAATTTTCGTTACGTTTACGTTTATGTAACATAATGTTAATGCATAATATTCTTTAGTTGAATTAGGCTGGACCAAAATCATTAAATAGGCACATAGCAAATATTTTTAGCAGCATGGAAAATTTTGTTTTTTTTTTTTCCAGATAAGTGAAGAAGAGCTTAAAAGCTTTTACTCTATTTAATTATAATTATATTTTATTTTTACTTTTTAAGAAATTTTTATTTTATAAGAAAGTAGATCAAAAAGCTTTGTTAAAAGACCTTATTTAGAAGCTTAAATTAATCAGAAAACAAGCTTGTAAATATGAGCTTAATTTATAAGAAAAGTAGAATAAAAAGCCTACTGAAAGCAACAATTTTAAAAACTTTTATTTATCAACAAAATCTTAGTTTAAGCATTTATTAATAACAGAGCAAAGTGTACTTTAAAGCTGAAGGTATACAAGAAAAGTTTGGATAACATACTTAGTGCGATAGAACATTAAAAAGATTAAAGATTAAAAAGCTTACTTAAATGTTTAAATCAAAGATAAACAGAAGCTTGTAATAAATACTCAATGCGCAGGTATATTAAAAAACTTATATAAATCCAAAAGAAAACAGTTTGTTCTGTTGAAGCTTTAAGCTATTGTACCTAGAAGCTCTTTTAAATATATGAATCCAACAGTTTGTTTGTTTTTCAAAAAATTTTAGTTCAAGTTGCATCTTAATTGTTGCTGCATTAAACAGATTTTCTTAATGTATGGAAAACTTATTCATTTATATTTTAAAGATTTTAGACATTGACTGGCAGTCTACAAATTTCTTAAAGCTTTCAACACAAACTTTATCCTAATATTTGCTAGATTAAAATACTTTTCTTAAATATAAAAATGTTGTTATAATTAATGTTTAATAAATTTTAATTATTTGAATAATAATAATAAAATACAATAATGATTATTAAAATGAATCTTTCAAGAAAACACAAAGCTGTTGCTGACAGTAGCAAAAGCTTTTTCCGTAATGCTGGACAAAGAGAAAAAAAAACCCGCGTAGGCCAGTGTAAAACTGTGAATTCAGAGCCAGCCCAATACTGGCGCATAATTTATATGGAATATATTTTATGCACTCTTATATTATAGAATTAAGTGCATGTACATTAAGGCTCTTAGGGCGCCATTATAAAAGCGCGTCTCTATTATTCTATTTATGATTATTTTTTCATTTTGTTGTTGTTTTTCATGTTGTTCTTGTTGTTGTTGTTGTTGTTACAACCAATAAACATTGAACAGTGCTATAAAAAAAAAAAAAAAAAAAATACCCTCTCTACGTAAAGCTATAAGATTGGCCTGCTATTGATGGCAGGTATCTTTGAGCCTATAAAGTACAGCTTATAGCTGTGTAGGGTATGTTATAGTCGAGCATACTATAGTCGCATATATATTTTTATATATTTATTTTTGCTCATTTTATAAGCTTTTTGCATGGAAATAAACAAAGCAGCGGAACAACAGCAGAAACAAAATCAAAATGTCCGACCTTAATGCGTGTTCGAAGTTAACGGTTTATTTTTTGCTTTTTGCTTTCTGGTATACTGGCGATTTATGTTGGTTATGAGTACTATAAGTACAGCTAACTGATTTTATGTTTGAAGTGTGGCGGGGTGGAGTTGGGGTAAGGGAGGAGGTTAACTCATTAAGTTCATGTTCATGTCTTCTGCTGGCCATCAAAGTCGATTACCTAGAAAATGCCCAAAATGCCACAATGGCAATCGATTAAGTTGCATAGGGGTAAAGCCCACACGACCCAAAGATCATATATGTATATATATTTATATATATATATGTGTGTGTGTAGCAAAAGTCAGTGAGTAGTCCAATAGTCAAGGAGTCAGCAGTTAGGACTCTATAAACGGTATGTAATGCTGAACTTTGGCTCATCGGTTCATTGTCAAATTACATTACCATCGAGTTCATACGAGTCTGTGTTTTGACAGCTGCTTTTGGGATATTGACATTCGCTTCTTGGCATCGACATGTACACACCAACTTACACACACACACACATATGTATGTAATCACAATGCAATGTTATGGTCAGCACTATGACAGCTCCGGAGGAGTACTTAGCCATGTTCCTTTCACTGAATCTCCTACATACTCAGACTTCAACCTAATATTCTGTTCAGCAACGTTGTCTGTTAATATATAAACATGTTTATGTGTATGAGTATGTTTATGTATATATGTGTGTATATATCTCATAAATGGTATGTTTAGAAGCCAATGAGCTGCGTTTTTATGAGACACACACACACACACACACACACACATAGACTTAGAGCAGATGGAGTGTGCGTCAAAGTTAATTTTCGGCACAGTCTTTATGAACTGCACACAAACATTGTGAATATGCAGCTGTTTCATGTGTGTGGAATGAGTGTGTGTGTGTGGAATGACTATGTGTGTGTGAGTATGTGGCATATGAGTGTGAATTCGTTGAGTGCTTGTGGCATATACAATATGTACAGCAGCAATAACAATTATCTTGGATATTTTTTACTAATTGCAAAAACATCTTTAATTTTTAACCATAAGAAAGTTACCAAAAAAAAAAAAAAACTGAAAAACTCTTAAAAAAAATTGGTATCAAAACGAAGATTAACAGTTAGAAATTTTGATTTTCTATAAAAGAAAATGTTGCCTTAAGTATAAAATGTAACTTAAAACAGTAGTTGAAGAATTCAAACTGAAGATTTCGTTAAGGGAAAGAGAGAGACTTCGAATTTCGCCTGAAAAGGATCACGAATTTTTTGAGTGGATTATTAGTAAGAGGCGATGATAAGACCTGAGATTATATTTAATGCCAGGAATCTATTAATCTATAATCACATTTAAGCTCTTGAAAGGGAAAGAAGAGCCCAAATAGGAGAATATTGTTTAGTTTTTGTGATGTGAAGAATATTGAACACAAGGAATTCTATCGAAAAGATCAAAATCTTAAGGGAAAATACTTTTAAAGTGTTTTAAATCCATTGGAGGTGATTTGGAACTGTTTATAAGCAATGTTCAGCAATACAACAACTACTTTTATTAAAGGATAATGCACCACATTACAAAAAGGATTCCCTTCATATTCATCACATTTACCTTTCATATTCATCTGATCTATCATAGTGTGACTATATTTTTATTTTAAAGAAATAGCTGAAAGCATTGAATAATGAATTATGTTCAATTTATAGAGACTAAAATCTGTATATGGATCAAAAATATATATAATGTAAGCAAAATGGATAAACCTAATGCTGAAAGTATTGTATCAAAAGAAAAACAATCTATTAGATACGTTTGCATAAGAGAAAAGCAAAAGAGACTTAAGTTAGGAAAACACAAGCGGAAGAAACAAATTTAGAAAGAAGCAAGAAAATATAAATGAAAATGAAAAGAGAGAAAATGAAAATTTACAAAATGGCAAAGCAAAAGGAAAGAAGGATCTTTATAATAAACTTTAGTCGTAGAATCAGTAGAAGCCATAAAAGTGAATGAAAAGCAAAGTTTAGAAGAGACAAGGAAAGTGCAAGAAAAGATCATAACAAGAAGCAAGAAAGTAGAAGCAAATGAAAGTTCAGAAGAGGCAAAGCAAGTGGAAAGAAAGCACTTTCTTGAAGAAACTACAAAATCTAATTTAAATTGTCTTCTACTAGCCCAAAGTAAACGCTGTTTAGGCCAAGGTTAATAGCATTTATTGAATCAAATGCTTATGCCATCAAATATACATGAAATTTGGAAATAGTCTTAAAGGATTAAAGGATGCTTTAATTAAAAATGAAATATATATTCCATTTGATTTGTTTATGTTTAGTAATTTAAAAATTTTACTCAACAATTTTTCATCAATTTAATGAACTCTTAAATGTTGCATAAGAAATCACAAGTCACATTTTCAGTTGCTGCAACATAACAATAGTTTATGGCAATTTATATAATAGTTTCTTTAGTCCTGCAGGTTGTATGTCCTTTTGTCATAAGGTAAGCAAAAAATAAAAAAAAAAATATATATATATAAAAATAGAAAAATAGGAAAATGGAACCATTGCTGAGGCCATTTAATAGCATTTGGTAGCAAGGAAGCCACAGAAAGGACATCAGAGTCCACAATATTCTGACCCTATTATTACAGTTATTCCAATTGTTATGCCTGTGTCCGTGGCCAGCCAGTACGTACACGTTCAGTTATACAAATGTATCCCCTCTCCCCACCCGCAGTGCCACCACCGCCACGGCCATCACGTGTCATCAGTGTGAGTGAAAAAGTAACATTCTGTTGCGTTCCAATAATAAAAATCACTTTTATTGCTCAATATATTCTAATTACGGTAATTCTCCACATAAACGTAACAAACTTGACTAATTTCCAGGCAGACAGCAGGACCAAACTATCAAACAATGTATACAATACTAGAGAAAGGGAGAAATTGAGATAGGGAGAAAGTGTAAGAAAATCGCTAAAAATGGTATAGGTAAAAGGTAAAAGGTAAAGGCAAAGGAAAAAGAAAAGCAATAGCAAAAAAAAAGAAACCCTCACAGCAGACACTCAAGAAGAAAAACAAACAGTGTCTTTCGTCCTTCAATGAATTTTACTCCTGGCGTTAATTCATGAACTCCGCTGCCTTGATAAAGTGTAATTATTCTATGAATATCGGAAAAGTGTGTACCCAACCCAATTGTGGTCGATGGGGTTTTTAGCTTTACTTTACCCCTCTCTCTCCACCCCCCGCCCACCTACTATTTAGAGCCCCTAGCAAACCACAACGACAAATGGCAACGCGAACAACCCGTAAGGCACGAACTCAACTAACGGTCTATGTGATTTTATGGTAATTTGACTGTAATGAAAACTAATAGCAATTGATTGTACGACGTGTACAAGCAGTGAGCAAAAAAAAAAAAAAATCCGGCTCAGACTTACACACACTAAGTCCACTTACAATTTGATTTGCACCCTCTCTCTCTCTCTCTATCCCTCTCTTTTACTCCTTTAACTTTGTCAGCGTGTAGGCTTAGTGCTTAGTTCTGTGTTATCCTGTGCACATCCTGCACAGTTTTTGTACCGTCTTGAACCTACTGACCCTTAGTAACACACACATATAGCCTCATTAATAACGTTGCACACAACCACACACATACATAGACATAGCAAAATTACAGCTGATAATGGGCATAGATTATACAAGAAAACGAAAGCAACAAATTGGAATAACTACAAGAAAATTGCCACTCTTCATAATAATAATTTGCATAATATTATAAACTGTCTTTTGATCTATATAGAGCTATAGATAATGATCTTACTTAGACTTAAATAAGTAGTTGTTTCAGTTAGGAAAGTAGCACAAGGATAAACTGCTTGACAAGCTACAGAATTTATATGAAAATGTAGAGTTAATAAATCCTTTTAAAGGCTCTCCAAAGGCTGCAAATAAAGTAATAAAAATACCATTTGATTTGCACTTCCGATGGCAAAGACTTAACCGGAAGTTAACCCTAAAGAAGCACTAAAAATAATTTCATTTTTGTACTAAAAATAATATAAAAATAATTTCATTTTTGTACTAAAATTTGAATAAATTTTCAGCGTTCGTATTCAAGCAGCTTAAGCCTGAAATGATCTGCTTGGCATTAACTTTAAGGGATCTGTTTATATTTTATTAGTTAAATATTATATACAATAATGAAAGCATATATAAACACACTCTATTTAGATATATATCTGATTGGAAATTGGGTAAAAACAATCATAAAATACATCTTAATGGCAACACGCTTATAAACACAAGAGAACAATTATTTAGCATTTTGCCTAAAATTACAAACCAGATGTTAAATGTATGAAAATATATTAAAAGCTTAAACAAAAGTCTAAATATATATTTTATAAAAATTTATAAATTAATTGTAAAACTATAAAAAATAAAGGGAAGCAAAACATTTACTTGTATTAGCTTTCTTTGACTTTCTTTCAATTGGTCGAATTTCTCTGGTAAACAAATGCTTTGTTAAAACGTTTCAAATTTTATTGAAATTGCTTAATTATAGTCTTTAAATACTTGAAAACTTTATGCATGTGGCATAAATAGCCACTTGATGTAAGTTGCCACAAAGTGTATGAATAATATGAGTATAAAAGAGATAGAGAAAGGGAAAGAGCAAGAGAAACAGCAACAGCAACATGCAAGGTGAGAGCTTGCTTAGAGTTGAAAACCAAAACAAGAAAGATACTTTATCTTCATCAAAAGTATATAGCAAATGCATTTGTTAGAGTTACAGTTAGTGTTATAGAGAGAGTTAAATGCAGAAATGTGCTGCAAGGGTACACGATATTCAGTATCCTTTGCGAGCAGCATGCAATCCTGGCAGACAACAGCTGTTCGCACTACAAGCAGTTCCCAGTTAGGTCATGGTATATATATATATATATATAGTACATATATATAGTATATATAATAGTTATATACTATACTTTAGATACTTAGTTATATACGGCATGCACGCGACTATCTGTTATGAGTTAGAGAAATGTATCTTAAAGATTTAAAAATGAAAACAAAAATAGCAAAAAAGAAATAATAGAAATAGCAGCAGAAATGGAAGTAAAGAAAAGTTTATTAACTGACAGTATATAAAGCTAAAGTATAGGTCAGAAGGGTATTAGGAGAAGGCGGGTTATAAAATAGATGCCATGCAAATTGGGCTATCGAAAAGTTAAAGAAAACTCGTCCTTCAAACCTTTTGTTGTTGGTTATGTTTTAGGGGGGTAAATGAGAGAAATTGAGGTATGGTTTGGGCAAGTGGCAAAACTTGAAACATTTTTGCTTGATTAACTTTCAAGATGAATATCAATATACAATATACACATACAATACACAATACAATACATATATATATATATGTGTGTGTGTGTGTGTGTGTGTGTATATGTGTTTGTGTACAACTGTAGCAATATGTGAGAGCATTTTCATTATTGTCTGGGGCCACTGATTTATGCCATTCAATTCTCTTTCAGGCAAACAAACTGCCCGAGAAATGAAGCCAATGAATCAGTGTGGCCAATTTGGAATACAAATGCCAACACCAAGACCCTCTAACATTACATCTCTTTCAACTCCTGCTCACCACTACTGTGCCCTTCCGTTTTCATTTCCCTTTCACCACCTATCATATTTCGCACCCTTTAAACAACAAAACGTACAACAACAAAAACAAATTCTAAACAATAAAAAAAAAAACAGTTTCTTTACCTTCACAAAATACATTTGTCTTTGACTTTTAATTTAAAATATATATATATGTATTAGTTAAAAGCAGCAATAGTATAGTGATAGTATAAGGTTTATATAATGTTAGATATTTAATTAAAAAATATATAATTGAAAATCAAGTCGCATATTTATAGTTTGGCCTTGAAGTTAATTATACTCTAAACAGTCTCTGCCCTGTTCTTATTAAAGCCAAATGGCTTATACTTACTGACACTGAAATCTTAGTTAATCTATTGGAATTGGGACATATGTGAAACTGAAACTTAAAGTAAGCAGGTGAAATAACATCAGTTAACAAAAGTTATATATAATCAATATATGCTTGAGCTTTACTTAATTGAATAAGTTGCAAAAATTCGCATTAATTTTAAATCAACTTTTTTTTTTGTCTGTTTTACTTTCTTGCAGTATTAAAAGAGTAGAAAATTTATAAATATATTTTATTTATAATTATATATATTTTATAGTACATAAATATCACTTTTACTGCACATAAACGAACTCTACTACCAACTGTAGGCGCCATCTAGCGAGAAGAAGTGCAAGACAGCAGACTGCTGAGAGGCAGTAGAAGGACAAAAGGTAATCAATTGAGTGTAATAGAATATAGTTATTAACAAAATATGTAAATGAGTGTGGTCTAAACTTATCTTAATATAATATTATATTGTATAATTATAAATAATATATTTTATTCTTATAAATTATTGCATAATTAAACTTGAATATATCCAGACTAAGCTGAGTATTTCAAATACAAAACTTAGATTTTAAAAGAAGATTGGTTTTGTTTTTCATTTCAATTAACGATAGATGCAATCCATATTTTGTATACACATATATATATATAGATGATATTCAAGTATCAATAAAGCATTTCGATATGTTACCACAGTTTATGCTGAATTTATTTTAATTAGTTTCGTATTACAAATGTTTTTTATGAAATTGTATTGAAAATCATTTATTATATTACCAAAAAAAAAAAAAAAAAAAAAACAGATTTAATCAATAATTTGAACTATTAGCGTTAATTAAATGAATAAACATCTGTTGTAGTTTGTTCTTACTATACAACTGATATACTTTATACAGATGTACTATAGAAAAATATTGTATAAACAATATTTGATTCCATTTATAGTAAATTTTTTGTTGCAACAGTTATTGCATAACATTTGAGACGTGTCATTTCAATGAATGTTTATATTCAATAACGATAACGATAACAATTAGAATTGCAGTAAAAGCCAATTTTTATGCATTTCATATATATAGAAACTTTAGTGTTCAACTGAGCTTCAATTGAAGCAGTTGCAATTAGAAACAGTTAGATGCACTGTGCAGCAACATGGGCAATCGGTTGGATCGACAAGGCTGTATGAGGCTAAGGAACGAGTTTGATGCAAAGGCAAATGCGGATGAGGGAAGAGCTATAATACAGCCACCGGCATTCAATAGATCACATCCGGCTGAATGGTTTGCCGAAATTGAGGAGCATTTCGAGGAGTTTCACATATGCAGCGATGCGGCCAAATGTGAGGTGCTCATCGATGAGCTAGATTGGGATATACTACAGCTTATCGATAGCCTTGAGCTGTTCAATTATACAAGTGAACAGCGTTATGAGAACATTAAGAGCATCATATTACAGAGTCTATAATGTATCAGTATCATTTTAATAAAGCAACTCTTCTTATTTTCTTCATATATATCTTCATCCTCTTTTAATATGTTTTTTACTCTTTTATACTCGCCTTTACTCTCGCACTCACTCTTTCGTTTCTTCACGCTGTGGCCCTGCTCAAAATTTATAAATACACAAGAAAAACTTTGGAAAAATATGAGGACGCGTGCCAGTAGAAGCAGCTACATAAAGCTACAAAGCTTTTGGAATCGAAAAATATATACAACTATAGGATACACTATGAAAGCCAATATCAAATAGTTCCAATATTTATACATATTTTCATATATTTTCATTTCATCATAGATTGTTAAACATTTTTGATTAATATTTAATAATAAAAAAAATATCAAAACTAATAATTGAAAAATTGCTTAAATTATAAATTTTCTTGCACAGTCCCTGTCTCTCTTTTTCACTCTCTCTCTCTATTTTTCACTCTTACAAACATTATCTGTCTTGCTGGCAAACTCTATCTCAATTAGACTCCTTCCTACGGACTCACTCTTGGTCTCAACAGTTGCTACTTTTATCAATTCAATATCGGTGTAATGTAAAAGAGCATAGAAATTGGCATAATCTACATTTATTCCCTATATATACATATGAATATATATATATATATATAATTATATATATGTATAAATTTCAATTGACAAACAAAACAGAAGCACTCTCTATGAAACATTCTTCTTTAGCAACGATCTGTAGCGCAACACGATGACAGAGAAGTAGAGCGTAAGCGTACAGATACACATATACTCACTCTCTCTCTCTCTCACACACACACACACACATGAAGATACAGGTATATGTTATATATCACTTTCAGATACAAATTCTGAGTACATTCCGAACACTTTGTTGTTTTTTTTTTCAGATATTCTACAGAGAAATTAACGAAGCGGCAGCCGAAAGAAAAGAGCGCAAACTTTTTGAAGAATTTGCCTTGCATTTTCATATTAAAAGCAAAATGGTTTTCTCTTATTTTGTTGTTTTTGTTAAACTTTTTTTTTTTGTTTTTTTTTTTTTTGTTATTTTCTCAATATTTTTTCCTTCATATAATATTCATTATGCTTATTCTTATTTAGTATCTATTCGACTCGTTCATTCGTATCGTTTGTTCTTCGGTTCGTTCCTATTTGTTTGGCGTGAGGTTCAATACCAAAAAAAAAAAAGAAAAGAAAAAAAACCAAAAAAAATACAATAAAATAAAATAAAAAAAAATAAAATATATATATATATATAACAAAAATAAAAAGTAATAAAAAAAATATAATGAAAACTTAAATATGCAATAAAAACAAAAACAACAGGCAAATATACTAAATCCAAAATCAAATTCAAATTCAAATTCAAATTCAAAGAGTTAATTGTTGTACAACAAGTCGTATGAATATTGCAACTAAAATCAAAGTGCGTTTTCAATGTTTAAATATTATTTTAAATTAAATTTTCTCTGTGTTTGTGTTATTTTTTATTTCTTTAAGATTTAGTTTATTTTATTTTATATATATATATATATATATATATATATTTCTTATTTTTTTGAGTGTTTGGCCTAATTTTTATTTTTATTATTATTATAATTTTTTTTTTTCATTATTTTTTTTTTTAATTACAAACAAAAGTGAAACTGCAAGCAATATAAATCAAAGATACGACTACATTTTATAGGCTGGCTATACAAAATATTATGACGTCACACACACACAAATATATACAGAAATATACATATATACATATATATATATATATAGATATATGCGTTGAAACAACTAAAGATATATAGATATATACATACTATATATTTAAATGACTACCAGACCCACAAACGCCGCACAATCATCCAGTCAATTTGCGATGTGTTTTGCGGGGCATTAAAACAAAAGCATTTCACTACGAGATATTTATTATTGTGTGTGCAAATGTGGAATGTGTTTATAGTAGCCGCTGTTGCTATCGAATTTGCCGCCAGGGCAACCTTAACTTAATCCATATACAAAAAAAAAAAAACCCGACAACCTGCCTAAGGCAAAATATATACTATATATAAATATATATATATACATATATACATCCAATAACCTGATACTAGAGTAAACACATGGCTTCTGATATATCAAGGATACGCAAAATGCATTTAGCACACTTCTTCTCACTCTTTCGCTATCTCACTCTAACACTGCCTCTCTCTCTCTCTCTCTCTGTTTATCTGTCAATATCATATCATATATCAAATTACTTAATTAAAACCAACAAAAAAACACATTTTAATTGAACAGACACTCAGTTGACGCATTGTTAGCACTAAAAACTAAAAACAAAATTTCCAATAAAGTTTAATGACAAGCCAACAATATGGAAAATATCTGTTAGGAAAATTCTCACAAGTGTTTCAACTATAAATATAAAGGGTAACAGTTTCTCTAGAATCTTTTAAGTATGCATATAGCATAAAAAATATTTTTATTATAATTTATTGCAACAATATTTCATAATCTTTTGCAATTATTTATTTGCAACAGGAAAAACCAATGCCACTTATAATTATTCTCCCAAGAATTGCAAGATATTTAACAACTCTTCTTAATAGTTTAAAGTATTGCTAAATTGTCAGATTGTCAGTTGCTAAAAGATCTGTTGGTAGAGCATAATATCTGTAGGTTGGCCTAGTAGCTGACCTAAGTATTGCTGGCTCTGACGCCCAAAACAATGCTACGAATTATGCGAAATTGTTTTACTACCTATTTTCTACCTTTATTGAGTTACCTTTAATGTTTACGCATTTTTAACAAAATTTAAAATAATTAAAAAAAAAAAAAGAATATATTGTTTTTGTTTATTTTGCATATTGTTTTTTTTTTTCATTATTTTTGTTGTATTTTTTTTTTTTTTGTTTTTTAAATAATATCCGGCAATCAATTGGCACGCAATCTCGCACAATTCGGCACTTAATTCTATTTATAATAACATTAGCAGAGACACCAGCAATAATAGCAACAACCATAGCAACAATAGCAACAAAAGCAACAATAGCAACAATAACAATAATAGCAACAAAAAGAGCATCCATAACAAATTTGAAATGAATCGAAAACTTATTTTTGGTGGCACGTCAAAAGCAAAGAAATCATATATTTAAACGACTCAGCGACGACACACGACCCCAAAGGGGCTGCTGGATTCCTTTCCGCAAATACAAATACAACTGTACAAGTGCGTGTATATATATATATATATATAAATATATGGTTGTGTGTGTATGTGCCCTTCAGGTTTAAGCGTATTCAAATTCAAATTGTAAAAATAAATGAGCATTCAAAACATAACAAAATGCCCCACAAATATCAAATCTCAAATTGATTTCTTACGTTTCTTTTATGATGTTTACTTTTATTATTATTATTATTATTATAATTATTATTATATGCCAGCAAAAGGACAATTTAAAATGCTTTATTTTATATATACTTCAGGCAGTTTATTATATATCTCTCATACTCTATATTTGTATCGAAAAAACTGTCAAAGCCAAAGGCTGCAGTAAAGTGCAAACTTTTAACTTTTATATTGCATTTTTGTTTTTATAAGGTATCCTTTAGTTGTGCATATATATTTGGTTGAAGCTTGTTTTCATTTTAGATTTCTCAAATGAACTTCCCGAGAAATTCAAGAAATAAAAACAAAAACAAGATTTAAACAGAATTAGTAAACAGTAAACAATATAATACAATTTGATACATTTACTCAAAGTTATGAATCAATTGTTTATAAGATCATTTGTACCATAATGATACCACGTACCTATTTAAAAATCTGATTGAAAACTGATCACGATTCAATCATTTCAATTTCAATATCCATTTGAATTTTATTTTTAGCATTTGGTTTTCATTTTGTATTTAAGTAACAATTTCAATCAATCAACAAGTGAAATTGTATAAAATATACTAAATATGTGTGTAAATTCAATTATATCAATTATATATATATATATATATCAACACTTTAACAATAACAATTTATGTACACACACTTATCTATCTTTCAATTTCTTCTTTCAACTTTTACTTCTGTTTTCTATCATTAAACAAACTGATTCAATCGCATCCTACCACGTGACAGAGTCAAACAATCTTATAGTTATGTAGGGTATATATAGGAATAATATAGTATATATATATATATATATATATGTATTCTTGTATCATCATATATAGTTGCCTATTTCCTGTCTCGATCGAGTCAGAAATCCATGTGTACCATGTAATAATAAGCAACTACGTGATATTTTCATATACAAATTGCAAATTGCAAAAAATAAATTGAGTTCAAGAAATATTATTTTCGAAATGATTTCTTAGTATTATGTTTATGCCATGAAAATTTGAAATAATTTTTCAAAAATTTGTCAGAATTTATTTTAATCTATTTATTTATTTTTATGTGCATTTTTGTCTTGTGTCAAATTGCAATTTCAGCTAAAATTAGAAATTACTAAAATAGAAAAAAAAAAAATCAAATTTACTTTTAATTCAATTCTAGAAAAATTTTTTATATCCAATATTAAATTGCATAAAAAAGTAAATTTTTTAAAAATAATATTTGGTGAGGAAATTGCATAAAATTTTTTTTTTTTTTTTTTTTGTATTCAAGAAGTATTAATATTTATTTTAAAAATTATTTCTTGCCATTAAATTGGTTCTATGACATTTGCAATATTTTTTCAAAATTTGTCAGAATTTATTTTATTTTATTTTTTTGTTAAAATTGCAATAGTCTTAAAAATAGAAATTACAATTATATTATTACTATTTATATCTATAGAAAATATTTTATTTTATGTCAATTATTAAATTATATATTAAATAAAATTTAATATAATATTATTTTAAAACAAACTGACAAATAATTGTTGTTTTTATAACAACAAATTTCGTTTAAATTTTCTCAAAAATCTCTGCATTTTTCAATCTAAAGCATGTTCTTACATGAGAGAAAATAATAAGAAAAACTAAAATTCTTTAATTAAAAATCAAATAAAAAAAATCATTAATAGCTACAAGTAGTCTAGAATACAGTGCATTATTATACAGTTAGAACTCATTAAGCTATACCCCAAAAATAATAATGATTTATTTTGTTGTACTTGTAAGGTAAGCAAACGCGGGCACAATACAATGCTGTCCACAAAAATAGTTTTTGCTTACTAAAATGGTCTGTTAAAATGTTAATTAATATATAAGTTAAAATCTCTTTCAAAAGATTCTAAACTGCCTTTTGAGTTATACACACGAAATTGGTTTATTTCTTTAAGAAGGCTTATTGCAATTAGATTGGAAAAATATCAGGAAAATTTCGTTATGCTTCTAGGCTCTATTACTAGTATCATATGGTAGCATTAATTAAATAAGTTTTTAATAGCTGTACTTAAAGTATACTATTGTTTTTTTTTTCTCATTACTCAGATGGATGTCAATCAAGCAAGCCTTAAACACGCCTTTAACTGAACAACAATAACAAAAACAACAATAGGAAAAGCAACAATAACTACAACAATAATAATATAATTAAAAAAAATACAAACAAAAGGAAAAATTTATAGCTGATTTAACATAAATGCAAAGTGAACTGTTTATTTAATATAAATATAAATATATATATATATATATATGTTAAATATATATATAGTATATGTAAAGGCCTCGTATTTGCCTTTCGGGATCGTTAAACATATATAACACAAAACAGAAACAACAAACGGACAGATTTCAATAGCCCACACACTTTTAGCCCCTTTTGGTTTGTGGCTCATTTAATTCCCTTTTTGGGAAACAAATAAGAAAAAGAAAAAGAAAAAGAAGAAGAAAATGAAAAATAAAATAGAATAGAATATTAAAATATCTTTAAAGATCGGCAAATTACAAACGATTGTTGATTTTTTTTCATTTTAGTTTTTTTTTTTTTTTTTTTCGTTTTGGCCAAGTTAACGATACGATAGTCGTACGTCGGCCACAATAACGGCACGCAAATTGTATAAAGCTTTTGGCGCGTCGTTGACGCGGAAGCGGACGCCAAGATGATGTTCACCCGCGCCCAAGTGCGCAAACAAAAGGCGAGCAGTTCCAGTAGCAGCCAACGTCCACGCAGCTCTGGCGGTGGCACTTCCTCACGCCTCCAGGGTCATGATGTAAGTGTACATTGAATATGCATATATAATTTACACTGGTTAACATAAGGCATAAAAAAAACAAGCTTGTGATTGCAACAGATTTTGCTTCAATAATAACAATTTTTGTTATAATATGTTATAAATAATCCTCTCCAGAAAAATCCCCAAATAATCCTTTAAACTCTCAACTTTTGTTGACTAGTGCAATGAGTGTATGATAAAATAAACTGTGCATAGTTTATCAATTATCAATTGATATATCCAGTTATTTAGACTATATTTTGCATCAAAACAAGAAAAAGTATTTAGTTGATATCAATCAATAAGTAATCGATTTTATCGATAACACTTATAGTACAAATTTAACAGATCAGCTTCGGCTTAGATGTATAGTACTACAGGTAACACTGTACACATATATGTATGTCTAATAGCGTTCACCTTTGAACAGCTTCTATTCTTTATAGTCAGGTAACACTGTACACATTCATATATCTTTCAACATAGGTATTCAACTATTCTTTATGTGCAGCTTAAATTATATACATATATATTCAATAAATATCTCTCTTGATATACATTAGTATTCCTTATAGGCATGTAACACTGTACACTTAGACAAATCTAATAAATCAATCATCTTAGGTGCGCTACAAGCAAAGCAGCTCCAGTAGCAGCGGCGCTGGCAGTGGCATTAGCGGTTCCATTGTCAGTGGCACACGTCGAGATCGGGAACGTGATCGGGAACGAGATTGTGATGATCATTATAACAATCATTATCATTATGTCAAGCAACATTCCTTTGAGTTACCGCGTCAGCACTCCAAGGAGGAGGCATACTCAAGAGACAGAGATAGAGACAGAGAAAGAGACAGAGATAGAGACAGAGACAGAGAAAGAGACAGAGACAGAGATAGAGACAGAGACAGAGAAGGTGGTGGTGCAAGCAGTGGAAGTGGTCTTGGTGGTGGAGGCAGTAGCGGTGGTTATATCGATGGACGGACGAGACCACGCAGCATAACGAATCGACGTGGCGCCATAAAACATCAAAAGTAAGTACATATATTATAGTAAACTGATCTAAAGGATAAAGCTAATATTGATAAACAAATACTATCGATATTTTTGAATGCAACAGAAATATCGATGCATCGATTAATATTATCCTTTATAACTCTAATAATAGCTGGAAAATGAATTCAAGATAGTAAAAAAAGACAATTATAAAAGATATTTAAAATCGATAATATATCGATAAGAAGTTCGATATTATTAATCGTCGATATTAATCGTACTTCAATTGAACTTTTTCAGAACCCACGATATAAATGGACATCGCTTTGTGGCCAAATTCTTTCGTCAACCCACATTTTGCGCCTTTTGTAATTTGTTTCTATGGGGCTTTGGCAAACAGGGTTACCAATGCATAAGTATGATATATGGCAACTCTAAACACATTATCAATATAAAAATATTAATTTATTCCCTATAATAGTTTGCCAAACGGTTGTACACAAAAAATGCCATGAGAAGCTACTTGGCAAATGTTCCGGTTCTGTTTTCAACTCAGCTAGCACAATTGTTAGTATCCTTAGATATACCTTATGACCTTTGACATAACTAAACTTAAATATGTTGCAGTTGCTACGCGAACGTTTTAAAATTGATATGCCACATCGCTTTAAGCCACATACATTCATGTCGCCAACATTTTGTGATCATTGCGGCTCCTTAATGGGAGGATTCTTTATACAGGGCCTTAAGTGTGAGGGTAAGTCGTAATATCCTTTAAATTATGTACTGAAACTAACCTCTATTGAAAGCCTAACCAAATGTCAAGTTAAACTTTTACTACTTTTGCGATTTATTGGTTTGCGTTTCTTTATATTGTCGCCAGATGGCGCTTTGTGGTAAAGCTCTTTTATTAGCCACAGCAAGCACCAAGCGCGAGAAAGCTTAAAAAAGCTGGGAAATTTGTTACAACAGAATGTAACGGTCAATATTGATAAGTGGGAACATATATAACCCATATTAACGGATTTTAAATATTACACAAAATACATATTAAAATAGAAATTTAAATAAATAGCAAAAATATTTCGAAAATTAAGAAAAAAAATTAAATAAAAATATTTTAAAATATTATTTTAGTTATTGGTTTGTCTTTTTATAGAAATGCCGTTAGTTTGTTGACAACAAATCGATTTCAATAATAACACAAATCGATAATTAGTATTGATATTACCTCTGTGAAATTATCAAAAATTTGGCTCTCATGTGCTACAAAATTTTGTTGTAATTTTTCCGCTTACTTCTTAGTAGTTTCTTTCTCTTTCAATTCTTTCAATTTCGAGAATATTTATTTTAATCACCTTAAATGCAAATGACATGTTCTTACCGTACACACCTACAACAGCACGTTCCCTTACAAATATGACATGAATTTGGTACTATATATATCCATATATATATATATATATGCAATATAAATATAAATCATAAAAATACTTAATGCTTTCGTAATTTTGTTTTTCTTTGAGGTAAAACACGAGCGAAAAGCTTGAACCCATTACGTTGCCGAAAGATAAGCAATTTTTTGGTAAAATTTTTATTATTTATTGCTACAGTATAATATATATATACTTTCTTAAAAGAAAGTTTTATTTCAATGTTTAGATTAAATTTATAGTGTATGTTATCCTTGTGCAATGTGTTCATAAATTAAATTGAGTAAAAATATTTTTGAATTATTGGTACAAAATGTCGCAAATGTTAGACTTACTTTGTTGCAGTATGTCTTCTTCTCTCCTTGAGTCTTTCTATGTACTTTTAACTTAAATTTATTAAGTATACCTTGTACACTTTTAATAGTTACTAATGGAAACTAAGCAAGTATACTTTCTAGTTTTATATTTGATAAACGTTTGAACATTATACGAAACGAGCAAAACAGTTTTCCCTCTTTCTCTCTTTCTCTCAATTTCTTGCTCTATCTAACCCTTCTCTCTTTATCTTTTCCTCTTTCTCTCTCTCCCTCTATCTCTCTGTCTCTCTATCATTCACTCTTACTTTCTCCTTATCTCTTATTCCCGCATTTCCTGCTTTTTTCTCTCTCTCCGTTCTTCTATATATTTAGTCTCTTTTTATCTGTCTCTTTCTCCTTTTGTCTTTTCTTTTCTTCTTTAAATTTCACTTCTTTTTTTTTGACTTGGTTTACCTTCGTCTATCTTCCTTTTCCTCTTTCTCTTATTTTTTTTAGCATCCTTAATTTAGTCTTTTCTTTAACATTCATTTCTCTGTATCTCTTCTCTTTCTCCTATACATTGTATTTTTTTCTCTTTCACTTTGTTTTCCTTCCTCTTCATTCATAATAACTTATTGCTAACTTTTCCTCATGTGTTGACTGCCCTTCTGTCTCAATTATCCCATATTTCAGGTGGGAAACAGACTGCGGTACAGCTGTTTATAATATGGTACATTATGGTTGCCCATAAGGCAGCACAATTAAAATTGCACAAAACAGAAACAAAAAGATGATAATAACAATAAAAGAAAATTGTACAACAACAAAAGCAACAGCAACAAATGACAAAACAAACAAGAAAATAAACGCATTCGTTTTAAATTTATATTTATTACCTGTTGTATTTTTGTGTCATAACAAAATGAGCACAACGTCTGTTGAAAGATATTTTTACTATATATACGAAAAATGTATATATAATATATATATTTATTTTATCGTAAAAAAAATGAGAAATAAAATTAATAAACTGTCCGTCCCATAGCTAACCAATGGATAAGACAAATAGCTGGAAAATACCCTGTAAAATCTCAGTATACACTCCAAAACGAATGATATAAACATAGTATATATAGATAATATATAACTAATATCTAGTATATAGATTTCAATTTGTACATTTTGTTACTCTTGGCCATAAATCGTATGACGTTTATCCGGATGGATTTGATTTTATTTGCCATTTAATAGGGTCAAAAAGTTCATTTTTTTTACGCCCAACAAATTGAAAGAAGATTTTTACGATGCGGAAGTGTGAATACGAATAGTTGAATGAGTATAAGTATGAATATAAGTATGAGTATGAGTATGAGTATTAGTATGACTATGAGTATTAGTATGAGTATGCGTTTGAGTATGAGTATGAGAATTATGAGCATAACTATGAGGTTGAATATGAGTATGAGTATAAGTAAAACTATGAGTATGAGTGCTCGTAATGCTTGAACCCAATTAGAATATATATGTAGTAGTATTAGTATTATTTCAATAGTATATCTAACAGATAGTATTTATGTAGACAAGCGGTATAGACTGTATTAGAAATCAATTTATTGCGACTTTGCCAAGAAACAGCGAGCCAAACAAGATACAAAAATAACATACTACTATGAACAGAATGCAATGAGTATATTCAATTCAATATATATACATATATATATAAATATATTAAGTTATAAGCGATAAAGGAATACCCTTTCATATATGTATATATAAATATATTTATAAAAATATAACAAAATATTAAATTTAGTTATAGGCATTGAAATCAAATTTAATTACATTTTGTTTGATAAGGTAATCAGAAATAATACTCTACAATCTATGCTCTAAAATCTATGCTCTATATTCTATACTGTACATAAAGTCTATAGCATGCATTTATAATTATGTTTGATGTATTCCATTTGCTTGGCGACGTGTTAACCATTTGATACAATACAAAATTGTCGCTTTATTATTTAAAATGTGTCTACTTACGGATGCAACATGACATGAAAGGAATGCACACACGGAATACAAAAAAGAAAAACAAATAAAAAGTGACAAAAAAATACAAAATAAAATACAAATATATATATATATATATATGTATATATATATGTATATAGAAGAATACACGACAGGCAAAACGTTAAAAATAATGGAAAGTCGGCCTGGCTATAAATCGTAAAGATTAAGTACTCGCAGTAGAGGCAAGAAATAAATGCAACGGGTACTCGGACTTATACATTTTACATTTACAGTTCTATTTCTAGTTGTTTGGCGCTTTCAACGAGCTTCCCTACCCCAGCCACACTACCCTTTAACATCAGCCCCACCCTCTCTCTCTCTCTCTCTCTCTCTTAGCCACACTTCTCATTTTGGCCACAGTGTATGTTTTGCCGGCTATAAATGCATTTTGCGGAACCAAAAAAAAAAACACAAAAAAAATAGCATCACCGTCGCGTCGCTGTCAGCGTCGTGTGGCATTTCTTGATATTTTTTTTTTTGTTTCTTTTTCTTAATTTTATTTTTATTTATTTTTTGTCTTTCTTTTTTTTGTGGTTGGGTTGAAAATAGCATCTGTTATTTCCTTCCCTTGGGGTCAAACCCCAACCGTTAAGCCGAAAGATGCGCAAATTGCAGCAATTGCAAACATTTTTCTAGCAGGTGTACGAATCGATCAACTTCCAAATTAACCAAATCGAGGGAACTGTACACACAACCCCAAAAAACATAAATATATTAAAGAATTAGAAAACGAAAAAAAATAAAATTAATTTAAATATCTGTATATATCATTAAATCCTTCTCAATTATGAGAATACACCAAGAAATTTATAGCAAATTCTTATTAAAGACATTTTATGCATTTAATTTCTTTTAAATGCAATTTTTAATGCATTAAAAAGCTATTAACTGAAGCCGACTATGTATACTACAGATAAAGATATAAGATATAGATAAAGATATAAAATATAGATAAAGATATAGATTTCAAATCTAGATATGACTCTTACAGATATAAGTTATGTTTAAGACTATAGAAAACTTTCTACAAATAGCACAATTTCCATTTTTCTATTTAAAATTTCCCAATTAAAGACGCATAAAATTTAATTGCTTTAAACTGAATAATCATATAAAGAAACAAGATTACAAAAACGAAATGTGCTAGTTATTAAATCAAAATTATTTTGTTATTTATTGTTTATAGTTCAGTTTGTATTTCGGATATTTTGCATTAATTTCGATATGATAATCAAATATAATTGTTTATAATAAGCGAACAGCTCTCAATAGAATATTTTAGGTTTAGGTTTTCAGTAAGTGCTATTTAAGGCACAAAGTCTGATAGTCCTGGCTGCAATCCTCATTAAAAATGTTATTGTATTTACCCCTTGTCTTAGATAAATGACTTTCTTTTAGTAATTGACCATTTTTAATTAAAGCTTATCATATCATAAGGAGCTCATGTCTTATGGTTAAGTTAAACTTAAACAAATATTAGAAGGATACTAGAACATGCTTTAAAATTTACTTTTAGTTAGAATTTAGTTTAGTTAGAATTATTAAATGGAGATTAAAATGCTGATTTAGTTCTTCAAAGGCAAATTTAATTGAAAAATCGTCCTTTTAATTGACTAATCCTATCGATAATTATTCATAAATTACCGAGTATCGACCATAGAAAATATAACAAGAGATCTATAGATACGATCAGCAGAAGTCATCAAATAATATACTAAGATATTTGTGTAGATACTATCATAAAGAAGCATTCCTAGACACCATCAATAGATCTATTAGAACTATCTATAGATAATATTTACAATTACTATGCATAGGTACTATCCTATGAAGAATAATAATCCAAAGATACTATTTATAGGCTTTTTATAAACACTATCCATACATACTAAGTCTTGGTACAATGTACAGGTAATACCCATAGCTGCAATCCATAGATACTAACCATTGGTAAAATTTACAGATACTATCCTTAGGTACAATCCTTATGTACTATCTATAGATAATAACCATTTGTACAATCTACAGATACTACCCTCAGGTACTAGCCATTGGTACAATCTACAGGTGCTATCCATAGGTACAATTCATAGGTACTGTCTATAGATACTAACCATTGGTACAAACTATAGGTACTATCCATAGGAACTATCCATGTACTATCCATTTTATAGGTACTATCGATTGTATAGTTACTATCCATAGGTACTATCCATTGGTACAATCTACAGATAGTATCTCTCCGTGGGTACTAACCATACTAACTATCAATAGGTACTATCTATAGATATAACTCACAGGTACTATACAGATGAGTTATCCGTAGGTAATATCCATAGGTATAGCCCACAGATACTATTATTGGGACTATACATAAGTACTTTTTATACGTATTACCTATAGCAACTGTATAAATATACTTTCGAAGAGTAGTATCTTAAGATACTATCTATAGTTTCTATCTATAAATCTTATCTTTAGGTAATTACTATTCTTCAATAATCTTCCTGAGATTTAAATCATTTTTAATTTATTTCATTATATATTCTTTTCTATAAATATAATTGAATGAGGTTTAACTGTTTGCCATTAACTTGACCTCTTGTAAATGTACCATAAAATTTGTTGTTTATTCAAAATTTTTATGAGTTTATCAATTTGTTGGCAATATTATGATTTTTGTTCATAATAATATATATATAAGACAATAACTCTCTGTATTTCTCTCACTCACTCTCTTTGCTCTCTGTTTGTCTCTCTTTGTATTGCTCTCTTATTATATTGCCTACTCGCTTTAACACTCTTTGTGTATGCTGTCAGCTGGTTACCTTTTACTTTCGATGTGCAAAAAGAAGGAAAATGATTTCAAAACTCAATTTTGATGGTTTTCGAAATTCGAAAAAGAAAAAAATATATATATATATATATATTTATATATTCTAGCACTTATGTATATACATATAATTTATGAGTGTGTGTGTGTGTGTAAGGCATATTTCGAAATTGGCAGAATAAATATATATATTATATATATTATATATATAAATATATATATATATATATATATGAATGTTTAACTGAGAGCGGCAATTCGAAGACCAGGCAATGCCTGTTGCTGCTGGCCTGGGCCTGTTGCTTGGCCTCCTCAGCAGCAATGGCAACAGCAACAGCAACAGCAACAGCAACAGCAACAGCAACAACTCTGAGCAATGCTCTGCCATCAGCAACAGACAACAGCAGCAGCAGCAGCATCAATAATATCGAAGTTAGTCCCCAGTCTCAGCAGAATTTCTTTGGGTCTCTCTATCTTTACTTATATATACATATATATATATATTTATATATGTGTGTATATGTATGTTTGTGTGTGTGTGTGTGCGTGTGTTTGCTCATATAGATATGGCGATCAGGAACAGCTCCAATGCTTAAACATTTTTCGTGCTGTCTTTCACATTTCAGTAGTTTCCGTTAATGCGTTCGGCTCGTTGAATATTGTCTGTGAATTTGACTTTTGGTTTTTTTTTTTGGTTTATTTTTTTAAAAAAAGAAAACTTAATTCGAATTTTGAACTTTTCAATTCGTTAACAATTCGGTTTTATGTTTTTAAGGTACATTTCGTGTTTTTTAAATCTAATAATTAAATGTTAAGTGCCGGTTAATAATATTAAAAAAAAAGAAAAAGAAAACTCAATATAAAAAAAAAGACTTTAGAAAACATTTTGGAAATCAACTTTTTTATTGTGTGATCATTGAAAATTATCAACGTCAACAGGCAACGACAACTCGTGAGCTTACGTCATACAAATATATATGTAAATATATACATATACATAAATATATATATATATATATGAATATATATATTATATGGAAAACATAGTCTATTTCTATATGCCATGCCGCATGTGTCCATAACAAATTATATTTATATGCTCGAAGTATCTAAAGAAAATTTGCTACATTTTGAACAGATATTAAATATATATAAAATATATTGACAATTGTCACAAAAAAAAAAAAGCAAAAACAACTGTTTGTAGTTAAGATTGACCAATAGATTGAATCAATCCATTGTACTTTTCAATTCAATTTTAAACATGACAATTTAGTTTTAAAATCTTGAATCTTATTTTCAATTTGTTAAGACAAAAAAACATTTGTCAATTCAAATTTATAATCAAATTCAATATTTATTAGATTCTTTTTCAATTCAAGTTCAATTTTAATTTAATTTCAATTTCATTTCAATTCAATTTCTTATAAGCAACTTCCATCATGGGCAATTAAAGGCAATTTCATGCTAATTACATTTGCTATGGCCATTGGCTCAGCTCTTGACAATTTTCTGACAGCAATTTTTGTGTGACAATCAGGCAAAAAAAAAATTGTACAATTGAACAGATATTTATATATATATATAGAAATATTTTTTCATATACAGATATGCAATTTGTCTATAAAAAAAAATATATTCATATTTAGACAATGATTTGAGCAAATGTTGCAGATATTTTTTTTAAGAATTTTTGCTAAATTATCAAAACGAAAATTGCAATTAACATAAGAAATTATGATCAATATGTAATAGAAGATATATATAACTATATATATATATGTTTTTATAATTGTTTATAGTATATAAATACTATAAAAGAATATGCAAATATTTTGAATAACAAGCTGAATGACAAGAGCAATTGGCATATAGATAAAGGCGACTATTTCTATTGTTTACGTAAAGAACTCGACCAAAAAAAGCGTAAAAAACACAAACCGAACCGAAGCATAAATAAAAATAGAAAAATATTTAAAAAACAAAAATAAAAAAAAAACAAAAAACAATTAGTAAAGTTCGATAAAGAATTAAAAAAAAAAAACAAATTATTATCGATCGCATTGATCGAATTATATAAACCGGAAAAATGCCACTATATTCGGATTCAAGCAATTATTACTACAGCGGAGGCAGCAGTCAGCTGTATTCTCCGTATTATAGCTCCGGATTGAGTTTGCCAAGCAGCAGCTCTCCTAGCTATACATCCAGCTATAATCGTTCCTATTCAGGCAGCTATATGTTGCCTTCGCCGCGTTCACCCAGCTACAGCAGCAGCGGCAGCAGCGGTGGGGTTAGCAGCAGCAGCGGCAGCTCAATTCTGGGCTTATCATCACGTTATCAACCCAAATTGACAACGATAACGGAGAGTTCTGCATTGACGGGACGGCACAGTGGACACAGCAGTTTGATGCCATTGACACGTATACAATCTCCGAAATATACATCTGTATCTAACTATAGTCCTAGTCATACCAGCAGCAGTAGTCGATATATACCTCCGCGGCCGATAGCTATCAATACGGCGGATATAGATGTTAGTTCGGCGCGATATCGTCGTACAGCGGAGTCACAGGTGCCGTCGTCCGTAGAGCGCAAACGCGAAGCGGAAACTGTACAGGAAAAGCAGCAACCAAAGGAGCAAGAAGCAAAACAAACAAAGGAACAGCAACAGGAGCAGCAAAAACAACAAGACCAACAACAGCAAAAGCAGCAACAACAACAGCAGGAACAACAGCAGCAGCAACAACAGCAGCCAGCACGTCGTTCTACTATACGCCGTAATCGAGCTGTTGTCCGTTTATCCACCATACGTAGACGTAGCAAGGAACGCACCAATGAACCAGTACCAACACCAGCTGAAGTGGAGCATCAATTTCGGGATTTACCCCCGGCAGCAGAGCCAAGTCTTAGCTGGCGCCAGAAATTGGCCGAGGAACTTGCCGCCTTTCCGGCAACCAGCAATAAAAAATCACCCGGAGAAATCTTACGCGAACGTTTCTATATACGTGATGAGAAGCAGGAGGAAGCGGAAAGAATAGGACAACGGCAGTTGCAGAAACCCTTGAATGCGGTGCAACAGTTAGCAACAAACACAAATGAACACTCCAATGTTGAGCAACAGGAGCAACAGGAAGAAGAGGTAGAACAGCTCGGGGAGACAGTTGAACAAGTACACGAAAGCATAAGAAGACTTAGCTTGGTGCAGTGTCCAACATTTCATGATATCTGCGAGGATATCTCCTCGGATAAGATTGATGATGATCTGAATGCAGGTGAACTACGTCGACGTGCCTCAATTATACAGGAGCAGGAACAGGAACTTTTCAATAAGCTACAGAAATCCAATTCGGGCAGCTTTCAGCTTATACATTTGGAAAGACGCAGCAGTCACGATAGCAATACAGCGGATGAGAGTTCCCCCGGAGGAACTGTAACCAAGCAGCCCAAAAAGAAGAGCAAGAAGCTGCGGCATAAGATCACAGCTGTTGTGGATGTGGACAATGGGGTGATGACTAGCCCAACACAGCATATGCCCAGCGTATTGGAACTCAATGAGGACACAACTCCAGCCATGCCTGTTAGTCCCAAGCCCAGATTCACAGTGAATGTTGAAGCAGTGGAGGAGCATCATCAGATACATAAGATCTTTAAGTTGCCAAAGAAAAAGGTTGCGCCAAAGGCAATGGAAGAAGATGTGGTGCTGCCCGAGGGTTTTATGAAAGCAGCGCCAAAAGCTAAGACATCGCCACTTAAGAAGGTAACCAAACCAAAGGAGCAACAACAGGAGGATGTGGAAGCACAACAGCAACAGCAGCAGCAGGAAAAAGAGAAGGAGCAACATACGAGCGTGGCGCAAATCTTTACCTTTGATGAAGCCTCTATACAACTCAATCAGGCGACAGCTACGCCCACAGCAACAGCTACACCCACTGTTACCTCTACACCAGCGCCTGTCAAAGCAGAGGGCGTGGCCACGCCTAAGCCTATACGTAAGGCAGTGCAAAAGTCGGAGAGCGGCGAAGATTTCTGGTCACAGATCGGCTCCCGGGAAACCCTTTACATGACCAACCGCAAGAAGGCGCTGGGTGATCGTGTCCTTGACACCACAATGGAAGCTGCAGAGCTGTCACCAAAGGATGCAACACCAATAGCAACACCAACAGCAACAGCAGAGGCAACCAGTGCAACAACAACAACAGCAAAAAGTGCAGCAGCAAGTACGAAACCGACGCTTAAATCGGAAATTGTTATTAAGCTAAAGACACCAACAGCAACAACAGAAAAGACAGCAGCAACAGCAGCAGGAAAAGAAACTGTAACAGCAGCAACATCAAAGACAACAGCAGCAGCTAAATTATCCAAATCCGCACCAGCAACACCCACCACAACAGCACCAGCTGCAATTAAATCCCCCAAATCAACGCCAGCAACACCAAAGCCAGCAGCAACAACTTCATCAACAAACACAGCAACAACAACAGCTGCAACAACCTTATCAAAATCTGCACCAGCAACACCTATGACAACAACAACACCAGCTGCAAAACTAACAACAGCAATACCAAAATCATCATCAGCAGCAGCTGTAACTAAAACCGAAACAGCAACACCAAAATCAACAGCAGCAACAATTGTATCGAAAACTGAGACAAACTCACCAAAATCTATATTAACTTCAACAGCTGCAAAGTCAACAGCTGTAACAACAGATAAAGTTGATAAAGTAGCAACTGTTGCTGCTGTAGCGGCAGCAAAAAAATCTGGCAACGCTATTAACAGCACTGTAGTCATGACAACAGCATCAACAACAAATGCACAAACAACAGGCAAATCAAAATTGATCGAAACTGCGGCATCACCAACAACACAAACACAAACAGCAACAGCAACAACAGCAACAACAACAACAACTACGACAGCGCCAAAAATAAATGCCGGGCAAACAGCCAAGTCACCTGAACAACAACAGGCAACAGCAACAGCAACAGCAATAGCACCAGCAATAGCAACAGCACAAGCGGCAACGAAAATAAATAAAACAACGCATAATAATGAGCGACAACAGCAACCACCAGATAACATAGCAGCAACAACAACAGCAACAGCAACAGCAACAGCAACAGCAACAACAACAACAACAACAACATTAAAGCAACAAACGGAAACTAAATCGAAATTGACGGAAATTGCTGAGCCAAAGTCAAAGGTGCAATCACCGAAAACAACAAAGCCAAAAATTGCTGGCAAAACTGCGACGCCAGCAGCAACACTAGTTGCAACATCAACAGCACCAACAGCAGCAACAGCAGCCAAAAAGAAAGTCACAACGCCAACAGCTACTACGACTCCGACAGCAACAGCAACATTAACAGCAACAGCAGCATCGACAACGACAACGACAACGCCAACAACAACAACATCAACAACAATATTACCAGACAGCAATGTGACCCCAATCAATGCCGATCAATTTATAACGTTGGCCCCCACTAAGGCGGCCATTGCGGCAACAGTGGCCAAAACGTTGCCGGCGGCCACAAATGCGTCATCGACGACAATTGCAGCAGCAGCAGCAGCTGCAACGACAGTGGCAGCGCCTGTAGCAACAGCAATAGTTGCAACTACAGCAACAGCAACAGCGCCAACACCTACAACATTGGCAATAACAATAGCAACAAGTACAGTGACAACTGGCAATGAGAAGACAATTCAACTAAAATCTGTTAATAAAATTGCTGATGCTGATGCTGATGCTGTTGCTGTTGGTGTTGGTGATGGGGATGCTACGGCGGCTGCTGCCACTGATGCTGTCGACGTTGCTGTCGACGATGACCGCAGCAACAGCTGCGGCGAAGGCGTCGGCAATAATTTATCAAAGTTTGCAACAGTATCGAATTTGGCACAGTGTCTGCGAGACGTTGACGCCGAGCTAGAGGACTATATACCCTCATCCGCGGAAAATAGCGACGACGACAACGACGACGACGGCAGTTCGGACGATTACTCCAGTGAAGAAGGTTGTGAGAATTTAAGTGCAAGCATGAAGAAAAAACAGCGTAAAGAGAAAAAGAAACAAAAAGCTAAAGATGCAGGAGCACCAGCTCGTTTTGATCCTCAGAAGAAAATAAAAATTGATCCAACAAGTAAATGTTATGTTAAAGAGGAGGCGCCACGTTATCCGCTGGTGGCCACACCGCGTCCCCTCTGGAAACGTGAGAAAATTGTCTATTCCGATGAGAATACTGATGATGAGAGTAGCGAGGAGGGTAGCGATGCCACAGCCGGCTCCTTGGAAGAAGAAACTGATGAAGATGATAGCGCCGATGAATGTGGCAGCAGTTCGGAAGAATTTGATGATGATACAAATGCAACAGCAACAAAACAAAATAATAATAATAATAATAACAATAATACAACAAATACAGCAAATGGTTTAAATTCATTAGCACCAGCAGCAAGCAGCAATTCTACATCAACATCAACATCAACGTCTACATCTGCATCAGTATCCATATCCGCATCCGCATCCAGTTCACCATCAATAATACGCATGAGCACGTGCAGTAATGATTCCGGATTTGAGGGCGGCACAGCACCTTCCAGTCCCAAAAAGATGTTAGGTAAGAGATTCCATTTTAATTATCGATATATCGATATATCGATATATATATATATATATAGAGATATCAAGACTAAAAATTTAGACAAACAAATCGACTGCATTAAAACCATTATAGACAGACAAACAGACAGACAGAGAGACAGACAGACAGACGAATGTATGGACAGACACACAAACACAAACACAAACACACACACACACACACACAAACACGCGGACAGCTGCCGTCTGGTGGTTGTTGGTGGTGCTGTTGGTCATTTGAGCGGCGCACGTGCGTCTATATACCTATAGACAAATGTATATATATATATATATATATATATAATAATGTGTATTAAAAATCCTATATATATATATATATATATATATATATGAGAGCATTCCGGGCATTAACTTGTTGTTGGTTTTTCCTACAATTTCTCCGTCTTCTGTTGCTCTTTTCTACTTGTTCTTCTGGCGAATAGATATTGAAATGTTTTTTGTGCATAAAATTTGCTTTCATTTTCAGTAGCCGCATACACACACACACATCAATATATAAATATATATACATATGAATATATAGAAATATATATATATAAATATCGAAGAGAGTGTGGCATGCGGAATATTTAGTAGAAAAACAAATAAACATGCTATAAATTTGTATGTGAAAAAAACACACAAAGACTGTTTATACGACCACATTATACTATAAACTTAAAGAAACAACACACACACGCACGAACACACACACACACACACACACACACACACACACGAACACACACACACACACAAACACACACACATACAAAAAAAATCAAAAAAAGATAGAAAAAAAAATATGTTGTTTTCTATTCTTTAATCTTCTTTTGTAGCACTGGAAAAAGTTGTGTAGTAAATGAAGTCATGCAAATTTCCATGAAAATTTCAAGTGAATCAAAAGATCAAATGATTTTTACATATTTAGCAAGTACTTTGAATGTTTGAACATATTTTCTTTGAACTTATTTGTGTGTGAAAATGTTAAATTGTTACTCTTAATGTTAATGTTAAAATTGTTAACAGGTGACAATTTAATGCAAAATGTAATAAGTACTCAAAACTATAAATGTTCATCAGATGATAAAGAAAAGTTTTTTTTCTAGCAGAAGAAGCAAACGAATATAATTATATATGTATATTTCTTTGTTTTATTTTCGAAAATTTACTTTATGTCAGCTGACTCTCAGGAATATCAAAGTAGCATCTCTTAGAGTTGATCTCTCTTCTTAGAACTTAGAACTGCATTTGATTAGCTTTTGGATGATTGAAGAACCTATATGCTGGACAGGAGTTTTCTATTTTATATTAAACTGTTATATATCTAATATATGGGATTTTCTATATTATATTAAATTGTTATATATTTGTTATATAGGAATTTCTATATTATATTAAATTGTTATATATCTTTTATATGGGATTTTCTATATTATATTAAGCTGTTGTGTTTATTATATGGGATTTTCTATATTATATTAAACTGTTATATATCTGTTATACGCCTATTAATCTGAAAGTGTTCTCTGATTACTTCTTAGAAAGCCATACCTGATTAACAAATATCAGCTAAAATAGAAACCATTTTAACAGTTTTAGATATCGTTTTGGATTCCTCTTTAATCTTTAACAAATTTTAGACTTACATTCTATATATTATATGGAATTTATGTTGCATTAATATTGAACATATGTTAAAACTTTATTCTATATACTATATGGAATTTATATTGTAATGATGCTATCAATATTAAAAGCAGAAACTGTGCTATTGATAACTTGATGATTCTCTGTACATCTTAAAAGTGACTCAGCTTTTTCTATACAAAATATTTACTTTTCGATGAAGAAGTTAATGCCAATTTAATTTTATTTTTAGGCGAAAAATTTAATTTTTGTTTTTTAAGCTTAATAAATTGTATTTAATTTTCATTTAAATACAATACTTAATTATATTTCTTAAGGGTATCAGCTTATTCTATCCTTTTATATAATTTGTTTTGTTAGTTGGTCGAAAGCAAAAACAAATTCGTTGGGAATTTGCTAGTAAAATGTGGAATTAAAAGAATGAATAGAAAATGCACATTAATTGTATAAATACAGATACATTTTTCAAATACAAACACAAATACAAATACAAATATAAATACAGATTAAGATTAAGATACAAAATAAGTACAGAAGGTACTCGCATAGGTTTGCCAGCTGAGAGATAATCTATTTGCGTTTTTACTTTTAGAAAATTGTATACAAATTTGTTTAGATTATCGTTGTATTCGTTGTCGTCTTTCTTTTGTTTTTTTTTTTTCCTTTTGCTTTTTTCTTTTTGATTTTTCTAGTTTTTATCTATTTTTTCTTTCTTTTTTCCTTTGTCTTTAAATGTGAATTTGTCTTTTGCTTGTGCTTTTTTCCTCTTTTAATTTCTTATTTGTTGTTTTATTTTTTGCTGATGATTTCCTTTTTGTTTCGTTGCAAATCAATTGTATTTTGTATAAAAACAGGAAAAAAAACAAACAATTTTTTTTTGCGAAAATTTTTATAAAATTTCCTGTGGTTTATTTGCAAAACAAAACAAAAAAAAATTCGAGCTAAAAGCAAAAATTTAATAAAAAATTTAATTGTTTCTAAATAATAAAAAAAAAACAAAAGTACAAACAACTGTAAACAATATAATGCAAATATATATATACATATCAATAAATTCGTAGTTTATCGAATTTTATTTTTATTGATTTTAATGGAAGCAGCAGAAATTTCTTATTTTAAGCAAAACTAAATTGAATATCAGTCTGAACATAACCGATATAATCTTACAGACCTGCTTAAAGTCTGAGCATAACTTTTATTATATTAACTATTATTATTCTCTATTTATTTCGGTTATCGATTAAGCATTTCCAGTTGAGCTAATAATTTTAAAAGTCTTTGACTGAACATTCAAAAGGACTGAAATAAATTTGTTCTCTTAAACTGAGAATTATTGGGGACTGAAAAAAATAATGCTCAAGGCAAAAAGTCTGAAAATTGAAAAATGCTCATGGCTTGCTTAAATATATTTACAATCCCGAAAAGACTTTTATTTTTCACTCGCAAAGCAAATCGATCAGTTACTGAACAGAACGTAAAAAAATCAAAATAAAGGTTATAAGTTGAGCGAAGACCGTTTGACACGAGGCATAATGCGAACGATTCCTTTCAGACTTTTAACCCAAAAAGTCAATGTGTGAGAGTTTTTTATTGATACTTTTGAAATGCTCAAATGTTAGTTGCATGTTCTGTTATAAACATAATTTTATTGCAGTATTATTTTATATATTTTTGCATAAGAAAAATTGCAAAAAATTTCACACTGTTCACAAAAATAGCAGTAAGCAAAAATAAAGGGTTTTTAATTAAATAGTTTTGATATGATTTTTCCAGCTAATGAAATATGATGTATCAAAACTTAACTTACTGCTTCAACCAGCAGATTGATTGAGATTCATTATTTTTATTAAAAAGTGACTGTAGATGTTCTTCGATATGTTCAAGCTTATTGATTGCATTGAATAGTCTAAACTATATAGGCCTTACCCAAAGTTTATTGAGCTGGTTGAAAGGTCTTTTTACCATAAATAATACAAGTGGAAAAACTTTAAGCTTTTCTCTTTTAAAAAGTAAATTTCTTGTAATCGAAAATTACATTTCATGGAAAAGCTTTGACCCTTTATATCACTCAATTATTTCTTCAAAAAATAATAGTATAATATTAGTTCCCTCTAATTACATCGCTTGCAATTGCTTTGATAGTCGAAGAAATGTGTAAACAAGCAGTAGTAAAGACACGAACCTTTTTAGAACATCTTTACCTAATCTTTTATCTATTAAATATAATCAACAACAACAACAACAGATTTCAAAAATCAACAGATTTGACTGAACTGCAAAGAAAGTGGGAAAGAAAATTATATCTTTTCCCAAATATTTTACTAAATTAATTAATAAAAGAAAGAAAATAAAAAACAAATAAACATTTTGCAGATAAAAATGTTTTAAGCATTTTCTTAAAGCAAAAGTCAATGGGTCATGAATATTAAAAAAAAAAAAACATATATATAAATCCTTAATATGTGTTTATGTATGTGTGTGTGTGTGTATGGTTCACGGTGCGTATGTGTGATGTTTGCATTGAATTTGTGATTCGTTTTGTTGATTCGAAGAAAATTTTAGATTGAAATTTTGTTCTGATTGCGTGCAAATATTTATTTTGTTTATTAAATTTACATTAAATCGCCACCCACTTGAGCAACCTTTTTGGGTTTGGGCCAAAACGGATGTGCGTTTAAAATCAATATGTGTATGCGTATGTGTGTGCATAATTTAAGTATAAATTTTTATATTGTTGCTTAACAAAAATGATTAAAACTATATTGAATTTTATTTAATGCCAAGAAACTTGTTGCATATATCCTCTATTAATATATTTGTAATATTATATTCAATCACTTTGAAACAATTTTCAAAATTTGAATAATTCAAATTTACGGCAATAATTCACATTCGAAAAAGAAATGAAATCTTTTTTGAACATTTATTGATATTTTATTATTATTATTATATACTATTATCTTTCTTATAAATAAAACAAATATAGAGATAATTTGTTCCTTTGTGGCTTACTTTTATAATGTCGGAAGAATATTGCATATAAATAAATAAATAAATATATAGAATTCTATTTAAGTAGGAAGTATTTTCACGAAACGTGCAACCAATAAATCGCAATTATAAATCGCATTTATATTAAATATCAAATATACACTATATATATCCATGGATATACATATGTATATAAATACAAAATTATGTATGTACATGGCCACAATTAATTATAATATTAATAACGATTTGTTTTAATTAAAATAAAACATTTTCGACTTCCCACGCTGACCAATTCTTGCACAGAATGTGACGTGAATTGTCACAAGAAATGCGAACGGCTCACGGCCAATTTATGCGGCGTCAATCAGAAACTCATCGTCGAGGCGCTCAACCACGTAAAACGAGGTAAACAAACAACAAAAAAAAACATATATATATATATTGAGATATATATCCTAATCGGATTGGAACCATATTAAATCGAACTGAATATAAATTCTCACAAATCTCACAAAGAGCACAGAAATGGCGCGTGCGTTTTGTGTCGCCATAAAAAAAAACAAATCAAAATCCGAAAGATTTAAAAAAGCAAAAAAAAAAATGAAAAAATCATAAATCATATGAAGATACTTTTAACAAGATCAAACCATAAATAATGACGCCTAAATATGGCGGACATTATTATTTCATAATTAAGTCTGCCAGTAAATTGTGTGTTTATATTTGAATGTGTAGAATGATAAACAATTTTAGGGTTAATAAAATATTAAAGCAGTAATTATAGTTTGTTTTTAAAATATTTATAAACTTAATGTTGTATATAGAAAATGAGATCTTAGATTAAAATCTACATGAGTAATAATCTAATTATTGATCAATTAATAATTTTTAAATTAATTGCAAAAAAAAGATCCCTCTAATTAAAACTCTTGCAATTGCTTTAAAACTTGAACAAATCTATAAATAAGCAGTAGTAAAGACACGAACCTTTAATTCCATGATCGAAGTAAAAATGATGCGTCCTTGGCTAAGCGGCCGCCATTAAATGTCCATTAGATATATAAAAATGGATTGTCCGCAAAACCTAAATATATAAATTTTTTTATTAATAATTAGCAGAGTAAAAGGCCCATGAGCTGTCATACCATACACTGCATTTCCTTGAGTCTAAGATGTTTTAAAAAAAACACGTTCGATATTAAATGGGACGTTTTAAAAAAGCACCACATGGTCGCTTTTGCTAAAGTGGCAGCACTTTTAATGCAAAATTAAAATAAAATATATTATGGGTATTAGAATTTAGCTTGACCTTAATGCAGTGAGATTTAAGCAAATTGAAATTTTTAAGAGACAATATTTTATAATAAAAGTTTATATATTTACACAGAAATACACTAAATGCACGAATAGTGCGCGTAATGCAATAAATTTTTACCGCTACATTTATCAATGTACGCATGCAAAAGCAAACGTATAAAGCTACATATATAGACGCACACAGATGTATTAAAAAAAAAAATGCGCGCACATAAAACGTTTTCATCCTAATTAAATTGGTGTTTTTGTGACACTTGCAAGATTTAGATAAACATATATATTTCAATTGATCACATAATTATAAATTACACACTTTTCACATATTTTCACTTATTAAAATATAAAAATTAAAATATTATCAAATATTAAATTTCAAACCCAAATGAAAGCACTATAACTGAACACAGAAACAACGCGTCTTTTAAGATCAGTTTCCGCCAATAACAGCTCTGTACAATGACAATATCGATATTTGCATATGGATATCGAGAGCGCATCATTTTAACAACTTTGGCGGGATTTTTAAATCGTAATGCAAAGCTTAAATAATAAAAGTTTAAATTAAATAAACGCAGTTGTAAATAAAATATAGATTAAAATTAAAACTATAAGCAGGTATCACACACAATTTACTGGTGTTGAACTTAAATCTGTTCACACATATGTTTATAAAGACACAAGCTCATAATTTTCTTCATAAATTAGGCGCACGTGAGACACGGGATTCTCCTAGCACACCACCCAGCTCAAATCCTGCTTATAAGATAGAGGCCACTGATGAACACGATGGTATGGCATACATACATATTATTTATTATATTGTATAAGTTATTTAGTTATTAAAAAAGAAAAAGCTACTTAAATGACCAACAGGCGAACTGTACACAACTCGGACACAATTGTTTATAATCTATCTTTATATTTTAAATATTTTCAAATCTTTTATTAATCTATATACACTTTACTTTTGGGTTCTTCCCTCTACACACTCGCTGTCTTCTTTTCTTACTCTCTCTTTCTTACGCTCGCTGTTTTCCTATTTGTATCACTGTGTGGATGATCATACAGAAACATCATATACATATTCACAATTCCAAAAATCCGGACGTTTCACCGCGCCAGCAACAGTAATACCTAGATTTAAGAATTATTCGGTAGATGATTTTCATTTTCTGGCCGTACTTGGCAAAGGAAGTTTTGGCAAGGTAAGTTAAAGCTCTATTACCAATATTTAACTTATGTGTAATATAAATTACTTGTATTTTTCATATAGGTTCTGCTGGCTGAACTACGTGATACAACATATTATTATGCCATAAAGTGCCTGAAAAAGGATGTAGTACTAGAGGATGATGATGTGGACTCAACACTAATTGAACGCAAAGTTTTGGCCCTGGGCACAAAGCATCCATATCTATGCCATCTGTTTTGCACATTTCAAACAGAGGTAAGTCTCATAGTACCCATAGACAAGGTCAACACAACACCATTAACATTTGTTAGTTAGTTAAATGAGAGATCAAAACATTAAGCACTAACTTAAGAGCATTGCATATTCCTCTCAATACAACAAACATTTGAACAAAAATAAACATTGAAAAGGTAAAACTGTTTATTATTAGAAACAAAATGTGTGTGTTTGTTTTCAACTGACCATCGATTGGGGCACACGACAAGTGGCAATTGGTAGTATTTTTTTTTATATATATATATTTTAATGTACTAATAGCAGATCCCACTACCAGATAATACTATAAAATTGGCACGTATGCCCGGCACAACATTTGACAATGTTCTCTTAACATTTTGCGTAAAAAAAAAAAACAGCAACAAAAAAACAGAACAAATGAGCGAATAAAAAACAATAAGTTTTGCATTGACACCGATTAGAAGGTATTTTAATTATTTATGACTTTGAGGATACACGCCCATTTCTTTTGAGGGACTTTCAGTCATGATATTCACTTACCTACACTGAACAAAATTATGTCATATTATTATATATATAAATATTTATAATTTTGTTTACTTTAAGGAAAGTTAAACTATAAGCAAAAGTCTTAAAAAATATGAGAATAAAATATAAGATAATTGATTCAATTTATCATTATATAATAACTATATTATTTATATTTAGGTTGAAATAGATCTTAAAAACAATTAAAATAGTAATAAGGTAGATTATCTAATTTTAAATTCTGACACAAAATATACTTTTTATAACTACACAATCTTTTCTTACTGTGTATTTCATAAAAATTAAGAATTCACAACAATTTCCTGTTCAAATTATTCTAGAAGTAAAACCTATTAATCAGTTTCATAATTAAATTAATTACACAATTTATATTTGCTGTAAAAAAAGGTTTCATCTATAAAAATTTCTTTAAAATACGATTTATATATTTAAATATTTATATTTATATATAATTTATATATATATTTACAGAGCCACCTGTTCTTTGTGATGGAATATCTTAATGGTGGAGATCTCATGTTTCATATACAAGAGAGCGGAAGATTTTCGGAGGAACGTGCACGTTTCTATGGTGCTGAAATAATATCTGGACTTAAGTTTTTGCATAAAAAGGGCATTATTTATAGGTAAGATATAAATTGCATAAATTAATAACTTAATATATTTAATTATTTGTGATTTACATACTTGAAGGGATCTCAAATTGGATAATGTATTGCTAGACTATGAAGGACATGTGCGTATTGCTGATTTTGGCATGTGCAAGCTACAAATATATTTAGATAAAACCGCCGATAGCTTTTGTGGCACACCCGATTATATGGCGCCCGAAATCATAAAGGTAATCAAAATTGATTTATATATAAACAAATGTATATTTTACTATATATAATATATTTTTAATAGGGTGAAAAATACAATCAAAATGTTGATTGGTGGTCATTTGGTGTGCTGCTGTATGAAATGCTTATTGGGCAATCTCCGTTCAGTGGCTGCGATGAGGATGAACTCTTCTGGTCAATATGCAATGAAATTCCATGGTTTCCCGTCTATATATCAGCCGAGGCAACTGGCATACTTAGAGGCGTAAGTACTATGATATTTTAATAGATATATTAACTTTATTATATATATTTTTATATGCAAATTAGCTACTGGAAAAAGATTATACAAAACGTATTGGATCACAATATAGTCCAGCTGGTGATATAGCTGATCATTTGTTCTTTAGGCCAATTGATTGGAATCAGTTGGAGAAGCGGCAAATTGAGCCACCCTTTAAGCCTCAAGTGGTAAGTAATACTTAATATATACCCATATAACTGAAGTATATGCTGATAAATATCAATATCAATACTCTTATATAGAAACATCCATTGGATACACAATATTTTGATCGCGTCTTTACCCGAGAACGTGTACGTTTAACACCTATCGATAAGGAAATACTAGCATCCATGGATCAGAAACAGTTTCACGGTTTTACTTATACAAATCCACATATAACATTGGATTAGGATTAACATATGGGATATATATGTGCTCTCAATACATATATCTAACAACTTACTTAGATATATATAATCAATTAATTATATTTAGTTTTAACCCTGACGCAATATTTAAATTATATTTTAGATCAACAGTATTTGTATATGTATGTATATAATCGTATATATATGTATTGTATATTATATATATTTTTATGTTTTATTATTCTTTTTATTTTTCTTTGTAAAAAAAAAAAGGTTTATTTTTTTTTTTTGTTTTTTAAATATTCAATTTAAGATTTAATTTACATCTTACATATTAAATTTATTCATATTTCAAGCTGAAAATTTGTCAAAGCAAATATCCTCTAACTGTTACGAATCCTGTCCAAGGATGTGTACAAAAGAACAAAAAGAACAATCCAATTTTTGGTTCTTGGCAATAAAATAGCTTGGAATGTGTTCATTATTGTAGGCAATTAAGCATATACATACACACATACACACATACGCACACCCACACCCATAGCAACCCATCACTGTACATACAAACATACATACACTCATCTCTGCATATATCGAAATACATATATTATATAAATAATCAAATTTTTTTTCCTAGTCTTACAAGCTATATACCAAAGTCTATCGTATGTACTCGCCTGTATATGCATTATGCTAAAATAAAACTGATAAAAAAAATTAAATACAAATAATGTTTTTACTTTAAGATTTCAATATAAATATCAGCTTATGTCTGCTTAGAATTGGTTGCACCTACAGTCAAAAGCTAAGTGAATTAGCTCTTCACATTTTATAACAATTTAAAAGGATTTTACCTAAATCGAATTGGTACAAATACGATTTTATTTGTCTATTTATTTTTTGGTACGCACAGATCTGTATTTGATTTGTCTTTTACATACAGAAGAAATATATATAGTATATATATTCCTAAAAATAAAGTAGATAAAATAATAAAATACCAATTTTAAAATTCAATAAACATTTTTATAATAGTAGACTTCACTAAGAAAAGTAATACTTTAAAAATTGTACAAAAACTTTCTAATATACTTTGAGTGCAACTTTGCTTGTGATTTTCGATTGAAAATAAAGTTCCATAACATATAACTTCATGTGGTAACATTTGTACCCAAATGTAATTGTACCGTTTAAGTATGGAAATTATCTTAACGCGATAGATACACTGATAGTAATAAAACTAAAGCAAATGATTGATTCACAGTGAAATTCAATTAAACTTAATTTTGTTGACATTCTCAATGGATTTTATGGTACAGATATATATATGTATAAATATATATCTTTATATGTTTATATACATATAATTAAATAATTAACTGGGATGAACGCAAATGTGTATTAATGATTTAGCCGTTAGAAATGATTATATGCTAATGAGCTGGGAATTAGATGTGACCGTTAACATTAAGTTTGATTGTGATTATTGTTAGTGATTGTTATTATTAGTATGAGAGAGTATGTTGCCCCCTTATGGAAGTTCAGTGGACCAAAGAGTTGTCAACTATGTTGATAGAATTGCTAACTGACTAGAATTTGTGGTATTGTTGTAGCTTTTCCGTTTTTAAATTTGCATAAAGTATTTGTTATATGGAACAATATATATGCATTTTCATGTTAATTAACTAAAAGCCAATGACCAACTTTTGACATACTAAATTAAAAAAAAAAAAAAAAAAAAAAGAAAAAAAGGGTTACGAATTTTCAGTGAGAGTGGCCCAGAGAGTAGCAGGTTGAACTCTAATACGCACTCACACACATAGACAAGCACATACACATACACTTACACCAGCTCTAACATCAACTTCAACTTTAACTCCAACTCCAAATCCATCTCCAGCTGTGGACAGTAGCTCACTTTTATGGCCACAATAATAACCCCAACTAGTTGTGAACCAGTTTAAAGCCAAAGTTAGAGACTGGCTGGTATAAACATTAAAAAGAATTATTCTTGTTAAGTGTAGCATAAATCATTTATTAACCAAGCAACACACACACTCACACACACACACACACACACACACATAGACATACACAAATACATACATACATACGTGCGACACTTTATTAAATTTTTGTGTGTTGGCAATAAAATTATAAAAGAAATGAAATGTTGCTGACAACAAGCTACCAGCAGCCAACAACCAACAGTCAACAGCCAACAACCAACAACAAACAACCAACAAGCGACAACCAACAACAATAAAGACCGCAGTTATGTTTTTATATTTTAATTTTAACACTCAAAGCATTTAATGCACAGTGGTATAAAGTTTATAATCTCCACCACAAAACTTTATAGAACCGCCAACGTTCCTAAAGAATTAGTCATAAGCAATCCCAAGACCCTGCCTCTGATGTCTGATTACTTGCTTGTTATTAAGTAGATTTCCACTTGCCTCAACAATTTTCTTGGGTTGGTATAACAATGGTCTTATTATTATCATTTCTAGACTTAATCCAGTAACATTTCATTAAAATATTAATCGAAATTTAACCCTAAGCATAGTTTTAACTAGTTTATCTTTTATCCAGAAGAAATCTGATATTTCCCATTTAAAATCCAGTGCAATAAAAGAGTTTCTAATATATTCTCTGAATACATATTCCAAGTCAAAAATGCCAGCTCTAATGTCCTAAAAAATAATAATAATAATAATAATAATAGCTAAATCAATAAAAAATTAGTGAAGAAATTGAAGTAAAAATTTAAACTAATAAAAAAAAATAATGACAATAATAATAATAATAATAAAATGTTATTAGAATAAAATTAAACGATTTAGTCTTATAAATAAAAGTAAAAATAAAATAATGGAAATGTTTTATTAAAAAAAAAATAAAAAAGTTTTTTTTAAATTAAATAAATAAAAAAAGAGAAAATAAAATTTAATATTAAATGTTTTATTATATTTTCATTTAATTTATTATAATTAAAAATGAAAAATATAAGTACATATAAAAGAAAATTCATATTATTTTTAATTTTATAAATATTTTTTTTATATATTTTATATATAACTAAAGGGATATATTATAATTAAAAAAAAGCTGGTAAAAAAATAATTAATAATAAAATAAATTATAATTACTAAAATTATAAATATTTTATTTTGTGTATTTATAAAAAAAAAATCATATAAAATTTAAAATTAATAATACATAAAAATATAAGGCATTCAACATTAGTTTTTTAAAATAAAGCAAATAACTTTTGAAGCACTGTGCAGATGCTTGTTTTGAAAAGCGTGCGTCGGAATTTTCTCTAATTAATTCATTAATGTGTCTTTGTATTGTGTGTGTTTGAGTGTGTGTATGTGTATGTGTGTGTGAGTGTGAGTATATGTAGTAAGCTTTAATGTTGTGCTGTCTGGCGGTCTCTGGCGCAGTGCGTCGGTTGGACAAAGTCAGTTGGTGCAATACCGGCCTAGAATGAGCTCCTAAGCTCCATAATCTTTTGATATTCCCATAATTAAATTTAAATTAATATAATATAATTTTGTTTTCTTTACTTTTGTGTTGTGTATGAAAATTGAAATTGACATTAATATAAAAAACATTAAGAATATCTAAAAAGTGTTTTTTTTTTTGTTTTTGTTGCATTGAACATGTATCCAATAGAATCCTAACGATGAACTTAATGCAATTTAGAAATCTGAGCACAGCTCTGCGATTACAATTGCTCCTCATCTGCAGTTTTCCATTGGTGCAACCATTGCCACCCTTAAGGAGAAACATAATCAAGGTGCGAGCCAGTGGATTTTTACCATTTGAATCGGATTTACTGCTACCTTTGGGCATATTACATCAGTTGCAAGCACAGGATCGTGCCTCACGTCTACTAACCAATCAGCAGTTGCACTATGCGCGACCATTAAAAAGGAAACCAAAGCCAAAGCCAAAACCTAAGCAACAAGTGCGCCTGGAGCGTTCTCGTATGCATGATAATCAGGATGCTGGCATCCAAATGTATAATCTTATCGATGATGATGGTGAACTGCTACTTAATTTACGTGTACACAATGACAACAATAAGAATCACAACAGCAACAATAACAACAACAACAACAACAACAGCAAAAGTTTTCGCGATTTAGGTGTTAATCCTGTGATGGACAATTTACAGGATGATGGTCCACCTTGGCGACCATCTAGATGGCGTCCCACAACTAATTTAGAATTGCCAATTACCTCATCATCACCACGACCATTGCCACTACATCAATACCTAACCAGCAGCAACAGTATCAGCAACAGCAACAGCAACAGCAACAACAACAGCTTAGATCAGCAGCGACGCGTGTTCAACGCTCGACAAGATTGGCGCTATAAGTGATCATGATTTTATTTGACCAAGTGACAGTGTTCCAGCTGCACTTTAAATTACCACCTTTAATATTACATTTATATATATTTAATTATTTATATTGTCAAACACTAGCACACTAGCACACTAGCACACACACACACACACACACAACATACACATATTTAAGCATAAAAGGAAATTTTACTTTAAAATGATTTGAATCAATTAATCAATCGCTTTGGCATTCATAGAGTTAATGAACGGAAATCGATAGATAACCCTAGGAATGTAGTTGGAACTGAAACCAGTTGCATTTCCTTTACTAATTTTCAGCTGTTTTTTTCTAAAAGAAAACTGGAAAATTAATACTAACTCTTTGGGTAATTGTGAATATTTATGAGCTGAAAAAAGGCATAAAAATTAATAAACCAAAAATTTATTTTAAACAAAGGAATTTATTATTATTCATTTTGTGTTGACTATAACTAAAGAAGACACAGCATGGAGTACACATCAACATATGAGTATATTCGATTACCAGTTACCCTTTAAACTAATTTTTAACTAGATGCCATCGCAGCTGCCAAATTCAACGGAAAAGGACTTTCCGAGAACCATAAAGTTTCTAAGGGTTGCGTTTAGCAGGAAAATATTTAATTGTATTTAAAGCTTACATAGGTTTAACACAATTGAAAGGATTTATCTTAGTTCTCAGTAATATAGTTAGTATCTTTTTAAACAAATCAACAAAATTTGCAGGATAAAAGGACTGCGCTTAGAACTTATACAACGAACTCCGTTTTCCTCTTGGCTTCCAGCAAATTTGCGCCTTAAATCGATTATTTTAAACATTGATAAATATAATATTCCTATATATATACTAATTCATTATTATTATTATTGAAAGATATTGATTAATTTATACTATTATATATAGTTCAATAAACTTTCTCCTTTTCTATGTATAATGAGTTATAGGCGATAGAAACATATTTAAGGGTCAATTAAAATGGAATCAATGAATGCAATGTATAAACTTCAAAGAATATAAAATGGTAAAATAAAGGAAACTACTTTAAGAGAGATCCCATGAACAGGGTTTCAATATATGATATATTATATTATATATTAACATATATAATTTGTTATATAATAAATGTATATATATATATATATATATATATATATATATATATTCCCATATATATAATGGCGCTTTTTCTAATGGTATTCAATTTCCATCTTGATTTAGCAATTTTAGTCTCTGTACCTTGAAAAAGAGCTAAAGGGAACTAATGGATTTGTGCAAAATCGAAAAGTATTTGACATGTAGAAATAATCATCGGAGACCCCACAAAGTATATATATTCCTGACGATCTAGCCCTGTTCGTCTGCTGTCTGTCCGCTTGACCTGTTTCTCAGAGACCATAAGAACTAGAGCAACCAAACTTAGAATCTAGATTCGACATGCTCGTACGCTATACAAGTTTGTTTTAAATTTTTGAATTTCCTCTCATGACTTCCGCATAATGAAAAAAAGCGATTATTACGCACAATTTTCAACCGATCATAGGTAGAGGGACTCTCGACCACAGACTTCGTACTTGTTTTCATTCAGTTGGCTAAGGGATCCGAAATATAACTTCATATTTCCTTCAAAGTTATAAAACTTATAATAAGTTGAAAACTGTTAAAGGAAATACTTTTCCCCTTCGCTTGAAAAATGAGAAGAAAAAAAATAGGACGATTTTTTTTTTTAATTTTTTTTGGTTTATTATGTTTAACAGAAAAAAAAAATAGGGTTACATCTTAGTAACTAATGGATGAAGTGGGTTTCTAAAACTATTTAACAACAATGGAGGTCACAGATATGACACAGTTCAAAATCACAGTACAACTGAAATCAGTTGAGGATATTATTTCCAGGAGCTAGCTGGGGGCAAGTAAGCGTTGCTTGGAGCTGACACTGGGGGCAGGTAATCGTTGTGTGCAACAGGAATGGCAGGTGCTTCCTCGTGAATAACCTTGACAGTCTTAACCTCCTGGTGTACATGACCACCACCGAAACCGGCATCATGTCCGCCACCATGGGATAGACCACCGGTGTAGCCGCCACCGCCTAAAACCTGACCTTCTTCGTGAATAACCTTGATGGTCTTAACATCCTGGTGTCCGCCAAAGCTGTGATCGCCTCCGTGAGAGAAACCTCCATTAGAGAATCCGCCATGATGCACAGCTGGAGCTTCTTCGTGGATAACCTTTACAGTCTTAACTTCCTGGTGACCACCGAAGCTGTGGCCGCCTCCGTGCGAGAAACCTCCATTAGAGAATCCGCCATGATGCAAGGCTGGAGCTTCTTCGTGAATAACCTTTACAGTCTTGACTTCCTGGTGACCGCCGAAGCTGTGGCCGCCTCCGTTCGAGAAACCTCCATGGGAGAATCCGCCATGATGCACAGCTGGAGCTTCTTCGTGAATAACCTTTACGGTCTTAACTTCCTGGTGACCACCGAAACTGTGACCACCTCCATGAGAAAATCCTCCGTGATGAACAGCGGGTGCTTCCTGGTGAATGACTTTAATGGTTTTCACCTCCTGATGGTGGCCGCCAGAGCTGTGGCCGCCGCCATGAGAAAATCCTCCGTGATGAACAGCTGGTGCCTCTTGATGAATAACTTTAATGGTCTTCACCTCGTGTCCACCATGTCCACCGTGTCCACCATGACCATAATCGAATGAAACACCATGTCCATCACCATGCTCAACATGGCTTCCCTCATGGATCACCTTAACTGTGCGTACTTCAGTATGTCCATGTCCATGGCCGCTGCCACCACCAATGCCATAACTGTAACCTCCACCACCGCCACCACCAATGTTGCCAGCAGAGCAGGTTGCAACAAGGGTGGCAAACAAACACACAAAGATCTATAACATAAATGTATAAGATTAAAAGTGATTCCATATGCCACGGGATAACCAGCTGCTTACCTTCATTGCTGGAAGTTTCTTGCTTAAGACGAAAACTATGGAACTTCACGTAGCTGAAGAATGAGACCGTTGAGCCAACTGATGATCAAAATCAAAATGCTGCTCACTTTTATACGCCAAACCGAATCGATTACGATTACGCGTCTAACGCCTTGCCCAATGATCCGTTGTATTGGCTTTCGCCTTTGGCTTTAACGTTCAAGCCAGTTGCTTTCGTCATCGATGTGCCGGCCCCCATCGAATTTTGAACCTAAAGTTGAATGATGTAGCAGCTTACAGAGGAGGTGATAAAAGGTAAGGTTAAGAGCAGAAGCAGCAGCAGCAGCAACAGCGAAAACAACAACAACATCAATAAATGAATACAAAATTTAAATTAGGCAGAAAACCCGTTGACCAGCATTTCCATAATAAGGTCGCCAAAAGCAAAACATTAACACAAAATCTTTCCAACAAACAGATAAACTATAAACTATAAGCCAATCCGATTATTAAAGTTAGGTCATGCCAATGCCCGACCTCGTCTAACTTATAAAATCTCAATCACTTTCTATGACCCAATAAAAAATATCATGAAATAATTAAAAAAAAAATTTATGAACTTTTTTTATGGGGAAATTCTGTAAAGTATTACATAAGGTTTTAAGAAAAAAAAAAAAACTATGTAATCAAAAAATAATAAATAATTTAAAAAAAAATAGTTTAATAAAAATTAATTAATATATAAAATTAAATAAATAAATAAATATATATATATATGTAGAAAATATAAAAATAATAATATAAAAAGGTATGTACATAAAAAAAAAAATAAAATCAAATGTGTATAAAAATAAATAATACATAAATATAAAATAATAAACATCAAGCTGTATATAATATAAATTTATATTTTAAGTAAATAAACAAAATAAATATGTTGCTATGTTGCTATACATAATAGTAATTTCAACGATTTTTCAAAAAATTAAATAATTTAAATTTTTTTAATTTTAAATTTTAGATGCTAAATACTTTTTCCCTTTATAAATTGAAATTGATTTTTATATTTGTTTTAATTATCTATTTTTAATTCTTTAGTAATCATATACCTTTATTTTAATTATTTTAAACTGAAGTCTATATTAATTCTTTTTAACTTAAATCTATATTATTATTATTTTGTTTTATAAAGTAAATAATAAAATTTTATTAATTTTTTTTCAATAAAGTAAAAGCTTTTAACTTGTTTATAAATTGTGTTTATTAAGCGTAACAATACTTTAAATTATTTATTATTTAAATTTGCAACAGTCAAAAATAAATGGAGAAATGTTAAAGCAAAATACAAAAAAAAAAAAAAAACAAATCAAATGAAAACCGCAACAATAAAATATGTAAATTATCTGATGCTTTTTATCATATATTTTTATGGCTTTTGTTTCTTTTCTATTTCACTTTTAGTTTCTGTCTCATTTGTTTAAACTAAAACGTTAACGAATTTTTATTTTTATTTTGACTTTTTGCTTATTTTGCTATTTATTGAGATTGAACAATTCGCATTGAGATTGTGTAAACGTTTATTTGATATTATATTATTTTTTAGCGAACTTTTTTGGAAAATCCATTAAATCTAAAACCGAACGACATATTACTTTGCATAATAAAAATATAATTAATACATTTAAAGAGCATAACAATATCAAACTGCGATTTCATTAGCTCAATTAATCATGAAATGCTTTTAACTAAAAATCACATTTGATTTATTATTAATAAACTTTAATAATAATAATACTTTATGGTCTACTTAGAGGTTTATTTTTATGACATTCTCATTAACATTATTTAATTTATAAAAAAAAAAATATTACAAGTTCTAATAACTTAATATAACATTTTAAACCTAACAATAACTTGGTTTGTGTGTAATTTATGGTAAAAGGTTTCTATTAACTTAAAGCAATTAATCTCATTTTCTAGAAATATTTTCATATTATATATTCAACTAGCAAATAAATAAATTTAAAATTTCTAGAAATAAATGTATATATCTGATTGTGATATATGCAGTAAGTAATTAAATTTTTTATATTAATTTAATATTAAATTAATGATAATGAAATCCTTACAGTTGATCCTCTGAAAATGTTCGCACAACGATTGCTGCAGAAGTGGCTTAGTTCCTCCTTTAATGTACACAAGCTTCCTGTTCAGAAATCGAACCCAGAATATATTAAGGATTATCCTGTCTTTTCAGCTCTAATTATCTTATGAATAGCATATAAATAAATAAGTAATTAAAAAATTAACCTTGAAATCAATGCTGCAAATTTCTATATATATATATTTATTTATATAAAAGAAATTTGCAGCTTAAAATTGTTAAGTACATAATCTAAAATTAAATTATAATTGGATTTTTTACACCCAGAAAGAAATAGGAAACACTAAAACACAATTCGAAAGCAGCATAAAAAGTTTGTAGATTTCTTTGATCACTTAATGCAAGAGCTCAAATTATTATTATATAATTATATAGTATAATTTTTTTACTATAACCTTTTTGAACTTATTATCCAGCATAAATTGTTTAAAAAGTTCTCAAATTTGGAACAAGCTGAGAAACCTTCAGTTCATACCAACTCTAGGGGTTTGAGTTACGACTCACAGTTAAATTTTACATTAATAAAGACAAGTTTGAAGTCCTTTATAAGAAATACCAAAACTTATACAGAATATATTAATTAATCCAATTTTAACTTTTGTATTTGTTAAGCGATTTTATGATTTAAACTCAACATATTTCCGCCACACCCACTTTTACTCATTGTTGAAACTGTTACCTAATTGCATAAGAAACAGTTAGTAGCTCAACCTTAAAGAACTATTTAAAACTCACATGAAAAGCTGTTCAGTATTCTATACTCTTTCGATAGTATCTCAATTCTTACCTGCAGACAGTAAAATTAAAAGTATCGCTAGTTATTAAAATAAATTGGCATAATAGTTAGCATATAGAGTAGTATCGTCAAGTAGAAATATATTAACAATTATATATTTAATTTAAATCGTTCACATCTATCCCAATGACAAGAGCAGCAGATGATAATGTTAAGAGAAGTATAAGATTCTCTCATAAACAGGTTTAATTCTCAGTGTAGAACTTTCACATTTGCGCTGCTTTCGACTAGATAACCATTGTTAGATGCCAGTGCATCGTTCAAGAATGCTAAGATGCAATTAAATCTAATGCACAGTAGATCAATTAATGCTAAATTGTTTAGATTGATATAAATATATTTCAAAGTATATACTTTAATACAAATAAACACATTTATAAAACGCATATTGTATATCATACAACTTTCACATTTCTTCACTAAAATAGAATGAGACAGGGAGAATGAAAGAGAGCGGCATAAAGAGAGAAGACACAGAACATGTGGTTGTTGTTGTTGTTGTTGTTTTCATTTAATTTAAATTGTTTTTGTTTTTTTATGTTTATCATCACCAACATCATAATCATCATCATTATGCTTATCAATTCGTTTGCATTTCTACGAATTTTCATTGATTTTTAACAAACAAATAATAATAATAATAATAATAATAATAATAATAGTAAAAAAAATGTGTAAATAAAAAAAATTAGTTATACTTTTCATCAGTATATCAGCGTATTAAGTATTACAATCATACAAATATAATAATAATATTAACAACATTATAGTTATGCAATATTAAATTTAGTAATTATGATAATGATTAAAAAGAATAAAATATATTTCGTGTATATATATATATAAATATATATTTATATATACATATATATGTGTGTGTATTTGTATTTGTGTAAATGTGTATATGTGTTTATATGTTTAGTAGGGATATAAAAATATAACCATTGATTTTTTCATACGGTAATAATAAATATTAATGCTGATGACAAAAAAAAAATAATATTTGAAAGGAATACTCGCGCAATTAATATGTCCGGCTTCAATGTGTTGTTGTGTGCGGTGGTGTGTGTGTGTGTGTGTGTGTAAATGTTTTGTGAAATCTTAATAAATATAAGTAGTGTGTGTGTTATTGTTATTGTTGTTTTTAGTTTTGGGTGCAATTCCACTGCTTTTGAGTAGGCAGTCAAAGTAACCACCTACAGGCCGGCAATCACGCGATCGCACAACTGTTGCGACTGTTGCTTGTTGGCGTCTTGCAACGATTTCGACTCTTGGAGTTTTGTGTTAATGAATTATAGCACTGTGAGGTTGTTAGTGCATAGGATTTAAGTGTTGATTTAACGGAGGGCGGCAGGTGCAATGAATCTATAGCATAAACGCTGGTACGTCTAACAATTGTTCTACAGCAAAGCTCCTGCAGCGTCAGGACTATAAATATAAAATTAAAATATATTTATTATATTAATATATTTAAAAATGTTTAATATATACCTTTGTTGCTACGCCAAATATGCTCCATGCCATTACGATGCAAAGCCATACGTGCCAACTCACAAAATGATTCACGTATATTAAAATCGCATAATGGTGATATTTCAAAGCAGGACATATTGTTACGAGATGCGTAGGTCTCCGCCTGTTTGGCCGCCACTTGACGTTTATAGGCCAAATGTAAACGATTTCCCACTAAAACTTTTGGTATGCCAGGAGCATGCTAGTTAAGTAGAATATGTTATATACATAAATAATAAATTATATAAATAACATATTATATAGACTTACCTCCTCAACCTCTTTTAGCCAACGATCTATGCCATCAAAACTCCACTTATTGGTTATATCATATACTAATATAATACCCTGAGCACCACGTGAATATGAACGTATTATAGTACAGAAACGTCCCTGACCAGATGTATCCCATATTTGCAGCTTAACGCGTTTACCCTCTAGCAATATTGTTGTTGTTTTATAGGCTACAGTTACCGTTTGCATTATATGAGAAGTACAATCTACATATGTAAGTTAGGGTATATTGATATTCATAGTATTATATTAATTTACTTACCATTTCCACTACAAAATGGACTCTCTGTAGATGGATCTTCTAGATTGGACAATATCTCATGTTTACCCACATCACTGTCCCCCACCAAAAGCACCTTTAACAAATAGTCATAGTCTTTTGTCATGGTTCTCATGAAGCCCTCGCTCTTGTGCGAACCTGCAATAATAAGCACAACAATTATAACAACTAGATATGATCACTGATCATATAATTATAAGTTGACTAGATGATACCCTATACTTATATGTAATACACATATACACTCTATATAAAGAGTTATGATATTATTATCTGGGCAAGCTATATCAACTAAATATAATAGTATACTGATAGTTAAGGGTATTTGGATATTTTTAAGAGTAAATTATGTATATTGACCATATAAGCATTGATCATAAGATTTTGTTCAAGATTATATAGAAAAAAATATGTATGCAATAGCACGTTGCAATAGCTACATTATACCCTTTTTTTTTTAGACAATTTTAATGAATGCGAAGTATAACAAAAATCAGGTTAGTAACCATTTTAACGAGCCCAAGAATGCGACCCAAGTTTTTTCTGTTAGCTGTTGGCTATTGCTGTTGCTGTAGCTCTCGGTCGGTCTAACTAACCGGTATCGTAGTATATGTGGGGTGTATGTACTTGGCCAGATAAGCGTATAAACTGCAAGGTGCCAAAGTCGAACCGGCAATTTCTGGTAATGTGGGCAGAGAGTAACATTTATCTAGTGACTCATGCAAAAGACATACACAAACATACACACAGATAGAAACAGATAGAAACAAATATATACAAATCTACATATGCTTCAGATGTGCATATGCAAATAGGTGTAAATATGCCACAAAAAAAAAGAATGGAAAGATATTAAAAAAAAAAACTAAAATTATACTATAAAAATTTCCGCTTTTTGCCGGTTTTTACCAATTCGATTATTACATTAGGATACTTAATTCCGTTTATTAATCCGTTTTTGTATTTTTTACTATTTTTTTTTTTTTTTGAGCACCTTTAGCGATTTGCTATATGGCTAGCCAGTCATTTGGGTGTGTTTTGTTTTGCACCGCAAACAAGAGGCGACAACAACAACAACATAAGTTGAACACACACATATGCACTAACACATGAAAACAATGAGCAAATTATACAAAACAGTAACACTGACACTTACACAGAGCAATATTATGTATTGATGTATTTTACGATAGCAGCAGCTATTTATTGCGTATGCACAAAACTAGCATTTTAACATTATAACACTAGTAAATTTAGCAATAGTGTGCATATAAATTGCAGCACAAATGACAAAAAATTATTTCACCCAGATACGCATATGCGCTAGTGTTGTATTGAATCGCTCAAAAATGATTCGAAAGAACAACTCACTAGGTAAAATGAACGAGCAAATAACAAATTGCAGTAGTGGCCGTTCATTTAGTTCTTTTGAGAAATCATATGTTTTTGGCAAAACTTGTTGTTCCGCTTACTTGGTTCGTTTATAAACAGGTTATTTTTTGCAACACTTTTGCGCAACATTACTAAGCCTGTTATAATAATAGTACTTAGAAAAAAATTATTTTAAGTATAATTAAAATAAAAACTGTTTCCGAATTTAATTTATTCATTTATTAGATGTTTTACTTTTGTTTCCACTCATAATGTTTCATATGGCGGTTCAATTAATCTAATCTGTTCAACGCTAAGTTGCACTTGCGAACAGAACTGCCAACGCATTTAACTATCAGTCCCATTTTGCTATCGATAGCTTTAATATGCACGTAATAATAATAATCAATTGCATGTTATAATTTCGCGAAACAGTAATAATGGCTGATTATGTGAAAGTTGAGAATGAAATACGCAATAATACAAACACTACAAATAACAGCAGAAATATGTCATCTCAAAATTATATTAACCTTATATTTGTTTTGCTCATATTTATGTGCATGGGAATAATATTTCTTTGTTTACTAACCACAACCACAACATCTGATTATAAACACGAAGAAGTGCAACCAGATAAACACCATTTTGTATGCTATTTTTCAACTTTATCTCGAGATGATGTAGCACTGTTGGATGTGCCCGGGGATTTATGCACACACATTAATATTGGCGTTGCCAATTTGTATAATTCAACAGTAATATTATCGGATCGTCTCAAGCAGTTGTTACAGAACGAAACGCATTTATATCGCGCAGCCAATCCGCAGGTTAAATTGCTGCTGTGGATTGGTGGTGCGGACAGTGGTCATGAATTTGCAAAGATGGTTGTGAACCATGCACATCGAAAACAATTTCTACATTCACTTACAGCAATAATGCACAGCTATCCTTGTCTGGATGGCATTGACCTAGATTGGGAGTTTCCTAGTGCCTATGATAAGGAACGCATGCATTTATCTCAGCTGCTGCATGAAATAAGGCTGGAGTGGCATCGCCAGCATCGACTGGAGAATATAATTACAATGGCCGTTGCAGCACCAGAGGGGATTGCTTTCTATGCTTATGACATACGTGAAATCAATTTGTATGTGAACTTTATTAATCTAATGACCTATGACTTTCATTTTTATCGCGAGGACACACCCTTTACGGGCATTAATGCACCACTTTATGCACGTCCCAATGAACGTTCTATTATGGAAACTTTTAATATTAACTATACAGTTCATTGGTGGCTTAAAAATGGTCTGGAGCCAAATCGTTTAGTGATTGGCTTACCCACCTATGGTCATTCCTTTACGTAAGTAAAAAATATTGACAGATTTTTCCATAATATTAGAAACTAATTCCATACTAAATCTCACAGTTTAGTTAACCCACTCAACGCACGCATTGGAGCACCTGCATCTGGTAATGGAAAATGTGGTGAATGGGGGTTCACTACACTTTCAGACACTTGCGATTGCGCCAAAAACTATCTTATGCCAAAAATAACATACGACAATTATACGTGCTCACCCTATTTGAACTCTGTTCAGGAGTGGATCTCATATGAAAACAATGAAAGTATTTCATGCAAAGCAAATTATATAAAATCGCTTAATGTTGGTGGCATTATGATCTTCTCACTCAACACAGATGATATAAAAAACAGCTGCGGCTATTTGCCCAAAAATGCTGTGGCTGATGGCAAAAAAGTATTTCCGCTAGCTCAAGTTGCCAAAGGTATCCTAAGGGCATAAGTTAAAGAATTAAAAGTATTTAGTAAATGTATCCAAATATATCTTAATTGTAAAATCCAAATATGTGATTATTATAACATTGTATAGATAATTTATAAGCATAATAAGCGGTGTTCAACCTTAAATTGTTACATAAAATAATAATATAATAATAATAATAATTAGTTAAAATAAAGGGGCTGTATTAGACTATATAAGTTTTATTTATAAATAATATCGTGCATCATTGAATTCATTTCATTTTCACTAACTCCAATTGCATTCCTTTTGACAACAACATTATGTGTACAACATTTTTTTTTTTTGTTTTCTTTAATTTATGTTTTGCATAAATATAAATAAAATTATCACAATCGATCCATATTCATAATATAACTAGAAATTTGTTGTTGTTAAACATGCAAATAATTTGAAAATTTTTTTTCATTTTTTTTTTTTAAATGTAAATATGACGATTAAACATGGATATTTAAATTTAAAAGGAAACAGATTAGGCATGGACAAGCATATCTGACATATTTGATATACATTAATAAGCATAAGGAATGAATGCCAAAGCATAAAACAATTGCGTTTGTTATTAGGGATGAGACCGGTTTGATTTCAAGTGCCGGCAATTAGGTACATCTCAGACATGGCATGGAAGAGAATCATATATGTTTGGGCGTCCTTTGTAGATTTGGTGGTGGCGCTGCAAGTAATTCATCAATTTGTAGTTTGTATGCCTGTTTCAGCTCAACTAAATCCAATTCAAGCTCTTCCGTGCGTTCCACCTTCTCACCATACATTTGTAATAGTGCATCGTAGCGATGCTGTAGATCCTCGTAACACTTTTCCATGGCCTCATATGATTGGATTCTTTCCTTAAACTGCAAGCAGAGTGTGTTAATTTTTAATCAAATAATTTTTATTTTGTTAATTTTTGTTTACCGTTTCCAGTTCAATGGTCAGATTAGATATCTCACTATCGAGTACGCCGCGTTCTGCCTGCAGCCGCGACAGCTCCCATTGCAGATGTGTTAGTTCGCCATCACGCTGCTTGAGCAGCGCCTGCAAATGTTCCAAAGTTGTTGTATTTCCAGCCAAGAAACTCAAATGCACGCCTTGTATTATACCCGTTTGTTGGCGGCCACTATTGGACATACATTCCATGTCATCCTGGCAATGTAATATTTTAAATATGAGAATTTATATACATATTTAACGCAATTTTACTTACACCTTGCCAGTCAGTGATGGCTAAAAGTGCATCATCATTCGATCCACTTTCATCGACCATACTAAGTGGTGGCGAAATATGCATCGATTTTTGCCCTCGGCTCTCCGAGAGCTCATTGCTGGCTTTTACCGCCTCTACCGTAAGCTGACTGTTAAGCTGCAATGCGCGCTGTTTACGCAAGTCTGTCTCAAGCTGTTTACACTGTTCAGCCAATATATCTAGTTTATCCTGACGCTGTTTTAGTTGCTCCTGTAGCGTAATTAGTTGGCTAAAAAAGAGAAAGACATTTTAGTTGCATAAGAGAAAAAATAATGAAAAATGTGTGAGAATAAACATACCTCTTGTAGTCATTCTCTTTAAGATTCGCATCTATTTCTTGTTGTCGCAGACTTATTTTAGCACTTTCTGTTTGTATTAAGGCATTTGATAGTTTCTCCTCGAGTAAATCACAACGTGTACGCAATAGATCCTGTTTCTCATTTTGAACCGATTCAAGTTGTTGCAGCGATTGTAATTGCGTTTGGGCATCGCTTAGCTTTTGCAGTAATTGCTGCTCATCCTTGTTCCAGTTTGCGTTACGCTGGTTCAATGTCTTTTGAAGCGATTCTATTTGCCGTATGAGCGGCGTTGTCGAATTGCTCAGCTCCTGTGTACTACACTCGGCACGTGATTCGGCCGCCTCGAGGCGACGCATAAGTTCACGATTCTCCTCACGTAACTGTTGCTCACGCTTAACCATATTATGTTCGGTTACTCGCAGCTTTTCACGCATATCAGCCAGTTGTTGAACATATTCCTGATTTTCAGCTTTTATTTGATTTTGTTCAAGCCGCTGGCGTTGCTGTAAATCACCTTTAACACCATCGAAAGTTGTTTGTAGCGCCGATAGCTTTGATTGCAAATCCTCAATTTGACTGCGACATTCAGAATTCTCCTCATCAACACGTCGTTTTTCATTGGTCATTCGACAAACAGCTTCGATTTGTGTTCGCTCCATTTCTTCTTTAGCGGTTAAAGACTTTTTTAAACGTTCCGACTCGCTGGAAAGCAAAGAGATTTGCTCGCCATTCTTTTTTAAAAGTGTATCGGATGTTTTCTCTTTGGCCCGTAGTTTTTTAATAATGTTTGACTGCTGAAGTATCTCTTTGGATAGTTTTTCACCCTCTGACTGAAGTGCAGTAATCATTTCATTGCATTCGGTCAACTCATCCTTGGGTATTTTATTGAGCAGCTCATCTTTTAGGGCATTAATTTGAATACGCAACGCATCCCGCTCCCGTATGCTACTCTGAAATTTCTTTTCCAATGCTGACAGACGCTGCACTGCTTCATTGGCTTCACTGCTATGCTCATTGTTTTTGGCTGCTTCAACATGGGCACAAAGCTGCTGATTTCGTTCAAGAAGCTCAGCATTTTGGCGCTCTGATTGTAGTAGTCTCTGTTCACGCGCCTCAATTACCTGATTTAGTTCACTTATACGATTCACTAGCTTATCCAATTCAGATTGTGAATCCTCTGATAGCAGCGATATTTCTGAAAGTTCACGATGATGCCCCTTGCTTTTTAATCCATGCATGCCATGCGCACTACCCTTGACAGCGGCGCAGAGTTCCTTAAATTTTTGTGGACTTGTACGTGTTGTGGTGCTGTTCGTACTAGAATCACCATTGGGATTCGAAATGATTTCAATATCCGACGAGGTTGACGAATAACTTTGATCCACCATATCTATTTTACTACCATGCTGGCATGAGTCGGTGTTTCTAGGGCTATCGCCTGATTTACTCTTATGGCTTAGCTGCATTTGTATATCCTCAAAGCTTTGCGTTGAATCCGAATCTGCACCAGCACCTGCTCCCGCTACACTGACTGCAGCTTGTGTATCACTTAATACCATAGCCTTCATTGTTTTTGTTGAATCTACACAATAAAAAATAATAACGAGCAATAAGTCAATGATCCCTGTGGGTATTATAAATGGATAGTGATTGAACATTCGATTTAAAAAGTAGATTTGAGTGAAAGAATGCATAATGTGCATTTGAAAAGATATAAGTTAAGACACTTGCCATTTAAATGCAATGAATGATCATCCTTGTCCATATTGAGAGATTGACCAATATCCCCATCGTCGTCGTCATCATCATCGCCATCTGCATTGTCGGACGTTTCATTGCTGGCAATGATGACAATGCTATCAGGCAGCGATGGTTCTGTGTCTGGTGACATTTCCATGTCTATTTCACTGGCTGTTGTTGGTGCTGTTATAAGCTCCAATGATGACTCAGAATTGCGTAAACAACCTGTATCGCTGGGAGTTGTGGGCGATGTAGGTGATGGTGAGGATAACAGATCCACTGAATCTGATGTTGCCGACTGACGTTTTGAATAGAGATTAGCTGTCGCTGACGGTGTGGAGGCATCGCTCGCCCTGGGCGGAATGGTAACCATTTCGTTGGCATGAGGATTATCAAAAAACGTGGCTCCGCCTATATCTGACGTTTCTATTATTGATGTTCCACCTTTTGAGCCTGGTGTAAAAGCTGTACTGGTGGTGGTAATACCAATGCCAGTGCCAGCACCAGCACCAGTGCCCGCGCCACTTGTACTGACGTTGCCAACGTTATCCGTTGTCTTGTTGTCATCATCCTGAATATCGAGCGCCTCTATTAAAACCGTTTTGGCTTTTTCAAACCAACTCATGCCGCTTTCTTATGTCCTTACAACAAGGAGATACCACGCATTAATTGTGATTTGGCAACAAATGCGCTTTTACGATTACAAATACAAACACAAATACATTATTAAAATTCTTATAGTTAGTTGCTCGTTGGCAGCATCACTGGCTCTCCGTATCGATATCTTGTTTTTATTTATTATCTTTGCTTATTATATATATATCGATATATGATTTAGTTTGCTTGGTTAACATTTAAAAATTTTAAAAAATATGAAATATCTGGGATTACAATAATAATTTTTACACATTTATTAGGTTAATTAAGATATTCTTAAAACTACAGTTTTATTAATTTTATATTAATTGTATTTATTACTCGATATGACATATGTGTCATACAGATTTACATCGATTGCGTCTCAGCTTTTGTTTTGGTTTTTATACATTATTTTTGTGTAATCGATAACAGCACAAGCTGTGGTTGCTGACAATTTGCAACACCAGCCGTTGCGATAATAAGTTGTGGTGGTCGCCCAATAAACTGTGGTGGTCAAAAGTAAAGCAAAGAGTACACATAAAACGAAAACGGAGATGTTAAATATAAAATAGAGAAAACGGAAATAGCAATTTAAATTACGAGTGTTAATCAAACGGATTAAGCATTGTTAAAGTTTATCTTTATTTTTGGGCACTCGGTATAAGAAGAAGAACAACAATAGAACTACGCACCGACAACGATACTAACACCAACACCAGCACCGACACTGACACCGACGACCGACATACGATTAACGCCCTCCCCCGACGCACCGCACTTTTGGCACCCGCACACACACACACACACACACACATGCATACATACTGACAAACATACACCTCTCCTATATACAATCATCATCAACGCACAGGCAAAGGCACAAGGCACTCACACACACAATCATTCACACACTTATCTATACACCGCATTTTATCAACGCCGCTCGTCGCTGTTGTCTCTGCCGCCTACCCTTCACCTTCCCGCAACCCCCATCCCCCTAACCCTTGATTCATAACATCAACTTTGTTTGCTATTGTTGTCTGCTGCTGCTGTCATTTGTTTTGTTTCCTTAAATATGAACGCACACACACACACTTAACACACGCGCAAAATACGAAGGAGCGAACAAAGACAACTCTTAAAAAAAAATAAAAAAAAAAATAAAAAAAATATTTAAAAAAAACCAAAAAAAAAGTAAAAAAATTTTTAACAACATCTAACCACAGTGAGAGAGAAAAGGGAGAGAAAAAGCTAAAGTAAAAGATAAAAATCGAAGTGGAAGAACAGAAGTAGTGCAATACAGAGTGCGTGAGAAAAAATAAAAGTGTTTTTCAAAAAAGCATAAATATCGGACGATTACTGATCAGGTGGGGGGCGGCGGTTAGGCAGGTGCAGTGGGGCGGGTAAAGGCCGTGTGAGTAAGCTATAGAAACTCCTATGGGTCAAAAGGCTAGCACACCAGCGACAAGCGGCCAGCAGAGCCCACGCTCCAGAACATTCTCAAGCAGCTCAACGGGTGCAACTGCAACAGAAACATCGCCACAAAGCTCAGCGGTTGGTAGCCGCAGCGGAGATGCCGGTCAGGGTTTTAATTTGCTGCGCACATTGCCGGGTCTACAGGTCTATCATCATAATCATCAGCAGAACTCAACGTCCATAGATCGACAACGTGCGCGCAGTCTTAGCTCTGTGCCGGATATACAACAACAACAGCAACAGCAGCAGCAACAACAGCAACAACAACAACAACAGCAGCAACAACAACAACAACAACAGGGATCCACTACGTATCCACACACACATACCGCCGTTTCAGTTTCAGTGTCAGCAAATTCAAATAGCAATAGCTATCAAGCGGCAGGCAACAATAATAGCTCATCAGCCGCCGCACAAAGCTATATGCAACAACGACGCATCCTTGGCGACTCCATACGTGTAAGTATAGACCTCCACCCCACTCAATCCAATCATTAAACAAATTTAAATATTTCTTATAATACCAATTATATTATAAAGATTATAAAATGATACAGTATTGACCCAAACACTACGTTTTCTATTTCTACAGGACATGTCCATGACTGGTGCCAATCTTGTTGAAAGCATTGCATTAGCCGCATCAGCAACGTCAGCAAATGGTATTGGTCGTGTTTATACAGCGACGTCGCTTCCATCGCACATTTGGTCCTTTAATGGTAATTAGCTTTACACAGAAATACATCGATATGTCTGCTAATATATATATATATATATATACATATATATATATATATATATGTATAAACAAAAAATATATATTTATCTATATCTAAATTCCACAGGCATCAAGTGTCCCGTGTGCAATAAATTCGTGTTGCCAGACGATATTGAATGCCATTTAGTTATGTGCCTAACCAAACCGCGACTCTCATATAACGGTATGTGTTTACTTCTACTATTATTACTTTAACAGTAACTGTGTTGCTATTAATAACTATTTCTACGAATATTTGATTTTTTTTCAGAGGATACATTGTTAGACGCCAAGGGCGAATGTGTAATTTGCCTTGAAGATTTGAGTCCAGGTGATACAATCGCTCGTTTGCCATGTTTATGCATCTACCACAAAGGGTATGTTTAATATATTATAGCAAATATCATATTATATATATACATATATTATATTATGTATAATTAATATTTATACATTATTATCTGTTGCAGCTGCATTGATCGTTGGTTTGAGGTGAATCGCTCCTGCCCCGAGCATCCAGGAGATTAGTAAAAATTCTTCAAATCTCATCTCATAGGTAATTACTCTATTATATATAGTATATACATATCATATATATATTTATATATATATATGTATATGTGTGTATTTATATTTGATAAGATAATATATATAAGATTTTATATATATATATTTGTATTTACAAAGATTTTAGAAATATCAAAAGCTTAATGCAGATTTGCAAGACGATTCTTAAAATGCTGTAAATATACTGGAATTACTAGTATATGTGTATACAGTAGAGATTCGGTTTAACGACTATTTAAACGATCAGTAAGCGTTTAAAAAGAAAAAGTTTTCAACTTACTTGTAACATCCTGTCTATCCTGAATATATGGCTAATTACTCTGATGTCATTCTTAGATACAGTGTCGTAGATTCTGGAAAGTGTATTGAAAATGAAAAAGAAAAAAACACTTTAAAAGCAAGTAAGAAATCATCAATCAAGTCTACTAGACTACGCAAAGTCTTATACTATTTATATATCTATATATACAAATACATACAAAACACATCCACACATGCTCACATATACTGTAAGCTATTGTGCGCTGCCGTCAAGTTGCCTGTTGATAAACTCCTAAAGAACTTTACTTTACGCTTCATCTCAGATGTTAATGCAATTTGCAGCATGATTCAAAACAAAACTAATAAATTTTGATCAATCCTTCTTATTTTGCTGGGGTGCATTGATTAAATGGGTAACTGGGTAATATAGCTACAATATATAGCTAGAAAATCTGCCTAAAAACTAGAAACTCTCAGAATCCTGCAGTCTGCTTTTTGGATAGACGCGAGAATTTTCGGAGAAGCAAATTCTTTGTAGAAGAAATTAAAATTCTTTTATATGATATATATATATATATGTGCTAAGTATCTGACAGTTCGTTAAAACGATTAACTACTGTAGCATAGTACATTTTTATACATAAATATGTAAATTTAGCTGTAATAAGTTGAAATAAGTTGTGTTTAAGTATTTAGTTACTCTTTTGAAAGAATCAGAATTGTGCACAATGAACTGCTTATGTTTATATATATATATATATATATATACTACGTATATATATATGTTCGTATATATTTGTATGAGTATATGTTTAATTATATAACAAGGTGCATATGGTTTAAAATGATTTGCGCTTGTTATGCAAATGATTTGAAATGTGCAATTTGTAAATGGAGCAAATGCCACTTAGTATAACTAGCTTATAGATATAGATATATATATATATATATATATATATGTATAGTTATGTATGTTGTTAAGTGAAAGTAAGAGTAGTATTTTATAATATTGCTTTTTATACGCATTGACATTAATTGCAGGCTATCAAGTGGAAAAGCTGTTGGTAATAACAAGAGGGGAGGAGGAGGAGGAGAGGCTACGACAATTGAATGGAGTTTGGATCGACGAATCGATCGTTTGACCTACCGAGCGGATTGTTGAGGGTATCCCAAAAATAAAAAAACACACACAACCACATATATATATATATATATATATATATATATATATATATATACGCAGGCACACACAAACACACACAGTCGTACACAAACATACAAATAAATTAAAATAAATTAACTTAGAAAGAAAAAGAAACGAAACCAACCAACCCACAAATAAATAACAAACAACAACAGAAGATTATGATAATGATGATGATAAAGATAATAGAGATGATGGTAATATTGATAACAATGATGATGATGATGATAAGGATGTTATGAATGATAATGATTATAAAGCATGTAAGCGAAGCAACCAACCAACCAACAAAAGAATGTCAACCAATGTGATGTTAAATTTTATATTTTGTACTATGGATATGATGTAATGATGTAATTGTAATGTATAATGTATATGTATGTATGTATTTATTATTTAAAAAAAAAAAACAAAAAACAAACAAAAACAACTAAAAATAGGATAAACACAAAATAACAAATAACAAAACAAAAACAAAAACAACTACAAAATGATAATATACAACACAACATAACACACACACACACACAAACAACAGACACACGCACAATACACATGCATAAGCACACACACACATACACACACACAACACTCAATGTATGCTTATTAAGTAAACAAAAGCAAAGCAAACCAAAAACAAAAAGAAACTAAAACGAAAAAAGTGTTTTTTAGAAGAAAAAAAAATATATATATAATGAAAAGAAAAAAAAAGATAGAAACTTTAAGAAACAAAATAGCAAACAAAATTGATAAACAATTAAAAAAAAAAAACAAACAAAACATTTTTTAAAAACAATAGGAAAACAAATTTTTGGGAAATTTTTTAAACAAATTGTTTTTATTTTTGAAAAAATTTTTTTATTATTTATTTTTTTTATTTGTGTTGATCTGCATGTTATGTGCGTCAGAAATTAGTTATTGCTATTTATATATTTATTTTATATGCCACTTTTTTTAATATATATATATATATATATATATATATATATATAATTTGTTATAATTGTATTTTGTTTGTATTGTATAAAAAAAAAGTAGATATAAATGAGGAAGAAGAAAAAACGTAAACGTAAAAAAAAAGAAAATCACAAAAAATATTAAAGCATCTGTCAAATGTGAAAATTCTGGTCAAATGAAAATGCTTAAGGCAAATAAAAAAAAAAAATGTATTTCATGTTTCAAAATGGTCTGTGGAGTTCCTGTCCTAGACAAAGGACCCATTAGCAAGCTATTTAAGCTGTACCATATTAACACACACACATATACACATCACACATACACCATCACACACATACATGCATACATACATACATACATACATACATGCATATATGTATGTATAATAAATAATTTTGTTTAATTTTTATTTTATAAAAAATATTTTTTTTTTTTAAGCTAGAATTTTCCTTTTGTTAAAATTTTCCTCAGGCAGCAGCTGCATTGGAAAATTATAGCATCAGCTCGTAAAAAGTTTTTTGTAAATGAAACATATATACATATACTACTATATATATGAATAAATATAATAATGTATATATCTAAAAAAAAAATTAAAAAAACAAAATAAAATAAAAAAAAAAGGAAAATAAAATATAATTGTATAACTATAGCGATAGCTTTCCGCGTTTGGCATAACCGTAAAAGGTCCCATTAATGTTAAAAAAAAAGAAAAATGAAACTGATTTTCCACGACTCGACACACACACACACACACACACAGAAACACAAGAAAATAGTTAAACCCACACAAAAATACAAACAATAAAGAAAATATGTTACAAAAAATAAAAAATAAAGAAAGTAGTTGCAAATTTTTATTTTATACTCAAAAAACCGTTTGTAAAATACATTGAATAAATCTATATACACACACACACACACAGTAAATATATATATATTCATATATATATATATATATATATATATATACAACAATAACAATTGTAATTGGAACTCGAAAAAAGATAGAAACAAAAAATGTTAATGTTAATTTATAAAAGAAAAAAAAAACAAACAAACAAACAAAAAAATGTGGAGCATTAGCTGGAAACAAGTATGTCTTGATCCTATTAAGAACATTTCAAAACTTTTTACACCCTATCCAAGCGAGAGCAACAACAACAACAACAAAAGAAAAATGCAAAAAAAAACATAAATAAATAAAAACGAAAAAAAAAATATAAAAAGAAATCGAAAGAATGAAATAAAAACAAAAGAAAAATATTAATCGTAATTAATAACGAATGATAACGAAGTTAAAGAAGAAACATTGAGGGGAAAGTGAATTGGGATGAGAATTAGTAAATAAATGAGTGATTATATATATATATATAAAAGCTGCTTTCATTTTTCATCATTATTATATATATATATACGACTATGAAAGGTCCTTAACCTCAGCTTACACACACACACACTACACACACCGTAAGCCATTATTTTTGCTTTCAGGCTAAAAGATCAACTTCTAGTATTGCTCTTGTTTTTCTTCTCAGTTCTTTATGAGATTTGCAGCCTTGATCTAGTATGAATCAACAGCTGCTAGCGCTCTTATAGCCAGACAGTTTGATTATGTTATAAATAATGCATAACTGATCAGTTATATATATCCCAAATGCCGACTTTTCATATAAGTATATAATACTTTTCAATTAAAAATTGTTTACAAATCAAAACAACAATTTTGTAATCAAGGCATGTCACGATAAGCACGGCCTTTATCGATCATATAATCGATAGTATAATTGTTTAGACTTAAATAGAAACTAACTGTGATTAGGCTACAGTAAGCATATGTTTAATTCCAGGTTGTGATAAAATTAGTTTGGCACAATTAAATTCGACTTCAAACTGGCATTTCTTGGGCTATACACTTGCCAGCATTTATCGATAACTGTGCTTTAATTATCGATTAATATATATTAACACTTGTGTAAGCATGCAAATTGAATTTGAATTCTTTTATATGCGCTTACCCATAACTTGGCTAGAAATTGCTTTTTTACAGCTTGCCACCAGGTCGTTTACCCCACATTTCTTGCCCCTGCCACACCGCCATTGAATGTATAAAAGACTTTGAGTTATAATTTCTTTATTATTCATTAACATCGCATTTAAAACACCGCAAATAAAATCTAATATAACTTATAAACAAATAAAAAAAGGTACTAAATAAGAGCACTAAACGAACTGTGGAAAGATAAAAATTGGGATGATGATGTAGCATTCAACGATGATGCGTTAACAGGTTAAGTATATGGATATATATATATATATATATATATAATATATATTGTTATAAAACTTAAGATTTTGTTTTTTTTTTGATTCTTTGAACTTAAAATTAAATACAAGACATAACGAGGTTTTTGGTCTTTAATTATGATTATTTTTTTTATGTGCCTTTTTTTTTTGTTTGTTTTGTTTTTTGTTTCTTTTTATAGTTTGTGAATTAATTTTGAAAGTTAAATATATATAAAAACGAAACGAATTAAAATTGGTTCTTTTTTTTCTTTTGAAATTTTGTTAAATTTAGCAAATGGTGCAAGAATTTCTATGTTGGCTGACTATTTAAAATACAACAAAAGAAAATAAAACAAACAACAAATAATTTGTCAACTGTGTCATTGGACCAGGTCAGGCAGCTGCCACCTACTATCCCGCACAGCATCTCTAATAGCCCAATTGTGTTCGCTGCACTGTTTGCACTGGGCTACTCTGGGATGGGCAAGAGGCAACATTATATTGAAAGTTTCAAGAGTAACCGAAACAATGTTGTCTATGTGTCTCTTTCGTGTTCAATTTATCTATACTTTTTCGTTACGTTGTTTTTAACTTTCTTTTCTTTGATTTTTTTTTCAATGATTTTCATTTTTTATGCTTTTTTTTTTGTTGATTTTCTTTTTTCTTTTTGCTGTTGTTGTAATGTATCTCTCGTTTTATCAACTATACTTTTAGACCGATTTGGTGTGCGGAAATAGTTTATGCTTTTGCCACTTACTGCAGCTGCTGCAGCAACAAACAATATTCCCCGTCTAGGGCTAAGGATATATACACATATAGATATATATACACATATATATATTTATATATATATATATATATATATGTACATATGTTTATGGTTGGCATTTCGTCGTTGCATCTGCCATTCGTATAATGTCATGTAACACTGTAATGCGCCCCATTATAATGCTTTTGTATGCGATTATAGATGCCCTCTGCCATTAAAGGCAGTTTGCGTCTTGTCTGTCCGACTTTAGACCCATGGTGTCCAGCCTTCGTACAGTACGGCCAGATTATCCGGATTAGTTGCCTCACGTATAGCATAGTCAATCTGTTCGGCCACAGTGCTACGTTGATTATTATCCGGATCACGTCCCTCAAGTTTTATACGTATCTTTTTCCATACGGATACACCATGTGCATTACGTTTCTGTTCATGAAGATTTGGTGCTCCTAAAAACAAAAAAACAAAAAACCCTATATTTATATTTTTCTATATAAAACAATATGTTAGATCATCATTACCTTTGGTGTGTGTAAATGTTTCATATGGTAATAGATCGCCATCAGCTGCATGCTGTAGAAAGACTTCGACACTCTTAAAGAACTCATCAACATCATTGGTGGCCATTTGTTCGATGTCATGAAGCTGCTGTTGCCAATTAATAAGTGTGCCTGGTAAAAGTGAGTAGCGGTCAGAGTTAAGCTCACGACGCAGTTCCAATAATCCGTGGAAGAGATTCATCAATGTGCGCTGAGAGTCACGTACGTGACCGTTAAGTAGTTGCACATCTAATGGTGCAAGTTTGCCATGTACCTGTTCCTCTGCCTGTGATATATGGTTACGCATAAAAAGGCGTGGCATATGCTCCTGTTGTCTCTGCAATTTGTATAAATTTAGCTGCATACTGCCATTGGGAATAGGTATAGATTATTATTATTTACCTGCATCTCCTTTAGTCGCGTACATATGAACTTATGTGTCTTCTGCTGTTCAGATTCCAGTGTCGCTATTTCGCGCTGCACCTTGCACGTATAATCCTCGAGTAGACCCTGTATATTATCCAGCCAGCACTGATCGATGGCACCTTCTGGATCCAGCAGCTGTACAATGGCTTGCTCCACAGCGCTTATTCTGGCATTGCTTGCCTGCCATAGACCATAGCCCTGTAGCCATTGTTCCATGTTATCCAGCAATTGCTTCTGCTGCTGTATATTCACTTGGCCCATTTGTTCAACGCTACAAATGGCACTGGCACACTTGCTCAGCCTCTTGATTACTTCCACTTGATCATTGGTTAGCTGTTGCTGCAGTTGCTCATTATGCAACAGATTATCCAACTGATTGCAATTCCATTCGCTACGCTGATCTTCTAGTTGTTCCAATTGTATTTGCAGCTCCTTTTGCAGTTGCTGCAATCTGTTTGTACTCTTGTCCAACGTCTGCCAATTCTCATAGATGGCTTCGCATAACTTCTCCCGACTTATGATATGACCACATGGCAGATCGTTATCTAACAAATCACCATATGCCCAATAGTGTGCCGATGCTATCAATGTCTGTGTCTGTATTTGTTGATTCAACAATGCAATCTCGCATTGATGCTGCTGCAGTGTTGCCTCTGCTTGGAGTGCCGAAAATAAGCCATCACACAGCTGACCCACATCCTGTGGACAATCACTGCTGGCCAACTCCTGACATCTGGTGCCACAACTGGTATAGTACGTATACGCCACAAGTGGCACCAGACCCACAATATGTTCCGTTTGTATGCGTTGCACAAAGTCCATGACAGGTCTCATCATTAGTCTCACATCAAAGCTTGTGCTCGCACGCAGTGTTTGCAGTATAAGCTCAAAGAAGACGCTGATTCCAAGCTCCATGTTAGTATTCTTCAATATGTTTAGTTCCTGCAAAGAATCAAAATTTATTTGAATGTTTCTTCAACTTATGATTGCTGCATTTCATCCACTTCCATGTGCAGTAAATTGTATCAAAACTATTTTCTATCTCTTTCGCAATACTTATCCGATTATCCTCATGGGAAACTTAGCCCACTAGAATATAGTTATAAAAATAAGCTAAAATTGTCCCTCAATTAAACCCCAAACACAAGATCTAAAGTACATGCCTCAACCTTATGCTCTTGCCTCATTGGCTACAAGACGTTGCCACTTTCATGAAGGTATAAAAGATAAACAGTTACACTTGATATCCTGCTTAATCTCAGCAAAGAACTTTTTACAATATGTAAAGAGTCCTGCAGCTACTCTTCCTTTACCAAAACTCTGCCCAGTAAGCAAATGAAAGCTACTTGAACTTAATTAATGACCAGAGCAGAGATAGAAAGCTGTGTAAGTCTCAAATTAGTTCAGCTAGACAATGCTAAGTGAATTGATATACTTTACAGGACCTAAAGTATATCCTTTGAAGTCTCTTAGCGTTAATCACAATGTAGAAAATAAAACTTTTTTCTAAGAAGCAAAAGGGCTGCAGTTTTGCGATTATCCTAGTCCGGAGAACCTAATAGATATGCAGACCAACCTACTTATACATACAACACCAACAAATCTCATTTGTATGTGAAATTGTCTATCAAATTGTTCCTTTAAAATCTGCATTATTCATTTATCCCCTTGATGTTTAAAGTTATATCAGCGATTAAGCCTAAATTAATCGATTTCAACTAGCTCGATTATCGAATAAAAATGTTTTTTACAATTGATATTCTAATTCAATCAACAGATTGTTATTCAAATTGATAACATAAACTTTTTTCTGTATGAAAAACCTCATAGTAAAATTACAGTCTTGCTTCTAATAATCTCTAAGTGGCAGTTGTGCATAGGAAAGCACATGATATTGGTGCTGAATAAAAATATATACATGTCTTATAGTAAATGAAAAACTCCCTGATGCCTTTTATAACAATTGGACATAAACTTAAAGCACTTTTGTATAGGGTTAAGGCTCAAAAGAGTCACATAAGAACAGCTACTTTGTTTCTATGGCTATCGCTTTCTCCTTCTATCTTTCTTTCTGTCTTCATATCTATATTAATATATCTGTCTCTTTTTTTGTGACATCTATCAAAATCAAAGCGTGCAAACTGTGTGCCAAAAAAACTGCAGCTTAGAGTTTTGCCATAGATGAAATAGGTATAAGAATAGATTCTTTCTCTTTCTTCTGATCAAACTATATAGATACATGTATATAAATATATATATTATATATATAGTAGTAGTAGTATCTATATTGTTGACTTACTGTGTATTGTTGTGTCTGTGCATCCATGACATCGTCAATGAGCAGCTTTATTGAGCGTGCAATACGCTCCAATCCTCTAGAGAGTTGCTCAAACTGCTCATAGATTGGCTGCAATGTGACCAGAAACTGTTGCTCCACAGACAATGTTAACGTCTGTTGTTCCTGTTGTTGATTGCAGGTTTCTATATAGCGTTGACTCAAAGTTTCAGCAGTTGCAATCATCAGATCATGTAACTGATCCAATGTGGGGGATAACAGCAAAAGACGAAAGATGTTGGAGGGCAACTCATGCTCGAAACAATGCTGCAGTCGCACAAGTGCAGCAAGTGCATCCTGTAGCTCGGTAAGCTGATCACTGGCCTGCTCCACAGGTTCCAATATACCTTGGCACATGGAACGCACAAGCTGTATATGCTGCAGCTGTTGCTGTATCAACTTTATATCCTGTCCATTAAGTGCCGACTGCTCATAGGCACTAAAGACATTGGTGGCTCCATCCAGGGTGCGTATTAGCGCAGTATTGAGCAACTGTTGGCTACAGCCACATTGTCCCAATGCGGCGATTAGTGTGTGTGATGGTGTATGAGATTGAACTATGGCCTGCTCATTGGCAAACACCTGTGTCATCTGATGCAATTGACAGCTAAGCTCCATCCAAACAACTGCCAAAGTTTCGGCTGCTGTCAACTTATTGTTCCCATTAATGCTGACCACAGGAGGGGAGCTGCTGGTATCATCCTTTGCCAGATATAATCCATAGGTATCATGAAAACGTACATAGATATTCTCACGTTGCCGCTGCTCTGGATAGAAGGACATAATGGAGGCGTACTGCTGCATATGCTCCACACACTGTAGACCCAAATCATTGACGCGTCCAAAGAGTTCACCAATACCAGTGCGTAGATTAGCATAGTTTCCCAGTGTCTCAGTATCCAGACGCAATTGTAGGTACTCCAGCAGCACTAGATACTCATTATGCCAGCTGCTGCCTTCCAGCTTGAATTGTATAAGACGCATATTGAACTCATCCAGTTGCTGTTGCAGCAGACTGTCCCCATAGCTCTGCAGTAGACTGTGCACCGCTTCATAATCCTCTCGACGCAATGCTGCCTGTCTGGCCAGTGCCTCCATGTTGCGTCGCTTGGCAGCATAACGCGGTGATGCAGTATTGAAGCTATGACTTTCAATGGCTGTGCCCAAGGCATTGATTTCAGCTATTAATGCGCTGCGCTGGTTCAGCTCTGCTAGCTCCTGTTCCGTGGCCAAACGTTGTGTTTGGGTTTTATGTAGTTTCTCTATCTCTTTGATAATCTCTGGAAACTGTGGCAACACTTCAACCCTGCAAGATAAGTTTATGTTAAAATAACTGAAATGTTCTCGATCTCCTGTAAAAAAAATTCTGTTTCCATCTTTCTTTTAAGTTTATCTCTTCAGTAAGGTTTTGTATATAACTTATCCATTAACTGATCTAATTAAATTTACTCCACTTACTTTCAGCTTTAACTAAGCTACATTTTTTCCCAACAAAGTTTATTCTAACTGTATTTAATCCTCATGTAGTTCCTCATTAACTTTATATTATTATCTTAAACTATTATCCAAAACAACTCTTTATACTTTTCTTTCACATTTACTTCTATCTTTCACATGTTTTATCCGTAGTTACATTTACCATCAAAGAATTTTAACCTTATTGAAAATTTATCTAAAAGCCTCTTATGGCTTATTACAATTATCCACATTTACTTCAATTGCCATTTACTATTATCCTTAACTTCTTTTCTATCCCAAACTAAATTTGCCTTCAATAGTGTTTGTTTTAGTGATTTTTATTCTGCATTTTATTTGTCCCTTACAACTTTTATTCAAGCTCATTTCTATATATAAATATTACTTATTAATAACTTTTATCCAAATCAACTTTTATCCATGTATACTGTATTCACCTGTTTATCTCAGTCACTTTATAATTTTATAATTTACACCTCAACTTTTATCCTAAGAAATATTTGCCATATCCCTAAGTATATTTTATCCGCACTATATTATTATTATTCATATTAGCCTTAATAACGTTTATCCTTAACTTTACATTATTCTTATTTACATTTAACCTAAACAACTTTTATCCGGAACTCTATATTATCCCTAGTCACATTTCTCCCAAGCAGCTATTAAATGCAACACAATCATTCACATTAGGCCGAAACTTACTTTATCCGCAACACTATTTTATAGTCTAACACATTTATCCTGAACAGCATTTATCCTCCTTCACATTTATCCTCAACAACTTTTTTACGGAATCCTACCATATTCTAATTTATATTTATTCTAAGCAGCTATATTATCCGTATTCACATATATCGTAAATAACTTATATCCGGAACATTTTATTATCCTAGTCACATTTATCCCAAACAGCTTTTACCCGCAACACTTTATTATTCTTCTTCAAATTTATCCTAGACAACCGTTTTCCTTTTTTCTTTATTATCCTTATTTACATGACTTTTATCTGCAAGTCTATATTATCCCTAGTCAAATTTATCACAAACAGCTATTATCCGCAACATGATATTATTCTCATTCACAATTATTTTAAGCTTACTTTATCCGCTTACTTTTTAATTCATATTCACATTTATCCTATCCAACTTTTATCCGTAAATCAATATTATCCTCTCTAATATTTATCCTAAATAACTTTTATCCGTAATTCTATATTTTCCTAACTCATAAATTATCCTAAACAGCTATTATCCAGAAATCTATATTATCCTTATTGGTAGTTATTTTACACGTACTAGTTTTAATGCTAAATGTACTTAATCTGCAAAAAAAAAGTGTTATCCAAAGCTAATTTTATCCTAAGTTTTTAGCTTCAAATGTATTCTATTAAATCAAATTTAATTTCTAGCAACTTCAATCCCTTATCCAATTTATTCGCATATTAAGTTAATCCTCACAAAGTGTTTCCCTAATTATCCTAAATATTAACATCCACAATTTTTATCGTTACTTTACCCCAAACTAAACCTTATCCGCATTAGATTCCCCACTCTATTATCCTATTCTGTTTTTTATCCTTTACAATTTTTAAAGCTTTTTATTATTATCCGCAAAACCAGTTTATATCAAGTGCTATTATCCTTATTCACCTTTATCATAAAAAAATGTTATCCTTAGCTACTTTCAATTTTAGCCTTCATCACTCTCTTATTATCCATTGCTCAGTTGTCAATTAATTCTTCATTTTCACTTTATCCCTAAGATTATGCTTTCAATAACTTAAATCGAAAGTTAGCTAAACTAATAGAGAAGCAATTGCAATACTTTTACTCTATATACACTCCCCCTTTATTATATATATATATATATATATATATATATAAAATTTGGTATACAAAAAAGGTTTGCTAACGGCTTTTAGTTACCAATTTTAGTTGGCGGCAACTATTGTTGCTAAGCTCCTACTATCTGTAGCCGTCTGTGCAAAGTTTATCTATGGTTTAGGATTTAACATAAGGTATAATAAAATAGAAACAACTTTTATCCATTAGTTGGATAATAAACAACAAAAACAATAATAAAAAAAAGGAAATGTTAAAGTGACGCTGTTAATGTTAATTGAAATCTCTTGCTTATGCAAATAAACAAACAGCAAACTAACAAACAATGGAAACAATGGAAACAATGAAAACAACATTTGAAGCGATTATAGGAAATTAAAGTAATTAACTTTTTTATAGGTAAACTATTAACTATGGAAACACTTGGAACAAGTTCATCGAACTGGTTGTATATCGAACTGATTCATATTTATATATATTATACAAATATTATATATATATATAAATGCAATTTTGTTGAATAACTTACTTGCATCTGTCCCAAAACTTTTGGCATTGCTTCAATTTGCCCACCAAATGACGTCGTTTTGCATCCCAATCGGGCAGCTTATTCGATTTGGATTTATCTTTTTTATATTGATTTGATTTAATGTTTGTGGTTGCTGTGGGTTTAGCATTAATGGCACGTCTCAATGCTGCTGCATCATCATTAACTGTCCAATCGACCAAAGGATCATATACAAATGCCTCCAAAAGTGTTAATAATGTTTCACGTTCTTTTCGCATTACCTTAAGTACATATTCACAGCCAAGACGGAAGGCACCCTGTAATGTATATATAAATATATATATAATATATAACTATATAATTATATATAAATGTATATATATATATATTTGTGTGTGTGTTGGGGTATAAGGTACGATCATAAATTGATACGAAACGTAATCGTAAAGCGTATCTAACAGATAGAAGTTGTACACATTGACATTGTCACAGTCGTAAAGCGAGAGACAAACATTTTTATATACAAAACAACTGCTGATTTTATGATACGGAATAACATTTCATATACACATATATATCTATATAACTATATATATATATATGTATAAAAAATATATAAATATAATATATAATATATAAAGTATTGCCAGATATACGACTCTCTAATCGATGTTTACAATTGTCGATTGTGGCATTTGTTTGATTTTCCGTTTGTTGTTTTCTCTTCATTTTTTTTGTGATTTTTTTTTTTGTTGTTTTCAAACTTTGAAATCGTGCGTAATTAGTGAATATTTTTGTGTGTGATTCATCAATATGATATTAAGCATACGTCCGGTATGCCCATTATAATAACTATTATAATAATGTGTTAAATTTCTGAGTGTGCAAAGAAAACACAACAAAAACAACAATAACAACAAACCAAAACAAAACGTAACCGAAAAAAAAATCATATCATTTGACAACCAGAAAACCAAAAAGCAAAAAAAAAATAAATATAATATAAAATATTCGAACTAAGCCCCACGGATCGCATTGAGTTAACTCTAAAGAGCTATAAATACAACAAATACCTATAGATATAGATACATCCCACACACAGACAGGCATTAGTTAAAGCATTAGTGTATAAACGTATGTGTATGTGTGTGTATGTTTATATATACTAGTTGGTATAATATAATACCCCCTGGTAATACAACATTTAGCCAGCTTCTTCTCATATTATACCCTACATTATAATACACACACACACATACATGTGTGTATGTGTGTGTGTGTGTTTGGTGTATTTTTTTGTTAAACAACAACATTTTTTTTGGTATCGGAAATACAATGTATAAACTGTTGTAGGGCAATCATTGAATATGGCAAAGCTTATCAACCGATTGCGTTTCTCACGCTGAATCTAAATTGTTATCAGTTGGAGCACTGGATAATGCTGTTGCTGCTGCTGCTGTTGCTGCTGCTGGTGTTGATGTTGATGTTGATGTTAATGTTGTTGCTGCTGCTGCTGCTGCTACTTTTGCTGGGTTAAAGCGAAACGTAAACAAAAAAAAAAAAAACAAAAAATAGTAAAAAAAAAAAATAAAAATAAAAGCGACGCCCACGAACTGCAGTCACAACTGGTATTGCTAATAGTCCTTGCCCCATGTGGTGCGGGTTTAGACCCTCTGGCAGATTGCTTAACAACGGCGCTCTGTGCGTTTCGTAGTCGCGCTTCAAATATTATAAACCTCCATCCATACATATATATATTTATATATATATATATTAATATATTTATATATATCATATATATATTTATATCGGTTACATCTCGTTTTTTTTTTTTTTTTTTTGTTTGTTTTTAACGTGTTTAGCACAGCTGCTGCAGTTGCTGCCTATTACAATTTTGCCTTAAACACACACGGATAACTCTGCATGTGTGCATGTGTGTGCGTGCGTGTGTGTGTGTGTGTGTGTTGTGTGTGTTGTTGGGTACTCCACCCACCCACTAAACAAAATAAAACAAAAAACAAAACAAAAACAAAAACAACTATATAAAAAATAAAAATCACATAAAAAATGCTGATCAAGGAACACGGCGCTGATTATCAAAGCAATGCGCAATTGCTTAATATTTGGCTTAAACTAAATGGTAGCAGCATCGATTTACGTGACGCAATTATCAAGGATATTCCAGCACAGAATTTAGATGATGATCAGCATATTGGTCCGGGACTATTGCTATGGGTGATCATTAATGCGATACTCTTTATCTTTATATTGGGCGGCAATATATTAACAATTGTTGCGGTACGCACATGTCGCAATCTTCGTTCAGTTATATCAAATCTATTCATCTTATCATTGGCTATATCCGATTTTATTGTTGGTGTTGCATTACCATATCATGTTGCCTTCTATATGGGCATTGGCTATGATCTGGGACGATTTCGTGGCTTCTGTTTATTACGTTTCTTTCTCTTCATCTATGCCTGTTGTGTCTCCATTCTGACACTGATATCCATTGCTGTTGACCGTTACATTGCTGTGATGTATGCTCTACACTATAGACGGTAAGTACATCAATACAATTTCTTTTTGCTTTTTCATTTACTTTTAACTTTACGTTTTTCTATTCTACAAGGCTTTTCTCTTTATCTCTTTCTTGCTGCCTTCTTATTAGGTATCTAAATTCTATCTTTTTTCCCCCCCAATTTCTTCTTTGTATTTAACTTTTGTTTTTCTCTTTTTCTCCTATTTTTATTGCTGTGCTTTTCCCTTTATTCTCTCATATGCCTTATCTGCATTTCGGTCCTTTATCAGTTCTCTTTCCATTCGCTTTTGATGTTCAGTTTCTATGTCTCTATTTACAGATCTATTCTATTATCAATAGCATTTAATTTATCTACATTTTGGTCAACTTTATCTAGAAATATCTTTTATTCCTTTTGTCACTCTCTTATCTATTCAAATTCTACTTCCTTTCTTATTACAACTAAATCTTTATTTATAAGAATTTACTTAAGTTTCGCTTCTTCAATTTATGAAAATGTCTCTCTTCTCCTTTGTAAGTTCAGTTCACCCTTAAGCTGTCTCTCTCTGTCTCTTTCTCTATTTCTCTTTCTTTCCCTTCCAGCTTTTACTTTTATTCACAAATATAATATTCTTTTATCTTACATTCCTTTTCCTTTCTCTGACTGCTTGAAACCTATTGAATTCACTGAATTTTTCCTTTCAACTTGTCTAAGGTATAATCTTAGGGATACTTTTTGCTTTTAGGAATTCCGACTAACGTTTACCTTACTGATGATTCTAACTCCCTCCGTTTCATTGTGTTTCTAGGTATATGACGCGACGTGTAGCCTATTTGATTATCACGTGTAACTGGTGCGTTGGAGCACTGGTGGCCCTGATACCCATATTCTGGAACAAATGGTCCGAGGCGCAGGGTTGCGAGTTCGATGAAGTGCTGCTGCCGTGGTATGTGGCGGGCATAATAACGCCTGGATTTGTTATCATCTGGATATGCATGTTGGTATTCTATTGGCGCATCATGCGTGAGGCATCCAAACAGGCGCAACGCTTGCGTCAATCGGTTGTCTACAATACGGATAGTAGTCCGAGCATGTTACATCCCGATTGGAAGAGTGTCCAAATAGTTGTCTTCATAATGGGCTGTTTCACACTATGTTGGTTACCGTATTTCAGTGTGGCCATAGCGCAATTATTTCAAATCTGTCGCAGTAATTCAATGGTCTATAAAATGGCCTTCTCATTGGCCATTGCCAATTCGGCGCTAAATCCCATCATCTACTCATGGAAGAATGCTGGTTTCCGGCGTGCCTTTACCCAGACACTATGCTGCAAATCAGCCAGATGCTGTCGTGTCGATCCCGATATAGAACTTCATCTGCCACCCTCGGATTGCGTTAAACAACGCATCGATAGCCACAGTGTCTATGTCACAAATCCACAAAATGATAAACTCTCAACTCATTGCCAGGCAACGCAATAATGCAACAATATACTAGTAAATTCTTTAAGGGATTTAGGTGTTAAATGGGTAGTTCCAGACAAATGGATAATACGATAATGGGAATTATGAATACATAATAATCAAATATTTGTTGAAAGACAAAAAAGGATAATAAAGGATATTACCATAATATTTATCAAAATATAAACATAAAACTATTCAATGAACTCAATGAAAATTTCAGAATACACCAAAAAAATATATGAAAAGAGTTTCAAATTTGGTTTGGGTAAAGATAAAGAATAATGTTAGACATTGCTAAAGACTAGAGAAGTATTAATTATATAGATCTTCAGGTATTAACTTCAGATTATATTGATATTTAAGATCTTTAAAGTGAAACAAAATCTGTGCAATAGAAGAGAGACAGAGATCTTAACTCTCATAATTGTATGTGTGTGTTGTATGTGGTTATGTATGTATTGTATGTTTGGACTCACCTCAATGCCAGTTATACCAAAAGCATGCACCATATTCTGGGTAAGACGGAAGGGTACACGTTCGGGTATACGCAATGTCCGCCCCTTTTCGAAGCAAACATTATAATCAATATGAACGAGATCGCCGCTGCTTAGATTAATAAGCATATTATCCAGATGACGATCACCCAGTCCAATGACATAGCCAATGACAGACATAACAGACATGCACATGGTATAGCGTCGTACAGATTGACGCCAATCAGCAGCACTGCTCGATTGACACCAGAGTTCACGTGACAACAGATCACCGGGCGTCTCCTGGGTTAGCTCGTTGAGAACTTGACGCAATGCTTGTAATGGCCAGAGACGACGTGGATCGGTGACAACCATATTATATTTGGCCAATACTGGTGATAATTTACTAAAGAATAGATCGGTTAGACGACGTGATGTTATATCCAGCGCTGGTACCGGTTGACGTTCCTGCCATTTCTTGTATAGAGCAAAGAGTGGCGTGACACCATCAACCCAACTGATTAGACCAGACTGTGGACCCAATGGTATAACAGAATAATGATGTGCACGATAACAACTATTGGGTGTATCATTTTTACGTGCCATAATGGCATTTGATATGGACAAGAATTGCATGATGCGCTCATCCAGATGCAGATCCTCCAGACTTTTAAATAGAAACGTATATTTCTGTCCATTGCTACCATAGAATGCCACCTTCTTGGGTTTCGTTTTGGTGGGTAAAATGTAAACTGAACTTTCAACGTTTTCAATGTGCACAAGCTGCTGTTCATCATGCACATCCAGGCCAGGCATGGATATACGCATGCTACCAATGCCACAGAGCACAGGACTTATGCTTTGCATCTTTAGTGTGCTGCTTGTGCCGCGCACCATATTCGATTGCAGCACAAAATAAAGTTGCTTCAACTTATCCCAAGCATCTGGATAGGGCCGCTGACGTAGTGCCTCAATTGAGGCCATTATGGGCTCTTCAAAGCGTCGCTTAAAGGTGCGCTCATAGCTAGTTTCCGGCTCACGTGCGGTAAATGCCCAAAGTTTCTCCAGATCATTGACCAACAGTTGTCGCCAGCTGTTGAAACGAGTCTGTTTACCTTCAAGATCATCTGGTTTAAATTCATTCGCTATGGCATTGATGCGATCCGCATAGCTATTGTAGATATGTGCCAAGGAATGTACCCAATACTCATCCCATAGCAAGCATACACGACGCAGTTCCCTAACCAATAACTGCACATGCTGTACCTCCTCCGGTGACTGTTTGGTCAATGCGCCCAATAGACAACTATAGCAGCTGCTATTGTTATCAGCTGCTGCTGCTGCTGCAGCTGCTGCTGTAGTTGCTGATGTCTCTAGAATTGTGGTAATAGGTGTAGCTTGCAGTTCACGATTTGCACCAACAACAGCTGGAAATGTGACCAACTGTGGACGACTTTCAGCCAAACGACAGAGCAAAGCACAAACGCTCTTCCTTACATAAGGCTCATGATGATTGAGGCGACTGAACAGCTGTGGTATGATCACCTTCCAGGGTCCAATGGGTGTTGTCTTTAGACCTTGTTCCAGCACCTCCTGTAAGCCGCTGGCATGCTTTACAATGAGACGTAACAGACGCAACGTTGTTGTAACCATATTATTATCGTCCACGTGGAAACGATGTTGTTTTGCCAGGACATTGCCACCGTTGCCAGCCTTTAGGCTTAGATAATGGAAATATGAACGTGCTGCCTCCTTGTAGTAATCAAATGTGTTGGCTACTGCCTGTCGCCAGATGCGTATGATGGCTTCTAGCACACTTGCTGGCTTATCCGCCAGTAGAGGCAATCGTCGAAGTCGTGCCTCGCATTGTGCATCTGTTTGTTCCTCATCCTCTTCACAATTGTTGCCCGGTTGCTGTTCCATGCGCAAAGCTTGCAACAGCTGCTGTAGTATTTCGTTATCCAATGTTATATCATCGCCTAATTCCGCTCCAATGGCACTTATATCAGTTTGAGTTAAGACACAGCCACAGTCTACAATCTTTTTACCCCAGCGATAGCACCAATTGCCATAGGCAATCAATGCTTCCTCATTGTTTGGACGCTGCTGCAGACTGGCATTAATGAGACGCGCCACCAAACGCTCTCCATGTGGCAGGGAGAACGGTTGTATTGTATTCCTTGTCAAGGGACACTCTGGCAGCTGGTCCAAAAGTAATTGCAATGTCGGTGACAAATTTGTGGCTATACCGCTACAACTTCTGGCAGTTATCCAATCCGAAAGTGTCAGCAATAATTCAGCACCAATTGCAGATTCCACCTGTTGCTGCTGCTGTTGCTGCTTCTGTACGGCCAGGCACAGTGTGGCACATACATTGATGGAACTAAGCTCGCTGCACTGCAGCTGCTGTTGTTGCTGCAGATGTAGACACTTGGTTAGCTCACTATATCCGCGCAATACTTGCTCATTTGTTGTATCAATTTGCGGGGTAAGCAACTGGCGTGCTGTGTGTATCAAAGGTTGTCCAAAGTATTGCTCCAGCATTGTCTGACAGATGAGTTGATTGCCCTCTTCCCGGGCAACCATAGCTGTGTCCAGATAGAGCACACCCAAACTGTCAGCGTTGCAATGATGACGCAACAGCTGTGTCCAGGCCACACAACGCAACATAAACGCGCTGGTAATGTTGCAATTACTGCTGAAGCTGCTGCTGTTGTTGATATTGCTATTAAATGGCAGCAGCTTTAATTGCTCCTGTTTGTAGCTCAACTTTTGTGCAATATGCTTGAGCAGCATTAACTGATTCAAGTACTGGTGATCGCAACTGGAACTGAGCAAACGTTCGCGCCAATTTAAATCCAACACCGTCTGGATTGCAGGTGACAGCTCGAAGGGTTTGCTATCGCTCATCACCTGCTGAAGTAAAATATTCTCAAGTTTCTCACAAACAAATCCGGCTGAGAAGCTAACATGATGCATAGCTTCGTTTGGCCAAATACTAAGCTTATGTAATGCTGCATTTAGATCATCCGATGCAGATTCGCGCTTGGCCAAAAGCTGTTCCAAACTATTCAATTGCACGCTGCTCTTGTGTAGAAACGGATTATGCATTGCATTATCCTCAGAGCACTTCATCTGTGCCTTAAGCTGTACCAATTGTGTCCACTGCCCTGTGCACTGCAGGCATTCCAAAAGCTGTGACAATATAAACTGACGCGTATGTAGCTCCAGATCGGTTTGTGGCTCCTCTGCTAAAACACTTTTGTAACCGGCAATTGCTTGCTCCTTACGTCCAGCTGCCTGATCGGATGCATGCTGTAACCACTGATAGCATTTATCACTTTTTGAACGTGCCCAAATATATAGGCCACGTAGACAATCCGATTCCTTGCAGTTGATATAACCCCAAGCCAAATAGACAATCGCCTGACTGTAGGTTGGATCCTGCGGCTTTTGCGTCAATAAAATTTGCTACAAAGAAAAGAGATATAAAAATTGTTAAAATTGATGATCAAAATGGATGCAGTAACTGCATAAGAACTGACCTGAGCATAGCGTATGACCAACTCCGGCTGCTGGCTATGCATGGCAATGATAACGACACCAATGCGTATACGATTGAACCATGACTGACATGTAGGATTATTAAGTCGAAAGAATGCACAGACCGGTTTGTCGGGTGTACGCAATGCAAATGCAGTGCATTCGGCTGCATTAAAGATGAGCTTCTCAAGTGAATCCAAAAATCCAAGTAAAATATTGAGATTTGCACGTGTGTTGGACAATTGCTTGAGGGATAAGTCATCAAATGTTTGACGTTCACATTCCTTGGCACAACCGCTGAGTAGACGTGCAAAACGCATAATAATTGCCTCAAAGGCAAGAAAAGTGTCCTGTGGTTTGCCCAAGGTTGTGCGTAACTTCTGGTCAACACAATAGCGTGCTGCCTCGAATTGTAGCCAGGCACTGGCCAAACGCTGGCAGCGTCGCGTGCATTGAGTCAATTTTTCCTGACGCTCATCTAATACAATCAGATGGCAGCTTCTACTCAAAAAAGTTCGTAAAGTATCCGCAAATTGTTGCTGCTCCGGAGATTGCAAACGTTCAACAAAATCACGAAAAACATTATCATGTATGGCGCTGCACTGGCTGAGACGCTGCTGCCAAGCACTGAGGTGACTGCCGCCAATGCCAACAACACGTCTTCGCACCAAGCTTATGTTTAATGGCAATTGGGCATAGATCTTTGCATAGGATGCATAGGCGGAGTTGTTCAATGTTTGCAGTTGCTGTAATGCAGTCTCCCGATACAGTTGCAGTAGCTCAATGCTTAGTACAGTTGTACCATACTCTAGTACCGCCTGTATGCAACCGGCTGATTCCACTGGTGCATATTTAGAGCATATGGTTGCAATGGTCTCACAAATGCTAATGAAATCAGCATTTTGCAGCAATATGGAGGAGCGTGAATTGCACTCATTTAGCAGGGTCTGTGTCCATTGTAGTATCAACTTAAGATTCAATAGTGCCAATTGAGCTCCCTGCGCCAAGCAGTTTGATAGAAATTTGAGTATGTGACCAAAACTATGTGCTGTTGGTGATGAGGAGGTAGTTGAATGTGCTGAATCATTATCGCCATCACGCAAAAGGCTAGAGTTATTGCGAAAGTTATGATTGGCCTGACAGTGTACAACCAACAGGTTGAGTATGGCATGATGGATGGGTACATGATTTGACCACACGTTTAGATCTTGGCTGCGGCATTTGGTAATCAATAAGTCCAATATGGAAGGATTACAAGCATACATGCCAATAATGGAGGACGTTTGCTTAGCCAGGGCCGCCAATGTGGTCAAATGAAATATGAATAATAGATTAACATTATGCAGATCATGGTGTAATATTTCCTGTTTCTCCGACGGCGTCTGAATGATACGAATTAAACAATCATCAATGTCCAGAACAAGCTGCTTATAGGCCTGCTGAAGCAACGGCACATTCTTAATTAGCAGTGCCTCCTGGCAAGTGCGCAAAAATAATTTATACGCTGTTCCCTTGGTTTGTAATCTTATGCTGGCCAAATATGATTGCTCCCCAGCCTTCGTTTGGAATATGAGCTGAACGAGAGTTGAAGGTAAACGTGCACGCAATTTACGCACTGTGCACAATAACAAATAAAGGCAGCTTAGCTGATCAGCCTCGCGCAAGTGATGAATATGCTTGAATTCCAAAATAAGCACTTCAGAAATAGTTGTAGGATCCGGTTCAGTATAGCCATTTAAAAGGCATATACAAAGCAGTTCATTTATATTAAATAAAGCATCACTGTTAGGGTCAGTCGTTAACAGGAGATCAGGTAGCAATTTGATGAGATGTGATAAAGCCAATTTAACAATAGATTCACAAGAGATCTGCATACGAGTACGGCACTTAAGAAGCGAATTGAATGCGCCAACAAAAGCGCCAATACGATCACCTGAGCGCTCATTTACTTTCAGTGAGGTAATATCCTCAATAAACTGTGCCAATAGGCCATATCCAAAATCAAGCTGTTTGGCAAAATATGGTGTGAGCTGCTCCAAAACGTAAGCACAATGGGTCTTCACTTCCTTGGGCTGTCCGACCTCTACTTGCCAACCAATAATTATGTCCACCACATCTGTAAAATGGCACTCAAAGGCAGTCCGATAATTAAGAGAGAATTGTACAATGCAAGTGCTTATTTCCATAAAGTTTTCACCACTCTCGGCATTATCTAAGAAATCCTTAAGGAGGAGCATTATCTTGTCCGCATAAACATGAAGATCGCAATTAGTGTCAGAGCTAAAAGCAATAGCCGAAATATGATCAATTGTGGGCCAATTCAAAAAACTGGAATGACACTCACCTAATCGTTGTACGAAGTGCCACAATTAGATGCTTCTGCAGGCGTTTATTAGACCGATAGTTCTTCGCAATAAACTCCTCAAATATAGGATACGACATACGATTTATATATCCAATAAAGCCAAGTGTTTTACTGCATTCCTCCAGTACAGGCAATGGGCAATGTTTAAACAATGCCAACATGCTGTCCAGAATAGAGCTAAAGGAACGTGTCAAGTAGTTCTTGTTGCTTGGTGTTCGCACAGCCATGTCCAATTTGGCACATAATTCAAGAGCCGTCGCTGGACTTGATTCATTATGAAGTCTTCGTATAATTTTGGTCATGCGCAGATCATCTGTCACCTGTTTGACATCTCGATCACTGCCCGTGAATTGCACTGAATACAATTTGTATATAATAAATATTATAAAGCAATGCGACCTGCTATCAAAATTTGGGTAAAAACTCTCTCTTACTCTTGCATTGATGCGATTTACGTGATATTTGTCCCTTGGTCATATCATTGTTTAAACTACGCAGCACCGGATTAACAGTAACATTAGCTGACGCTGAGGATGCCTGCATATCGAATGCTTTCGACCACAATGTTGTTGTTTCGTTAATATTATTAACACTTGATTTGCCATTATAGTTATTGCCCTTGTTGCGCCTGCTATTTCTGTTGTCGGTAACATCCTTTATAGACGCTTCCTCGTTGGCATCTTTATAGTTGTTGTTAAATGGCAAAGCGGCGCTTTTCATTGAAATTTGACCACGACTGGTGATCATACATATAGATTAAGTTTGCGCCACTGAATTGTTTTTCTTGTTGTTTTTGGGCTTTCACGTTCAGTTCATAGAGATGTTAATTATTGACAAGCAGTGTGTCCACAACTAAATTCAAACGTACATATTTTAATATATCGATAGATATCGATATCGAAATAATTAAGAGTACTTATTTATTTACATTTATATCTAATTATCGATATACCAAATATATATTTGACAACAAAAACAAAAACGTTTATATTGAATTTTGTTTTAGATAAATAAAAGTAAATGAATTTTATTGTATTATATAATAACGAATTTAAAGTTGTTCATCAATTTTTTATTTTTCCAATCAAATGCTGAGTATACGCGGCTGCCACAATATTTGCCATTTCTGCATATACTTGAAATGGATGCCTGGGTGGCGGTGCTATGCTTGGGCTTAAGTTATTCGTCAAAGCAGTAGTAGCTGTATGGAGATTAGGTGGAGCAGATGCTTGCTCGTGCGGCACAAGCGACAGGCATATGTCACCTACTTGCAACAGCTGGCACTTTAATTCATAAAGTTCGTATGATAATTGAGGATTGCAGGAGGCCCAACCCTGACCATATACAAATAACGGATGAGCAGGCTCCACTTCCATGTTAACCTGAAGTATAATATATATTATATATATTATATGCTTTTAATTTATAGCTACCTTTAAATGTTGCGTATTGTAGCTGAAGGTTATATTGATGCTATACCCAAATGTTCTGTCGATTTTTACCACTGTCGCTTCTCTCAGATCAAAGAGCTGACTACGTAGCGCTGACTGTATAAAGTCCTCTGTACGTATATCCTCTACACGTCGCAATACACCGGTAGATAGTTCAATGTAGCTGCCTTTCCTAAAGCAAGATCTTGATGTAATTGCTGCTCGGCTGCGAGTAGAATTCAAATATGTTAATATTTACATTTAACAATTTAAAAAAAAAAATTCAGTGAGTTCACTTTGTTGTGCACATCTTGGTCGCCTCTGGGTGGCCCATCATCGTTTTGAATGGATTGCGTTCTGTCTGCATCTGCATCTGGATGAATTAATGGCACAACTTCCACTTCTGAGTTGTAATTGCGAACTGTTCGGATTTGGGTTTTCTTCACTTTGCTTGTTGCCTTATGCAAGCCAATAAATTCATTCAATTCAATGTGGTGCTTTCCATGGGCTTTCCAAGAATGTCACCCACTCATGACTGTCATCTGTATCTGTACCTGTTACCTGTTTTATGACCCACTCCGCACTATAGCCACGATCTTCTAAAAGCAACAGGTACGTGCCCACAGTTGTTGAAAATGCTACCTACATTTTCCGCTTAATAGGCATTGTTTTGGCTCGTTTTTCTGTTGCCGGCGCCGATGTGGCTGCGCCAGGCGCCTTAGTACACTTATAAAAGACAAGAACACCCCAAAAACACACACACATACCCTGGAGTAATACAATATTTATTTAGTTTTACGTTTCCTTTTGGCTGTCGAAGATTTAATTTGCATAGCACGTCGCTTAACAGGAACCTCTAAACTGATGTCCAATGCGTACATATAGTAGCGTACGAAGAAGTAGAGCACACCGAGAGCTGAATAAACAGATGTAAGCAGAAGTGGCATGAAGGGCAAACGCAGGTGTAAGCCTAAAGTTCGACTTAACAAGTGCTCATATAGTGGAATGGCAATGAATCCTATATAGTACAGCAACTCGATGAAATGGAATTGCACTTTGTTTTTGTACATGCGTTTAAGCTGGCCATACATCAAGGCCATGTAGGCCAGAAAGAGGGAATAACGAGGCAACAAGAGATCAACATCGTATAGCAATGGAAACAATGAAAAATATCCAGCAAATGCTAATATGTATCCATATTTGGCATCCCTATGATCCACAATAGTGAGTAAGCTATACATAAAATAAATAAACGATACAACTATTATTTAGGCTCATTTAATCAAGTTAATTAATAATACTCACCACAATGGAATTAGGCACATCAGTATTGCCTTTTCATGGACGTGCCAGCCAAATATGAACGAGGAACAGGCACAAAGAACAATAGCACGGAGAAACAATAATTTAGCTTGTCTAAATAAAAAAAAGATATTAATTTAAATGAGAATCTTAATTTATGAACTAAGAGCTTACTTTACGGTTGGTGTCATGAAGAGTTTTATCAAAATGGGCAGCATAAATAGCAGAGTTAGAGCAAATGTTGTTGACGGCGTTATATTGGGTAAAACAACATGTTGAACTTCCTGTACAAGACCAGAGGTAGTTGAGCTGGCAGTGGAACGTTTCAAGGCGCTGGCGGCCAACTTATCGACTGTGTTATAGAGTGCCCATAGATTAGGCGCCCAGTAGGCATGGGTCAGGCCACGTTTAAAGGGAAACAGACGCGCAAAGACCTGTGGCAGCTGATTCCAAAATGGACCAAAAGATAGCGCGAATGGTGTGAGACCCACCACTAATAGCTTAAGCGTGTTTGCCAGAAAATTTTTTGGCTGCACACAATAAAATTTAAATAGGTAAACCGCAAAAGCGGGCGCCATATAAAGGAATATATGTTTAAAATTGAGTAGCACAGCAAATGCAAAAGCGCTCCATAGATAACGCTGTGTTAACAGTAAGCTAATGCTTAATAACAGTATACCAAATAGAAAACCGTTATACTGAAAGTGAATGTGATCCACAAAGATGAGACCCACATTCAGAAGCAGCAACATGGAGCCGGCAATGTGTTGCTGCGTTGGTTTGGTAACATTGAGAGCAGTCAGAGCTGAGCGTACACCTAGTACATATATAAAATCCATAATAATAACGGATATACGTTGAAAATGTACAGTCTCCGTGGATGCATAGTTTAGATTCTGTACTAAAAGCATTTTTGGATCAACATATTTAGCCGCCTGAGATAGAAGCCATTCAAAATAGGCAAAGAATGGGGGATAGTCTAGTGTCCATTCACTTGTTTCATCAAAATACCAACGTTTTAATGGCAAACTATGAGTTATGGCCAACCAATTACGATGCACCTCAAAATCTGTAGAATAACTGAAATGACAGTTCACTCAAAATTAAGTCTATCTTTGCATTTACCGGTGTCTCGATGTCTGCATACTTACTAAGCGGGTATTAAGAGTACCTTAAGCGCTGAACTTAAACTAACCATTAACCAAAAGTAAGCACCCATAATGTGGTTACTTTTGTGTATAACTATTTGCTTATTTTTATTTATTTTTGTTGAATACAAGCTACTTCTAGGATAACTATATTCTTATAGTAAAATCCTTATCACTAGAGATGACCAGTATGTCATATTAGCAATAGCTATTGAATATTTAATAATCGCAAACATCGCATCTAGGTTAAAGTGTGTACTTATCGGTAGACAGTGGTATTTTTATTGGTATTTTTAAAAATCAAATTTAGTGTGTTTGGTAACGTTTTGTTTTCATTTCAATTGTGCACGTGCAACAAGCATTTAAAAATGGAAAATGTTGTTGAGGCTTTGTTCATTAGTGCATTAAATAATGAACGTGCATCCTGTAGTGTACAGGATTTGCGAACCGGCACAGATCTGATGAGGTACAAAGGTGGTGGCACAATGCAAGCACATAGTCTTGATATGCTTGGTAATGGATTTGTTATAGCAGCGAACAGCACGAAACCGTTGTTACATGTGTGGTCCATCAATGGTCAGGAACAAATGTCGAATGTACGTTATGTTGTGCCGGGTAAGGTAAATGCACTGGCAATGACACCAGATGGTGCATATCTAGTTGCTGGAATACAGGAAATCATTTATATTTGGCATCTTAATTCTGGCCGGCTACTCAGCACACACTCCAGGCACTATCAGCCTATTACTTGCATTCGTTTTACATCTTCTGGTCATCATTTTGTCACTGCGGGTAAAGATGGTGCAGTGTTGGTGTGGAATTTAACGCGCTCAATTGCCCCTTTGGTTACGGGTGATAGTGAAGAAAATGCTCCTCTGTATAGTTTTAATGATCACGGTCTGGCTGTCACAGATATATACATTGGACTTGGAGGTATACGTGCCTTTATGTACACAGTTTCATTGGATCGCTGCTGTAAAATATATGATCTTAGCAATGGCACTATGCTTCTGAGCGTTGTATTTCCAGTTGCACTGCACAGTGTGATTGTTAATAGAATAGAGACGAGCGTCTATGTAGGAACGAGTGAAGGACAAGTGCTTATATTTCATTTGGATAAAGTGCCCCGTATGAAGGTAAGAAATCTGAGCGTTAGTTTAATTTCCATTGTTTTTTTTTTAATTGTTTATTATTTTTATAGGAATATCATCTAGAGGAAGAGGAAAGTCAAGCTCTTGTTGGACATACAAGTGGTGCCCCCGTCACATGTTTAGCTCTTTCGATTAATGGGCAGCAGTTGATTTCGGGTGCCGAGGACAAACAGGTTTGCGTCTGGGATGTTAGCAGTCGTCAGCTGATAAAAACCATACCACAGCTTGGTGCCATAACAAATCTACATTTGCGTGTTATAAGCTCAACAAAGTTTCATCCTGGACCTAAAGAGCATAAATTTTTTGCTGATAGTCTTAAACGAATGATCACGCCTCCAGACGACGACGATTGCATTGAACTGCTCGTCACACAAGAATATGTTAAAGCTCATAAGCTGGCAAAGCCAAATTTTGACAAATACTTTACTGGCATCGCATCTGATCATGAGGATGAGGATGAAGCGGATGATAATATGTCTTCCCGTGACGTTGATGACGAAGCAGACGAAGATGAGGAAATGCCGGAAGTTGTTAATGGTAACAAAATAAAGTCCATCACAGCAGAGCTAGAGAAACTGCGTGCTGAAAATACTCGCTTAAAGCTGGAAGCCAAACGTTTGCTTGAATTAAAAGCAGAAAAAGTTATCGCCAATCCACAAAATGCAAAAAATTTAAAGAAATTTAAAAAGGCTCGAAAAACGTAGAATGTCAAATCATCCTGATTAATAATAACAATAACGATATATTATGATTTGCTAAGAAACAAAATATTATATTATAAATTTAAAAAAAAATCAAAAGTATATGTGGTTTAGTTGACACTTGATTTTGGGGAACTCTTCACATCCGAATGGCCACCTGTCATGTCGTCATCGTCATCGTTGTCTTTATTGTCATTTTGGTCCGCTGTCGCATTATCCTTTTCCTCAGCCAACATACGACGAATCTCGCGATTCGAATCCAAGAGCTCCCGCAGCTGTGACAATATATCATCTGTGCGTTGCTCCACAGCATCCAAAGCGCAACTGAGCTCATCAAGGCTTTCGTTAACGGCCTCCATTTCTATTGGGCGCAAAAAATAAAATATTTAATATACATCACTTTTATATTAGAAATATTATATTAACCTTGTAGATCGGCCTCCTCTACATTTGTATTACTCGAATCACCGGAGGACATTGGATCGTGGTTATTCCTTGGTGCCATCGCTGTTGAGCTGCAAAAACAACGAGTCAGTCAGCTGACTTCAATTTATTTCTACCTATGGTCATGAGCGTACGCACTACCTTGACTACGGGGGTAATTTTGTTAAAAACAGAGAATCCCAAACGTACTGAATTTTTCACTACTATACAAAATCGAAGTTTTTAATAAACTTTAGATTTTAAAAAAATTTATCTAAATGGTAAACACAAATAGAAATTATATAAAAATACTGAAAATATATTATTTTGATTTCTAAATTTCTCACAGCAAGCCCCTTGTAACGCAGACATTGCTCATTCATAAGCTTCAGCTCATATATCGTAACAGTTATCGATATTATTGCTTGTTGCTCTTGCTTACAGTGCTTTTAGTGTATGGCTGAATTTGCAGTTGACAGCACTACAAATCAGCAGACTAAGACGTTGGGAAATATTTTCGATTGTCTCAGATATCGATGTTTTCTACTATTCTTATTTGGAGACAAGTTAGTTATTTACATTTGGCAACACTGGAAATCAGCCGGTTAGGACATAATAACAATAAGAAAATTGTGCGTAATTGCATAAAAATAATAATAAAAATTATAACCACTCACAAGTAAGTTTTTAAAGAAAGCGAAAGTATCTTTCATTCTATTAATTGGTAGTACTTGAAGTCGAAAACATATTATTTCTTACTGCGTAAATTTCGTTCAATTGACTGAGATATTTGTACGATTTGGAATATTAACGTACAACGAAGGAATATAAAAGAATAAAAAAAAGTGTTTATCATTGTTAAATTTTCATTATTATTATTTTTTATTTTGTTTTTTTTTCATGGTTCTTTGTTTTTATTTAAGAATTTTAAATTACAAAAATATTTGTATCACAATTAGTATTATTTTTTTTGTCCATTTCATTTTAAATAGTGTAATTGTTGATGGTACGCGGCTAACAATAAGACCTTTACACTCGTACGTTACATGCCACATGTGAGTACGCGTTTGTTGGTCCCAGGGAGCCGTCCGGGCCAGTGCTCAATGTGCGCGTTTTGGAATGCCTGAACAATTGACAAAAGATTGAATAGAAGGCACAAAGGCATATTATATATAGTTGTTTATAACACTTACGATGTCGACAGTGGCGACCTTGGTAACCATCGTGGCACTTGCATTCTTTATTGTTCATGCAGATGCCATTTCTGCACTTGCAGGTGGAACGCTGTTTGCGTCCGATCTCGCAGTGGTCGCCGCGCAGTCCGTTCGGGCAGCGGCACTTATTGTTGCCAATGCAACGCCCACCATTCTTGCAAGGTATCACGCATTTGGCTGTTTGTTAGAATTGCATAAGAAACGATTTATATATACATATATATTTAGGGTGATAGGGTCAAGACAAACTCACAGTATTCACAGTGCAGGCCATAATATCCTTTTGAGCAATGGCATGTGTCCTTTTGTATACATTTGCCGCCATTCCTGCACTTCTCTTTGCAAATACCTGCGGCACATGCAATAAAGAAAAGGAAAGGTACAAAAAGAACCTGTTAATTATCACATACTATGATAGATAAATCTAGGTAACCATTAAAGGAAACACATTTCAAGTATAACAAAATTCTATACTATTTTTAGACCATAACTCTTATTATAGTATTTCATTGCAGTTTCTTTGGTTAAGCCCTAAAATTCCACATTAAATTCCACAATGATTAGAAGCGGTTCCACGACAGGCTTGCAAATTATACGCAAATCAATGCCAACGATGCGTTGCTTCGCCACCAGTGACAGTACGAAAAACACGAAATGCGAGGAGAAACCACAAGCAAAAGAATCACAATCAAAACCACTTCGTACACGTGCCAGTGCACTAACAGATGAGATAATACGTGTAGATCATGCTGGGGAATTGGGAGCAGATCGTATTTATGCTGGCCAAATGGCAATATTGGGTAATGGTCCCATGGGCAAAACCATTGAACATATGTGGGAGCAGGAGAAAGAACATCGCAAACAGTTTGAAACGCTAATACAACAACATCGAGTAAGGCCCACTATAATGACACCCATATGGAATGTGGCGGCCTTTGCCTTGGGTGCTGGTACAGCACTTTTAGGTGAAAAAGCAGCAATGGCATGCACTGTGGCTGTAGAGACAGTTATTGTGGAGCACTACAATGATCAGTTGCGCCAAATTATGGAATCACCCAATCCAGACAAAGTAAATACAATCAATTAAAAGTAAATTAAACATTTAATCAAACTATATTCTATTTAAATAGGAACTATTACAGACAATAACAAAGTTTCGTGATGAGGAACAGGAACATCACGACACCGGTATCGATTGTGGTGCAGAACAAGCGCCCTTCTATAAGGCTATGACCGAGGTTATTAAAATTGGCTGTAAAACTGCAATTGCCATATCAAAAAAAATATAAAAACAAAATCAAGAAAGGAATTGCTTCCAATTTATATTTTCAATTTGTAAAAGAAACAAAAGAAAGTTACGAAATTGTTATGTGTTTTTTAGTTAGCAACGCCAATTTTGTGTAGCGTGTGTCTACTGTAGTAAAATATGTTGCGTTCGCTGTGCATGTGATAGAAAAAAACATTTTTATATAAAGCGATTAATATTTTAGTACAACTAACTACGATTAGTTTTAAATTCTCATTGTATTAATTATTTTCAGCTTATTTGCATTTACCTCAAATAAATTGGCAAATATAAATACTAAAAACAAAATTACTTACCACCCTCACATTGAGTACCCTGATATCCCTCTGGGCAGGTGCATACTGACGGCTCCGTACAGTTACCACCATTTAGACATTGTGGAAAGCAGAAGGCCGTGTCACAATATTGGCCAGTGTATCCAACGTTGCACTTGCATATGTGATGCTCGTTGCAAATACCATTTTTGCCGCATTTCAAGCTGCATTCTGGATCGGGAGCTTAAGTTTTTTTAGTTTAGTTCGATCGGTATATATATAAATTTTTTTTTATATATATATATATAAATTAAAAAAGGGTATATATTGCAGTAGAAAAGAGCTAGAGAGCAGATTGTATGTGTATAAGTGTGTGTTGTGTGTATACTGTTGTGTCTACATAAGCATAATCTTCAGTTGAATATAATTAAGCTAAGCAGCAGCAAAATATAAAGAGATGAAATGAGATGATAATAATGATATGTGCATAAATATGTGGAGAGCTCTGTGTCACAACTGAATAACAGCAATCAGAAAAAAAGAAGAAAAAGATATATAAAGTTTGCAATAAGCCAACAAACATAAAAAATGGGTTAGGCAAGGCATAAGATAAGGTAAGGTAACTTCGATTAACCGAAGATTGTACACCCTTCGATACAAATATATATATATATCTATTTATAAGGATTGATCTTTCACCCCAATCTGTGCTATAATATATATACACTTTTATATATTTATAAAATTACTTTTATACTGTTAATTTAAGCCTTTCAACTTTATTTTAATAAAATTTTAGAAGTGAATTTTCAAATGGCAAACAATTGTCTTGGACTATATTTGTAAGAGGAAAATGCAAATTTAAGGGCGTGGTAAAGCCCTTAAACCAAGAAAAATATAATTAGTTATGGTTGATCTTTTAAGAGACATAAATAATTTGAAACATATCCAAAGTATAAGAGAATATTAAATGAAGCAGTTTTACATTTTATAAATAATTTGGGTATAAAAAGTAATTTAAAGATAATAAAATAGATATAGAGATAGATATAGTATATATATATATATAGGGTAGATCATGTTTCCTAATTATCACAATTACCTTATAAATAAAAATATATATTTTTTAGATATAAGATACACTATTAAAATTGAAACACCTTTAGCTGAACAGATTGCACAATAGACAGAAGAGTGTGGTTATTGCTGCTGATCCTAACTATTTATATATAAATATATATATTTATATATATATATATATATATATATATATATACTTTTATACAAACCTTATATAGCCGTTTTTATTAAGTTTTTAAAGGGCTAAGCATATGCAGAAAATAAATAAGAGTATAAGACTAATACGAAAGGTTTTTATAGCAAAGAGATTTGATGAGATGAAAATGATAAATGTGAATACAGTAAAAACCGCTTAAAAGCAACTGGAGCTAAACAATTTTAATGTGCTATCATAATTAATGCAAAGTCTTTAAAATTTTGTGTAGTTTTTTAGGAGGCTTTTTTTGATTTTCTTTTTATTATTATTTTTTAATTTTAGTGTAGAGATTTTGTTTTAATTGTTTTAAGCGTTTTTCACATGTAAAATAAAAATTTTATAAAAAAGCATTTATTGACTTTTCATATACACTACCTTGCAAAGTTGTTAGTGAAGTAGGGTTGGAAGCGTCTATATCATACACACCTCTATGTGCGCATTCCTTTTTGAAGTTGAGACGTATGGGTGTACCGGATAGGGAATTATTTCTATGATTCTGTATTTTGAGGCCCACATTGAACGATGCAGTGCCCGAAATGTTTCCGGTGCAGGGCAGGAATATGCTAAAATCTAGCTTAGATACATATATATATTGATAAAATATGATCAGCTATGCATTTATATCTATATCTATATATAGATATAACATATTTTACTTACTTTTCTGCTCTGGCGGTATACGACCTCTTTTATTTATTGATAGCGTTGGTGCCTTCAATATACTCTCATCCATTGTCTGTAATTTATCAAAATCATAGAAATATTTTCGTCCACCCGATTTCCATGTAAAATTCACATAATTAACTTCTGATGGTATCGCCAGATAGCTATAGACAGTTGTATCTCTCATTTCATTGGTAACACGTCCATTGTGTATGGCATAGATGCGATCCGAATAACCCTGTGGAAAGTAGAGAGCTGCAGAGGGAAGACACAGAACCAAAGGTTCAACCCTTAATGCAATCTTCAATTGTGTAGGTTTTCAGCTTTTTTCCATTGACTTTAAATCAGATTTAAAACCAAATTAGAGATCAAATTTTAATCCAAGTTAAGGTCCTAATTTATAACAGGTTCGTAACTGAGTTTAAACCCAATTTAAAACAAACTTAAAATCCAAATTTATATTCAAGTTTAAGCCTTACTCTGAGTCAAGCCCAAAAACCAAATTTAAGCCCAAGTTTCTAGGGTTTTAACTAAGAATCTAACTGGTTAGAATCTCATCCTTATTTTGGTAATTAAATTTGCAGAGATTTTGACTTATTGTAAAAGACGGGCTTAAACTGTTAATGGTAAGTATATCTTTTCATATTTTGGTAAAGTACAGACATTCCCACATTAAAGCAACGATTGAAAGTTATTAGTTTATACCATTCAAGACTATATATTTACCGTTAAACTTTTGGATACTAATCAAAGCCTGGTTTATATCATTATATACTAAATTTGACGTCTGTATATCTATAGAACTCACCGCTTAAAGTCTTGAGCTGCTGTTCATTGATCCACAATGATATATCAGAATCATCATTACGTCGATTACCATGATTTTTCTTACGTGGACCACGTCGATGTCCATGTACAGTGCCGATATTGTTTTCGTTATCCCCTCCATTATCTATGCCATTATCTGCATTGCTGTGATTCTCCTCCGAGCTAATCGAATCTCCTCGTCTATTATTGTTTCTATTGTTATTATTATTGTTGTTGTTGTTATTTCGATTGCGATGTTGACGACATTCAAGCTGTCCAATGCATAAAATAGCCTGCAATATCAATACCATATAGAACCACTTCATAATGCAACCAAATCCCTGTTCTGGCATATTTCTAGATCAAAAGAAAATTAAAAACAAAAATAAACAAATCGAAATTAATAGAACTTCTAGCTAGATATAAGGCAAACACATTTATATTTATTGAGTTTGCATAAAACAGTTGAATGCACTGTACTGCAGCAAACAAACATACCATCATCATCATCATCATCATCACTATCATTATCAACAATCTTAATCATAAGCAATATCTTGCTCATTATTATGAAGAGCATTCAATCAATTTTATTTGCTTGTTTGCATTGCAATTGTTTACTTTTCTGTGTCTGTTGCATGTGTGAAAGGAAGTATTCCAAACTGCAGCAATTGCATATTGCAAATAATCCCCAATATTATATATATATATATAATATTGCCTATATATATATATACATTTGTGATGTTAACCTGATATTCATATTATGATATAAGTTTCATATTATTTCACGTGTTTTATATATCATTTTATTCATTATTATTTATATTATTTTATTAAAATTATATATGTAAATATATATATATATATTTACATATATATTTAAAGCCAAACAATGAGTATATACAACTGTGTGTACTCCTTTACCTCAGTTCAATATTTTATTCAGTAAATTTTCAAGTAGACCTAAACTGCTATTGGTCTACATAAATTTTGTTAAGGCTTTGTCAGCTGCAGATTGCTTATCAGTAATATATATATAAATATATATACATTTCACTTTTTTAAAATCTATAGGGAGGAAGTATCCAATTGAGATTTATAATCTATAAAAATTCTCCAATTCATTATATAATTTACAATTATATAAAATTGCTTACAAATATTGATTTAAAATTTGAGCTTAAGATTAAAAATTGCAATAACATTGTTTAATTCAAAGTCTTTAAGTTATTTCCTTTATAGAACATTTATATTTTATTATTTTTGTTAAATTATTTATATTTTGATTACATTAACAAGATGAATACCTATGGAAAACTCACATAATGAGCTTAATAATGATTGCATAAGTTGCGATTCAGTGGAGCAAATTGATATTGAATTGAAATTGGATAACATTGAATATTAACTCCATGTCTAAAGATGCCAGTGTGAGGTGATCTTAAAGGACACCACGATTATATCAATTTAAAAACTTAAACAAATAATCAGCTTATCTTTAATAAGCTCTAAAGTTATATTTGTGTTCGTCCAACAGTTTTTACTGTATATGATTGGAAGTGTATTCTCAGATATTTCAAATTCAAGAATCAATTTACAGCTGTTAAGAAGGATCTTACAAGACTGATTAAAAAAAGGATCTTACGAGACAATGCCAAAATTTCTTTGCTTCACTCGAATCCTTTAAGAAAATTTATAGTTTAAATTTAAGGTTTAAATATAATTTCTTTTATCGATAACTTTGGTTAAATTTAAATTTAGATTTTGCTATAGGTTCCATTTCATTAGTTTACTTATGTAGATTGGCCAGTAAAAGTGATTGCACAGTGCTACTGAATTGCCACTTTTGCAGTTAATTTTTTTTAAGCCAAAAAATCTTAAGAAAAAAAGAAAAAAAAAGGTAAAAACGTGATCGTTAATGGAAACTGCAGCAGTAGCAGCTCACTTCTTTGTGCTTGATAGGAGATATAAGAGGCAAAGCCAAAGATAAAGATAGAAACAGAGAGTGTGTAAGAGAGAGGGAGAGAGAGAGATGGAGTATTGGAGGCAGAGCAGGTACAAAGTCGTTAGCACTTGGCATGGTGTGAAGAGTTGCCCAAGTCAACGAGGGCCCTGAGGCTGTTGCTGTTGCTGTTCCTATTGATGTTGGTGTTGGTGTTGTGGACAGACAAGGCAGAAATTTTAACATAATGAAAAGAAACAAAAACAAGTGATCAGACCAGACCAGGTCTGATCGAGCCAGGCCAGGCCAAGCCAGGCAAGGCAAGGCAAGGTAAAGCAAGGCAGGGCAGACAATCAGGCTGGCCAGGCTATAAGGCTGAGTGGCTGACTGGCCCGTTGGATGGATGGCTGGCAAGTTGGTTGGCAGACAGACGGGTCAATACTTGGCTGGCCATTTGTCTGGCTAACATCAGCACGTAGTATGTCTGAATGAGCATAACGACGAGTATGAGATAAGTAGAAGAAGGAGGAGGTGATTGAGGTGGAGACAGAAGAGTTGACGTTCAACATAAAGAAGAATATATATATATATATATATATATATATATATATATATATATTATAAGAAGAAGCAACAACAGAAGAAAACAAGTTAAGGTGTCTTAATAAGATCAAACATGGCGATTATGAGGAATTACTTCAACGATAATGACATGTAGCCTTTAACTTTAAATACATATAGCAACAACATACATACAACAAATACATATAAATATGGTATAAACTTATACCAACTATATGTAAAGAAATAAATCCAAAAATGGCATATCATTGAGTTTATATATAAAGGCAATAGTTTTGCATTTGCTTATACTTATAACTATTACATAAATCTAACAGAAGGATACAAAGCAATGATTGAAAATCATTGAATAAAAACAATAATTGATTTGTTTCTAAGAAAATTCAAGAGCATACGAATAAGAAATAGAAAGAAGATAAAGATAAAGATAGAGGTAGATATAGAGGTAGAGAGGTAGAGATAATATTAAAGTTGTAAAAAAGAAACAATTAAATTAAATGTCAGTTAAGGTACTTCCCATGAATTCATTCAATTTGATTTCATTTAAAAATTTACCATTTACCATTTACCAGTTGACGTCTTGCTGAAATCTCAATTATATATAATTAATATTTTTAATTGGTCGTTGTAGGTTTTTTTTGAATTTTTTTATTATTATTTTATTGTTGTTATTGTTATGCCCCCTTCTGTTTTGTCTTTAATTTTTGCCCTGGGCAAGCTAATTAGATCAGACTTCTGATCCCAAAAATAATAATCATAATAATAATAATAATAATGATGTGCACCCACAGCTTGTTGCATGTGACGGAAATGTTGTGAATTAAAGAAAAATAAATTATATATAAAAAAAAAATACATATATATTATTTTTATTTTATTAATAGGTATAAACAACGCAATAGACCATGCTCCCGGTCAAAGCTTAATTTAGTAATAAAAATAAAAATAGCTGAAATCGTTTGTTTTGACTTTTCCATTTAGTGTTTCATTTTGTGTGTGTGTGTGAGTGTGTGTATTTGTGTGCGTTTTTTTTAATTAATGTTTTAATGATAAGACGCTATATGTCTATAAGTACATTCTATATAAATATACGTTTTGTTGTCATAGGGAACAAGTGTACACACAAACATACACACACACACACACACACACACACACACACACACATACACACATACATACATGCATATAGAAACATTCAATTCTTATAGAGCTTAACCTTATCATTTCATATAAATGAATTCTTTCTTTTCCCTGTTCTAAATACTTGCTTTGTTTCAATAATTTACTTAGATCTTAAAAGGGATTTTCGACCAGTTAATACAATTATCAAACTTAACCCTTTTTATCTGCACTTGGCCAATAAAAGATATTTATGAAACTTGTTAGTATATTCTATTCTATTTTTTAGATATATATATATTTTTTTTAGCATAAATCAAACTTGAGTCTTCATCAAGTTAATGCAATTTTGCATTGATTTATTGAAATAGTTTTAGATGATTCAACTATTGATTATAAGAATTGAATAGCTGGTTGTTAGTATGTTAAAAATATGCTGTCAGCCAAGTTAGTTGGGAAGCAAATTAAAGACATAAACGGTGACAACTTTAAGGCAAATTTTATTAAGTTTAACTTTCATCAACTTTAGATAAATTTTACTAAAAATAAGTGAGTATAGGTATACTTATATATTATATATCACAGCACCATATCAAAAATAATGAATAGTCGTAACTGACATTAAAGTTACAATACAATCATAAAGCGTATCAATTGAATGGAGCACAAAATGAAGTCATGAAGATAAAATCAATTTTTATGTAGCGGATAACACCTATAGGTAGATCTATACATAATTGCTTTGACAGCGACGACAGACTAAAAGGGACAGATTAACGTTTTAGCGTGAAACCGAAGACAACAACAACAACGACAATAACAACACCAACAACAACAACAACATCAACAAAAGGCAGCAACAGCAGGAGAAGCAGCAGCAGCAGCAGCAGCAGCGGCAGCAACAATTTGTTAGCTCTTTACGATTATTGCCTTTCTTACACCTTATTACCAAGAAAATAAAGAAGCAGCTACAAAACAACAACAACAACAACTACAATAATAACAACAACAAATAAACGACAATGAAATGTGAAAATAAAAAAATGTATATATGTATGTATACTATATATATATATATATATATATATATATATGTATATGTTCAGTGAGAACAAGAAGCTGCTGCCTAGTTGACCGTTGATAATAATGATAATGTTGAAGTTTATAATGATCATTACATATGATCATAATTATGATGTTAATGTTGACTGCTCCCATAGGCTTGGTTATGTCTGCGCGCTTGAAACTTGGAATCGAGTTTGAGTGCTCAGGTTCGGGTACGAAATGATAAAGAACTAAGCAAATGTGGGAGCATACTCATATATCAGACATATATATATTGCATGTATATAATATATATATATATATATATTTCGTTGAGCTCGATTAGAGTGCTCAACGAATTGGTGGGAAGCTGCTAAAGTTGCTTGAGGTTTGGGAATCATAAACAATTTAAACACAATATACGTTGACAGCAACAAAAATATAAAATAAAAAAAAAAATTAAAATTCAGAAGGTAAAAGAAATTAAAAAGAAAAAGAAACACAGATAGTTGCCAAAAAAAAAAAATTCATGAAAAATAACGACAGACAAAGTCAAAAATCTGAACAATGCCAAAAGGCTGGAGACATTCAACATAACAAACTACTTTGGGCCCAAAAATGATGAGCTACCGATTAAAAAGATGCTAACAACAGCAACAACAACAACAACAACAACTACAAACAGACACAAACATTTACAGCGATGTTTACTTAATGAAACACAGCAACAACATAAAGACAAACAGACAGCAACAGCAACAACACACACACACACTCAATATAAAAACACCTTCAGCAAATACTTGCAACCAGGCAGTTAAGTAGTCAACTGCATAAATCAAGCATTATACACTATTGGATACCCTTTCACTCAACACTCAACTAATTCAGCTGGAAAATATCAGCAAGTTATGACTTTAGTGATAATTTCCTAGAACGTATTAACTTATGATATCCCAATGATTAGGCTTACTTTTTGCTAACTTTTTAAGGGAACAATTCATGTTCTGGAAATTTGGATGGTTTCCTGTTAATATTATATACATATTTATTTACTATTTCATATAGTTTTTCAATGATTATTATAATATTCTATTAAACATTGATCGCATTTTTTTTAAAGACATCTTTATCTTAATTCAATTGATTTAAAGATTGAACATTTTAAATGATTTTGGCCATATGCTTAACTTATGGTTAGTTAAGACGAGAAAAATAGAGGCTAAAAAGCAGGCACACACACAGCAACAACAACAACAACAACAACAAACTACGAAAATGACTGTCTCCAAGTGGGCTCAAGTACCGTGCTGCCAGCGTCGCTGTTAACGTCAACATCACTGAGCTCAATGCAGCCGGTCAAGTAGTAAGCGCGAGACAAGCAGGCTGGCCAAGAGAACTCGACAGACGCTGTGGGTATGAGAAGTTTTGGTATGTTTAGCAATGTGAATGTATAGGATGTTACCGGGGTCTATGGTCCAGAGGGTAATGGGTGGGGAGGGTAGCGGTAATGAACGCTGTTCAATCGTACAGACGTGCAGACGCGCACCAGCAGCAGCAGCAGCAGCAGCAGCAAAAGCAGAAGCTACTTCACAAAAACTCAGAAATTCTGATTTTGCGATTGTGTGCAGGCTTTATATGTGTGTGCGTTGGTATATATATATATATATATATATTTATATATATATATTTATATATATAAATATATATATATATATATTTATATGTTATATATGAGATCGAGATCGAGGAGTTTTGCACACCATTCCCATTTATTTGTCGTCGTTTCTTGCTCACAGGAAGCATTCAAGTGGCCGGCCGGCTGGCTGGCCGTTTGCCGGTCTACCAACATGGCAAGGTGTCAGCGATGGCGGCAACAACAGCAACAGCAACAGCAAATGCAGCAGCTAAAGCAGCACCGGTTCCATGCGTCTAAACCTCTTCAGGAACCACAGGCAGCACAAAGTCAGAGGCAGAGCCGTATGCCTTGTTGGGTGCTACATGTTGGACAATGACTTCAATGCCTTTCAAGCGCGCCAAAACGCAAACAACAACATTATCCACACAACTAAATACATAGTTATATACACACGCACACACACACACACACATACAAACACACACGCACACACACACAACAGACAGAAATATACATGTATATACGTATGTATATACAACAAGTACAGGCGGCCAAATGGAGGCTAAGATACACTGAATCTGCCCAAAAGAGTTAGTATGTTACACACTACACTGAGCAAAATTATAATTTAATTAATTTTAAATATTCAAAAAAAATTTAAAAAAAAAAAAATTATTAATATAAATACAAAAAGGAGGGATTTCAATAAGAAAATCTTAAAATTCAATTTTGATTTTCTAAAGTTTATTTTCGGCAATAAAATTAAAATTATTTCTCTAAAATATAAAATGTATTTATTTCAAACATCTTAAATTCATTATTATACAAAATTCGACAATTCTTTTTCCCATTTATTGAGTATGAGAAATGATGCCATCATGGAAGAACTTTTGGGGTTTCGTGTTAAAAAACTAAATCAAGTAGTTTTACAGGCTTCATTAAAAAGTATCTTAATTTCATTAAGCCAGTTCAGTACGGATCGGCTTAAATAATACATAGAGTGTGCAAAGTCTGTACTATACGATGGCTCCATCTATCGCAAAAAAAAAAGACTACGAACTTTTTACTGCACCCAATATATCATATATAAATATGCATATATATACGTTGTATGTGTATGTGTGTACTTATGCATGAGGATCACTTAGTTCAAGCACAGCTGATTTCTTAAGCTTAAGGCTTGAAAGCTATATTCTCTTGCTCACTCGCACAGTTTGGTGTCTGAGCCGGGCTCAGGGTCACAACTAAAGCACAAAAAAAAAAACCAGGAAAGGGTTTTTCAATGTACGAAAATTATTTGTATTACGTAAGTAGTTTTTTTTTTGTTTTCTTTATCGAAACTTTACTTCCTTTCGGTCATATTAATTACATTTGCCGGTGTAAATTTAATATTTTTTTTTAACGTTAAGGATCACCATTGTAATTTTCATAGATAACAAAAAAAATGAGTTGCTGTTATATTCATTATTATTATTTGTATTATCATTAACATGATCAATATCACCATTATCATCGTTCGTTAAATCGTTCGACAAGCAATCAACGAAATGATGCGTTGAACGCGCACATTAATTGAACGATTTGTTGATTGATATTTAACCGTTGAATGGAGACAAATGGTTTGCTACTGTTGTTGCTGGTGTTTTTTGTTGTTTTATTCTTTATTTTTATTAATTTCGAATAATTAACTTCATTACGTTTTTATTTTTACTTAAATTTTTGCAAAATTTCGCAAAGTTTTTATTTATATTTTATTTAAACAATCGTTTGCAACTATACACACACGCACCCACACACACACACTTATATATATACATATATATATCTATATATGTATAGTAATATTTTTAAGTAAAAATTTAATATTAATTTACATTGACTTAAATCATTAATCCAACAGCAAACTAAATAAAAAATTTGCAAAAACAAAAAAAATTTGTTAAGTCCTCACTACGAATAGGAGAAACCGTTCGAAACCGTTGACGAGTATTAACTTTTTGTTGATGAATTGCCATTAAGTGTGACCAATGCGGGAAAATCTATAAAAACGACACAAAATCTAAATGCAATTTACATTTGCTTTATATACCGAGTCTGTTAATAAGCAGTACACATTGAGCTAAACATTTGCTTATTCATATTGAACATATACTTACTTTTAACATGATCTTCCGTTAACCATTAGCTTCTGTTAAAGTTGGCGCAATATTTAAAAATTTAACTTAAATTAATTCAATGATTCTTTTGAACTAACCTGTTTAAGGATTTCATCTCGGCAATTCCTAGAAGCTACTTTGTTTTTAACAATTCAAAGACAAAATTATTTCTTTTTCGTAAAGGAAAA